>JAKTSI010000029.1:0-172167 GCA_030580135.1 Petasospora easanensis | reverse complement strand
CTTCCGATCTAGAGATGGTCCCCTGAGTGCTTTCTGCGGAGTTTTGAGCGTAATGTGCCTTTAATTGACTATCTCGACCTGCGGCGTTTCGCCCCAGAAACCCCAGAAAAATTACAGCTGTCACCCAACACGCGGCCCAGTACACGAACCCGGGAGAGCGCAAATACAGTGATCATCTAGAGGCTTTTGGCTGCTTCCTGAGTCCTGAGTCCTAAAGTGTTCTTGAAGTCTTTCTATTGCTAACCAAAAGAGCAACACTACCCGCGCCGTTCCGCAAGCTCGGAACTTTGTAAAGACGTAATGATGCACACTGGCGCATGTCACTTCCATGGTATGCGCCACACTCTCCTCCGGGGGAGTTCCCTGCTCTCCAGGGGCGCCTCCCCCATTGCTCTGATAGGGCATCCATTGAGGGGTCTTTCATGTATCCAGCTCTTAGTTCATTGGACCGGGCTGTACCTCCCCGTCGGTCATCGGTCATCGGTCTTTGCCTGTCCCCATCTCTCCGGAACTACACCCGTTATACCAAGCTTTCGGAAGCTGGAGAGAGTTGCACCAGTCGCGTCAACTTGCGTGGCGATCGCTGTTCTATTACTCTGGGGCAGTCTCACATTCAGCCTCTGGAGTCTGCCTCTCGAAACGTCATACAGTCCGTGGCCCGAATTCTATATAAAGCGTTGCGATGATCCCCATTCCTGGGGATGGACAATACTCCTGCTAAACTCGTTTCTTTTTTGCTATACAAAAATGCCTGAGTCCAACATCGAGGAAAAGGCATACACTTCTCAGGTCTCCCACGCGGATTCCTCTTCCACTGACAGAAACGACTTCGAGGAGAAACCAGCAACCGGTGCAGGCGCCGGTCTCTTCCAGGAGGGTGAAAGTGAAGACCTTGCCCAGGAGGCTCAAGAACAAAACATCTTGACTCAGTACGATGAAGAGCAAGTCATGGAGATGGGAAGAAACTTTGCCCGCAAGCAAGGCCTGGAGGACGTGGAGCTTTTTGCACGCGCTGCTGCTGTTGCTAGACGCCCAAAATCTTATAACAAGATGAGTGTTTTGAGTGACGAGGAGAAGGCTGCCTTGTTGAGAGAACAAACTCATCCATGGGATATCCCTCCAAAGCTTTGGCAGATCGTTCTGTCCGTCTCCTTGTGTGCTGCTACTCAGGGTGCTGATGAGGCAGTCATTAACGGTGCTGTGCTCTTCTACCCAACGTATATGGGAATTGGTGATGACTCCTCTAGATCCAACTGGTTGGAAGGTCTTGTTAACAGTTCTCCATACTTGTTCTGTGCCGTTGTCAGTACCTTCATCACAGATCCTCTTAACAGAAGATTCGGTCGTAAGTGGGTTATCTTCTGGTCTTGTGTTGTTTCTTGTCTTGCTTGTTTCTGGCAGGGTTTCGTCAACAAGCACTGGTGGCACTTGTTCATTGCCAGAGGTGTCCTCGGTGCCTTTGGTATTGGTCCAAAGAGTGCTACTGTTCCTGTTTACTCATCTGAAGCTGCTCCAGCATCCATCAGAGGTGCTTTGACCATGTTGTGGCAGTTCTTTACCGCTCTCGGTATCGCATTGGGTTATGTCTTCTGTCTTGCTTTCTACTACGTTCCAGACCACGGTATTGGTGGTGGCTTGAACTGGAGACTCATGCTCGCTTCTGCAATGTTACCTGCCTTCTTCGCTGCCTTCCAGATCCCATTCTGTCCAGAATCCCCACGTTGGCTGATGGGTAAGGGTCGTTACTTAGAAGCTTGGGAGTCCCTTAGATCTATCAGAAAGCATGATATCACTGCTGCTCGTGACTTGTTCTACCAGTTCGTCTTGCTCCAGGAAGAAGAAGGTATGGACACCCCAACAAGCCAGAGAATCAAGGAGTTGTTCACAATTAGAAGAAACAGAAACGCCACTATTGGTGCCTTCATTGTTACTTTCATGCAGCAGTTCTGTGGTGTTAATGTCATTGCATACTATTCCTCCTCCATTTTCGTTGAGGCCAACTTTGGTGAGATCAATGCTATTGGTGCATCTCTCGGTTTCGGTGTCTTGAACACATTGTTTGCTCTTCCTGCATTTACCACCATTGATAAGTATGGTAGACGTGCTTTGCTCCTGTTCACTTTTCCATTCATGGGTGCCTTCTTGTTCTTGACTGGTTTCTCGTTCTGGATTAACGAGGACACTCAACCAACTGGCCGTATTGCATCCATCTGTCTCGGTATCTACCTCTTCACAATCTTCTACTCCTTTGGTTCTGGTGTTGTCACTTTCCCATATGTTGCCGAGTGTTTCCCATTGTATATCAGAACTCTTGGTACGTCCGTTGCCATTGGTAACTTGTGGTTCTGGAACTTCATCCTCGGTATCACCTGGCCAAACCTTTTGGCTTCTTTCAAAGCACAGGGTGCCTTTGGTTGGTATGGCGGTTGGAACTTTATCGGATTCTTCTTAGTCCTCTGGTTCTTGCCTGAGACTAAGGCTTTGACTTTGGAAGAGTTGGATGAAGTCTTTGATGTCCCAGCAATGCAGCATGCCAAGTATCAGACCAGAGAAGCCATCGATTGGTTCAAGATCTACGTCCTCAGAAAGAAAGATGTTGTTAGACAACCACCACTTTACGGACACCACAAATTGGCTGTTACGAATCCAGAGTGGAATGACAAGCCTGAACAACAGTTTGTGGAGTAATCTAATTGGCCATGCTCTAGAGTGACTCCAGTTCGTCGTCCATTCATTTGTGCTACTCTAATGAGTCATGATCTTCTTTCTCCCAGTTTTGCCCCCTAATTTTTCCGTTACTATTGCCTCACAAATACACACATTGTATCAGTTTAATAGAATAAACAGCAACTGTAGGTTACTATTAATAGCCATGCATGGGGAGTGAAACATCGCGCGGACTAGGGAGAAACCCCCCAGGATCCAGGCAAGGATAATTGTCCGATGCTCCGGATGTCTATAATTTGTAAAGATTGTCAAACACTAGTGTTGAATCATTGTGTTTGATGAC
The DNA here is from genome assembly GCA_030580135.1 of Petasospora easanensis. Taxonomy (NCBI): domain Eukaryota; kingdom Fungi; phylum Ascomycota; class Saccharomycetes; order Phaffomycetales; family Wickerhamomycetaceae; genus Petasospora; species Petasospora easanensis. Next base: position 169,157 of record JAKTSI010000029.1, on the reverse strand, counting down.
GTAGAAGGACTAAATCTGCTGTGCGTGTGTGTGCAGGCTTTGAGGAGAGAGTAGGGGTGTATCCCTTATCAGTACACTCGGTGATCTTTGACTATGATCCGAGTGGTATTTCAGGTGATAAGACCAGCACTGTGTAACTTGGCGTTTTGAAATTAAGGGAATAAGGTTGTTTTCAGTTGTAGTATCCGAATATGGGGTCACAATAACCAAATTACGAGGTGAGCCAGGAAAGTGGTCTGGAAAGAGAGGGTCCTTTTCTGGATCTGTAGATCCGAGTTCTTACCAAAAATGGCCAAGTTTTGAAAATCTGTGATTTTGGACATTTTGAGTAGTGTAATAAACATAAATACATTGTTAAATGGGTCTCCTTATCTTAGACTGCTCGATTATCAAGCGTCTGAGGTTTAAGCTTAGATTTAATGTTCACAGTGGAGAGCTCATCGGGTGGAGTGGCGCTCTTCTGAAAGGTGACATATGCTGTGGAGCCCCTCTGAAGGGCTCTGCAATTATTACTTACCAAATGTACTCTCCAAAAGTATTGACTCATGATTTTTAATAGTAATTATACCCCGAATTGAAGCCACTATAAAGCTAACAAGCCACTAGACCTAGGTTGACGCTGCCAAAACTTCACGGGCAACCAAGAACAACCAGACATCTCTGCTGCAGAGGCAAAAAAAATTTGAAAGCTCTGCTAGAGGTAAAGAAACCGCTTGTAGATACAACGAAGATCAGTTAAAACTCACTTCTTTCACCTATCACAACATTCATAAAGATGGCCGTGGACAACATTGTGCATATCGAACACGATCGTGTTACAAACACAGTCTCAAATGACTATCCAGGATACCACAACTCCGATGAGGACTTCTCTTGGAACCTTGACACTTTCAAGTCAAAGTTTGAAATCAACATCTCATACATCACAGAAAGAACAGCAAACTTTGATCTTATCAACGTTGACACCTCGATAGCAAATGCCTTCCGTCGTATTATGATTTCTGAGGTTCCTTCCGTTGCTGCTGAGGAGGTTTACATCTTTAACAACACTTCTGTCATCCAAGATGAAGTTTTGGCCCACAGAATCGGCCTGATTCCACTTAAAGTCGACCCAGATGTTTTGAGCTGGGTTGATAACACTGTTGATGCTGCTGATAAATTCACTGATGCCAACACCGTTGTTATGAGTTTGGACATTACATGCACAAAGAACCCACAAGCTAAGAAGGATTCCACCGATCCAAAGGAACTTTACAGAAACAGTAACGTCTATGCCAAAGATTTGAAATTCGAGCCACAGGGAAACCAATTAGCAAACTTCAAGAGTCCAGTTGTCCCAGCTGATCCAGATATTCTCTTAGCCAAGCTTAGACCGGAACAGGAGATTTCATTAAGAGTTCACTGCATCTTGGGTATTGGTTCTGATCACGCCAAGTTCTCCCCAGTTTCCACTGCCTCATACAGACTTCTTCCAGTCATTGATATCACAGAAAAGATCACAGGAGAGGACGCTGAGAAATTCAAGAAGTGCTTCTCCTCTGGTGTCATTGGAATCAACGAGAAGGGTGAGGCTTACGTGAAGGATGCTAGAAGAGACACTGTTTCCAGAGAGGTGCTTCGTCATGAGGAGTTCAACGGTAAGGTAAAGCTTGGAAGAAAGAGAAACCACTTCATTTTCAACGTGGAATCTACTGGTGCCATGCCACCTGAGGAGATCTTCTTCAAGAGTGTCAGAATCTTGAGAAATAAGGCTACATACCTCCGTAACTGTCCTATTGGACGTTCTTAAGGGAAACGCACTACGAACTGTTTCTTATCTGCATTAATGCATCAAATGGGGATTAGAACTCATAGAATAAAATTATCATGACGATGTGTAATATTTTTTTTGATGAAGATTTTTACTTTGTAGCTTGCAACCTTCTTCACAGCATGGAATTCAAGTTCATGCGGTTGCCCATATAGTCATTGTAATGCTCAGTAGAAGCATTTGACAGTTCATAACTCGTAATTTCGTCATACACCTCCCTCCCATGAATAACAGCTACTGTTGCCCTTCCAGTGTATCCATCCCCTTCAACATGGTTCATGGAGTATGTGAAACCAGGGAGTATGGAGCTGTTTTTCTCAACATCAGCATCGGTGTCCAAGACACAAGAAAGGTATAAGGCAATGTACTGTACTGCAAAGATGACAACGTTGTAATAGAGGTAGGCTAGCCTTGTGGTTGGCTTGGTTTCACCAATGATCTGAAGTGTGAGACTTCCATTGAAAAATTGGTTCTCTGGGTAATCCATGGGCACACCAACAAGAAGGTCAAGGAAGAGATAAATAAAATTAATTGTAATAATGGTGTAGAGGAATGATTTCGTTAGCTGTTTCTTGACATTTTGCTGGAGTTGGACTTGATTTGAAGGGAATGGATTTGATATGATCTTATGAAGGAACATCCTCGTGGCGAAACGGATAAATGATATACTTGGGATGTGTTAGTACAAAATCAAGGAACACAGAACAAGAATTGGAAGTCAACACTTACTTTTTAAAGTAGAGGATAATAATGAATACGTAGCCTGAGATCTCGAAGTAACTTATCAATGAGCGTTTGTACTCCTTCTTTCGAAGTTTCAGCACTCGTAGATTGTTATCTTCTACCTCCTTCGGCTCAAGCGGTATCACAACCATGGGGTCTACTTTGCTTTGAAGTACCTCCAAGTTGCTGATGATGGCAAAGTTAGAGTCTGACGATAGTGGCACAATTCGTGGAGCAGTACCGGGGGCTCCTCTGCAAGTCCCTTAGTATGTGGTGTACGGGTGTTCGCGAACGGGGGTTACCCTGCGGTCACGTCGGGGTTTTCACCACCTTTTGGGCCTTTTGTAAAGGCCAACTTCACAAGCGAAGACAACATTTAGAAAACAGCCACAGTCTCACACACAACTCATTCGAAACGCACTCATCGAGGTGTACACGTACCCCGTCACAATCGTTACCTTTAACACACACGGCTAAACACTGCATCCGAATCCCGTGCTTGAAGCCGCACAGAGGACATTCCACATCAACGTCCCTTTGACAAAGCGCGTCAACATTCTTACAACCACTCTCCCCGTGCAGAGTTCCCTCTCTTTGAAGTCGTCTCCTACTGCTAACTCAATTGTGGTGTCACCCCCCCTAGGCATGACTACGAATCTCTCCTCCACAGCGCTTTCGATGCGCTCAGCCTCGAGTACACCCGTTGTCACGCTACCCAATGGCTCTGGGTCTCGATCCGCCTCAGTATCCAATTCAACAGCCAATGTGGCGGCATTAGCAAACAATAACACCTTAATGCTCATGAACAAGCAAGTCACATCCAACGACTCACTTTACTACGTCTGCCTCAAGCTCAAGAAAAGACTCGAAACAGCACCTCAGCTTAAGCCGTACCTCAATCTTGCATACTCGAGCGCAGAGGTTTTATCTGAAAACCAAGCTCTTGCCCTCTCCCAGAAATCATCACATTCATCATCCACTCACGGAAGCTATAACTCCATCAATGGATCGAATTTGCGTGTAAGTGGGCTTTCAACATTCAGTAACCTCAGTGAGGATTCATCAAATCCTTCATCCGGTGCACAATCGCCATCAGTCGCACCACTCACAACCTTCCACGCCGGTGTATTACCAGCCACAGTGAGCTGTGATCCAGTAACACAACTATGGGCTCTTTTCCAACAAGGTTCACCGTTATGCGTCATTTTCAACTTAATCAAACCAACACAAACACTTCCCGTCGTTTCATCAGACGACCTTAAGACATGCAAGAAGTCTATATACGACTTCATCTTGGCCTGCAAAAATTATTTGAACTTTGAACACTCAGATCTTTTCACAATTTCCAATGTCTTCTCCAACGAAACTGAAGACTTGATGAAGATTATTAAAGTCATCAACAGAGTTATTGATCTGGCCCCAGGCATATTTAGACCTGTTGACATCGAGGAGGAGATCAAGGTCTCAGACTCCAAGTCAAAAGTGATAAAGGAGCTTGTGGAGACCGAGAGAAAGTATGTTAATGATTTGGAGATTTTGGTGAAGTACAAACAACAACTATTGGACTACAACATCATTTCTTCAGAGGATTTGTACATGCTGTTCCCAAACTTGGATGATATCCTTGACTTCCAGAGACGTGTTCTCGTATCATTAGAGATCAACAGTCTTGTGGAGCCAAAATATCAAAGAATTGGATCCATCTTCATCCATGCTCAATCTTTCTTCAAGATGTATGAGCCTTGGTCAATTGGTCAAAAAGCTGCTATTGACTTCATCAGCTCATCTCCTCTACGACAGAAGAACAACCAGTTGATCATTGAGAATGATTTAGAACTCCAGAGTTTCTTGATCAAACCTGTGCAAAGACTTTGTAAATATCCTCTTTTACTGAAAGAGCTTGTCAAGCACAGTGAACAAACATCTCCGAACTTCAACGAGTTAATGCTTGCCTTGGATATCTCAAAGAAGATTGCTAATGATATCAACGAAAACCAAAGACGTGTTGAAAATGTTGAGGTGCTGAAGAAGTTGTTTGATAAGGTTGTGGATTGGAAGGGCTATGATGTACACAGTTTTGGTGAACTCCTGTTCTTTGACAAGGTTGTCGTCAATGACAACTCCAAAAACTCTGATGAGCGTGAGTTCCAAGTGTATCTGTTTGAAAACATCATCATCTTCTTTAAGGAGCTTTTACCACAGCAGAAGAAGTCCACTATTGGATTGAAGAAGAAATCCACATCAAACTTGTTGGCAACCAGCGAAGTTCTTGGATTTGAACTGAAGGGAAGAATCTCCATTGCAAACATCTACAACATCAACAGTGTCAGTCCTCACCAATTGAACATTTCTTGGTCTGGAATCAAAGATACCGGAAGTTTCCTCATGAGATTCAAGAACGAAGAAACACGTACGAATTGGGAGACATGCATTCGTAAGCTGGTGACAAACTTACAAGACGAGTACCAAAACGCCAACATCCAAGGATTGTCACAGGTGAGCCTTCAGGACAGAAGAAGTAATGGTATCTCAATTGCTGGAAGTTCATCCAGATCATCTTACGTTGGCCGCAACAATTCCGATGTCACCCCTCCAACAAACTTTTCCACAACACCAGGCCACACTCGTCAAAGATCGGATGTTCCCCCAAGTTCACGACGTGCCACTCAGGATTCTATCCAGACCAAGAGATCCATTTCTGAATCCTACAAGCAGACATTGCCTTCTAACTCCATCATTGTGAGATTGATGTATGACCAGGACTTGTTCACCATGATGATCTCCCTTGATTTGGGAGTTGAAGAGTTCCTGGAAAAGATTGATAAGAAGATAAAACAGTGTGGTGGTCAGATGAAGGGAAAAGTCAAATATCAGGATGAAGATGGTGACTTCATTGTCATTGATAGTGAAGAAGATTGGGTTATGGTCAAGGATATGATGAGGGAAGTTGGCGATAAAGTGTTACACGTTTGGGTCACTTGATACTGCTATCTACGAATTGTAATGTCATGATTAATTACGATTAGAGTCGATGTAGAGCAATTACGAATACCGGGAAGTAAAAGTGCAAAATGTGAATGCCAATTAGATAATGTAATAAATATATAGATGTGATTGGATTGATCAAGCAAACCAAATATGCAAGGAAGTTATGAAATATTGTGGGGGTCATTAGATGCGGGCATGAAAAAGTGTATAAGATATATGCAGACTCATGAACATCAGGTCATCATGTACTTTGGACCATCACCACTCTCTGGGACAGTCCAGTTGATATCTTGAGTTGGAACCTTGATATCACAGGTCTTACAATGGATACAATTCTGAGAGTTGATCTGGAACTTAACTCCGTGCTCAGAGTTTTCATCCTCAACGTACTCATAGACACCAGCTGGACAGAATCTGTTCTCAACACCTTTCCACTTTGGCCATGCAATTTCTGTGTGCTTCTCCATATCCTGTTTTGGAACTCTCAAGTGATTTCTCTCGTCCTCATCATGGTAGGTACCTGTACGCGAGACAGATGTGAGGATATCGAAAGAGATCTTACCATCAGGCTTTGGGTATTCGATCTTCTCGTATTGATCAGCAGGCTTGGTGGTCTTAGCATCTGAAGAGTGATGCTTGAAAGTCCAAGCGACTTGACCCTTGAACAACAAGGTATCAACACCAGAGTATGCTGCACCGATCAAAGAACCAAGACTAGTGTTGAATGATGGTCTGACATTACGAACTTCGTACAGCTCATCGTAAACCCATGAGTTCTTGTAAGCCCTCTCGTAACTCTCCAAGTTGATAGCTGGCTCTTCAACATCATGAATCTCAGGATCGTACTCTTCATCCTCCTCAGTCATTATCTTCTCCATCTTGCTGACCTCTTCGTAAATACACTCAGCAGCAAGCATACCACTCTTCATAGCAGTATGGGTACCTTTAACCTTTGGAACGTTCATGAAACCAGCAGAGGCACCGATTAGAACACCACCTGGGAAGTTCAACTTTGGAACTGCCTGCCAACCACCTTCGTTAAGAGCCCTAGCAGCATAGGAGATACACTTACCACCTTCGAGAGTCTTACTGTAGAATGGATGATGCTTCATTTTCTGGAACTCCTGATACGGAGAGATCCATGGGTTCTGGTAATCAAGACCGATAACGAGACCACATGCAACAAGACCATCACCGAAATGGTAGATGAAACCACCACCGTATGTCTCAATGTTCAATGGGTATCCCAATGTGTGTGCGATGTAACCTTTCTTAAACTTAGCTGGGTCGACTTCCCAAACTTCCTTGATACCAAGACCATAAGTCTGGTTCTGTCTTCCCTCTCTAAGCTTGAACTTGTTAATAACCTCTTTGGAAAGGGATCCATGACAACCTTCAGCGAAAACAGTGACTCTAGCATGAAACTCCATACCACGTTCGAAGGAATCCTTTGGAACACCATCTCTACCAATACCCATGTCCTTAGTGGCAACACCCTTAACGGCTCCTGTAGAATCATAAATAACTTCAGAAACAGCAGTGGATGGGTATACTTCAACACCAAGCTCTTCGGCCTTTTCAGCAAGGTACTTGACAACTTCGGAGAGTGAGACGATGTAGTTCTTACCCTTATTGAGCATCTGTGGTGGTTCAGGAACAGGGACGACGATATCACCAACGAGATATTTCAAATGTTCTTCTTCCACCATTGTGACCATCTCTGGTGGGAGTGGGATTCCATTTCCCACTTCATCGTAGTACTCACTCTCTGGGAAGAGTTCTCTAAGAGCTCTTGGCTCAAGAACAGCACCAGAAACGATATGGGATCCCATATCTGGAGCTTTCTCAAGAACAACAACACGAATCTCACGAGCTTCTTCTTCATTCTCCAACTCAAGCTGCTTAATCTTAATAGCGGCAGCAAGACCAGCAGGACCTCCACCAACGATACAGACATCGACCTTGTCTGCAGTTCTTTCCTCTGTGAGCATCTCCTGGATCTCCTCATCCATTTCCTCAAAGGAGACTTCAGTTGACTGGAATGCAATGTGTGACGTGGAGAAGGATCTCATGCTGGTACTTCTAAGAGTTCTGGAAGTGGAGACTCTTGAACCAAGGACGCGTGCTGATAGCGATCTGGCGATGATTGGAGCCCTTGAGACTCTGACACATCGCGTTGCCGCTCTACTAGCGAATGTGAGCGACATGACAGGTGGAGTAACGAGTGAGTGCGGTGGTAGTGTACTCCAATACAGAAAGACAGGGGAAAACAGCGAGGACGTCACGGACTATTTAAGACTCCAGCCCGGTGATGCATTGTGTATGAATTTTTCGTTAGTGGGATGTGGCGCGTACCGGCTCCCGACCGTTTGGCAGTGCCGGCCAATGGGATGACTCAAATTTGAAATGGCGGTTGGAGGGCAGTTTATGTAGTAAAACTCGGAATATTTCGGAATAATTGTTATAAGTGATTTATGGGGAACTATCCAAGCACAAAGATCTGGAAATTCCTCGGTGAACACCCCAAATAACACCCCATTTACCACTTTTTATGCCCTCCGTCACAGAGCTAGTCGAGTGACACTACACCCGGAAGCATGCACCCGGGATGAGATGTTGCGGATACATGTACCCGAAGGTGGATCAAGATTTATACGTACCGTGTGCCCCTGTTGGATGATAAACACTTGACGCAGTTACAGGCGAGTATGAGGATAATCATATATCATGAGTCATTAACACAGCACTAAACAATGTGGAATTAGCACAGCAGTATAGTCACAAGATGTTGTTGTTAAAAGCGATGGCGGATGTGAATGTGACAGGCAAAAAAGGCGGCAATTAAAAGCGTAGTATCTCTAGTAATGCACAGATCTGGTAAGAATTGAAACCTGAGGGAACGTCAACAACGAACTGGAGGAGAGACAAAAGGGACGCCTGCACCGCATAACCGGCAAACAAAATGTGGGGGAGAAATGTGACAATTTGTGTAAAACTCCAACTCTAAAGAAGAAAGCCCTCTAATCTTTCATGGACTTTTTCAACGTTGTGTAGGGAGAAATATGGAAAGCAAACAACTCAATGTCTTGCAATAATCACGGACGAATAAATAAACTTGTGAGTGCGGTGCAAAGGGAAAACAACAAGTGAACCATTATCAACTGTACTGGGTCACCCAACGGTATATGATTGTGGTGGCAACTGTGGGATTGGGGAGAGTACAAGATCACAAAAAAATCTAACAAAGGAGGGAAGAGACAAAAAAAGAGGAAACAACAAGATGATGGAGAGAAAGGCAATGTGTGGTCGTCAGTCGGAGGAAACAGTGCAAAGTAAAGCAACGGAAAAATAAAGCGTCAAAGAAATAGTAGGAAAATGTACAATGATGGAAGTGAATGTGGTTGTTTAGATGTAATGGTAGTTCTTTTTTTTTGTGGAGATGATGGAAGACGATGGTGGTGATTGATGACGATTGATGGATGTGATGGGAAGTGTTGAGATGGATAAGTGTTAGGGGGTAAAAAAGAAGACTCAGGCGAAGATGGAATCAAAATCATCCCAGTTAACCTTCTCTGGAGCTTCGATATCTTCAGTCAAGAAACCATCCTTGACGGCTTGATGCCACTTAGCAGCAACTGGTCTTTCAGAAGAGACGGAGAATCTAGCACCTCTAGAAGAGAAGCTTGAACGAGCAGATAATCCATCAAGTGCAGAAGCATGAAGAGCAGCAGCGGCAGCAGCAACAGAAGCAGACTGTGTTGGTTTGATTCTGGAGATTCTTGGAGCAGAAGCAGCAATGGACAATGTACGCACCTTCTTGTTCTGGAGGTAAGACATAGACTTCGATCTCTTGTTGTTACGCATAATTCTGATATCATCCAAGTCATCATTGACCTGATCAAACTGATCAAACTCATCAAGATCATCATCGGAGATAGCAGAATCCTTTGAAGCAGCAGCATCAACAGCCTCCTTCTTAAGTGTGTTAACCTGAGAAGAGTGTTTCAGAGAACTGATACCAAGTGAAGCGGTGACTGGGGCAGCAGCATAAGGAATAGTGATCTGTGGCACTGTCAAATCCAATTGAATATCAGAGAAAGTGTTCTTTGTGATACCCAAGTCGAAAGCGGTAGCACGTCTCTTCATCTCTCCAGCAATACCAAACATGTTAGCATTCTTACCGTCTCTCATTGAGTCAAAGTAACTAGCCTTATCATCAGGAGTCGGAGAAGAGTTCATCATCTCAGCCTTTTGACTCTCAATGGCAGCCAAAGCATGGATGTAGAAATCTGGGGCAAGCAAACCACGGTAGACGTACACCATTCTCTTTGGGGAAGCATCGGCCCATTCTCTAGACAAAGAGTAGATCAATGACTTCTCACCCTTCTCAATACGCTTGACATAGGCATTCAACTTGGCAGAAACCAAGTTGGAGGTCTTGGAAGACAGTGTAGCAACATCTGGATGTCTCTCGACGAGAATATCACAGATCTGTTTCACAGTCATACCCTTTCCATCAGCGTCAAATTCATAGAGAATCTCAAAGATGTTGAAGAGAACAGTATCATCCAAGGACTTGTGCTCCTCTGGCTGTGGTCTTTCACCAGTAACTGGAATAGTGGTTGAAATACCAGTAGCAGACGGTTGTTTTGTGGAAGATTTGTCCTTTGGCTTCTTCTCCTTAACTTTCTCCTTTGGTTTTGTAGGAGCAGCGTTTGGGGCAATTGACAGTGATGTCACAGACGTGGAAATGGAACTGGTTGGAGAAGCGTCCAAGTCCTCTGGGCTAGAGCCAGAGCTACCCTCCGGAGTCATCTCCTTGATGGTGGCAGGCTTCTTGGTTGTCTTGGACATGGAGTAGTCAGAGTTCAAACTCAAGCGACGTGGCTTGAATGAAGGTGACGATACAGTTGGCTCGCCAACTGGGAAAGCAACTGGTCTTCTGTTAGCCAAAGCCATATTGGAATATCGGTGGTGGGGAGGTTGTTCAGCAGGCAAAATATGGAGTCTTGGAAAAGTCAAAGAAAGAAAGGGCAAACCAAAGGATTAATTAAAATCTTCAGTTAAGACACAAGCTTTACTTTGAGTAGCAACAGGGGAAATAATAGGTGTCGAGCCTTTGAAGTTGGAACAGTTAGCAAGGGCAGAAGTTCTTCTAAGCCAGGCAGACTTGATCAACAAATCGAAGATGTGAAGAGCAGCAAAGGGGAAATGTGGGTTGAAATTAGTGAAAATCTCAAACCAGGAAGCAAGCAATCACAAACAACGGGTGTTTCCTCACAAGTCAATAACAACAAGCTTATGTGTATGTAGATACAACAGCCTTATGCGGTGGTTCCAGTGCGTTCGACAGGAGGTCTAGCACGCAACAGACAAAGGGTGGCAGGAAGCGGGGGTGAGCAACCAGAGATACAAAGTCAAGAGATCAAAGAGAGAGTGGCTCTTTTGTTCGCTAAAAAACATGGTATGTTAGTGCATATTCTCAGAGTAAATTCAGAGTGTTTCCGAGCCCATAGCGTTGGTAGGGGGATGATTGTTGTGGTGCCTCTGCATTTGTCGTGTTGTCCTGTATGTGTCAAAGTACGGGGCAGGAAAACGTCAACAAGGCCATACAAACAAAGCGCCAAAGACACACTAGGCCGCCGAAAGAGTACGGGAAAAAGACATGGGAGGAAACTTCAGGTCTCAAAATCAAATATGCTTACATCTTAACTTGTGATCTGTGGATCGAGCAGAAAATTGGGGTCCTTTCGGAGGGGGCGTTTGGGGGGCCTTTAACGATTTGTTACAAAGGAGAGAAGTGCGGGTACGTGAAAAAAAAAGCGCGACCTTCTGAAAATTGTGAGTCGCTTTTTTTTGGCGCAAAGCTGCGTGCGAAATTTTGCTGGTACGTGCCACATTATTGCGGTAGGGGGACGACTATTTGGGAATGATAGAGACGTAAAAGCGCATGCTATGAAGCGCTTTAGGGATGCATTCTAATGTATGACTTCATTAGAAGCCATTCAAATCAAGAACAAGTTCCAGATTGATGATATTTTCATGTTTTGTTAACGGCAGTACCCCCTTTCATTTGCTATATGACAAGCTCTATGACACATTCTTAGTTTTCGCCAAATTTCCAAATGAGGAACAGACATCGCGCAAACGGACCGCGACTTCTCCTATATTTGCGAAACTCTACTGCAAAGGAAAACATCAATTTGTGCCAAACATGTGCCACTTGTCACGGCGACAGTGGGGTATACAGCTTGCTTTATCAGTCCACAATTACACTGAGAACAGGCAGAGATCACAAGACGTCCTGGAGCCCAGAATTTCTATACCAAGAGCTGCTCATCTCTCATTATTCCTGTAACGGTACCAATTATGGGGGCGAAAGGGAGACAGGTCCCGAGACACCCGCACATTCTTTTATCTAGCTGATAAGCAGGGCAGCCAATCGCGCAAGGTGATAGAATGCAACCCTACCCAACAAATCTTGGGTGTCTCTCATTGAAGCTTTAGGGCTCTTGAAAGTTTTTTTGTGGCAGCCCATGTCTTTAATAAGTAATGGATGTGAACAACCACACGTGCACTCTCCATTTCTTTCTGATCAGGGGTGCAAGCCGTATGGGCGCCCCTAAAATAGTCAACTAGGGTCTCTTGAAATACGCCCTATGGGCTAACAATGAATTCTACCGGGAGGAGCAGAATCAGCTCGATCACCGATCACCGGTACCGGAGCTTTGACGCGTTGTTGCGCGTACCATGAATTTTCCCCTGAGATTTTCGATCTTGGAGTTTGGAGCTATTTTTGAGTCACTTTTCTAATTAGGTGCGTGGCAGCTTTCTGTTCTGAAATTTACGCGCAGAAGATAATAATATTCTCCACAGACTGAAATTTACCATGTGCGCGAACTCCAGCGCGAAAAGGGCAGTCACCCTAAGAATAGGGCTTCGCGCACGCAAACCCCAGGAAATGATTAGGGCTGTGGTGTGCGGATGAATTCAGGCTTCATCGGAGCTCGGAATTCGGCGCCCGCACTCTAGGAAAATTGCGGGGGGCCGACGATGGAGTCCTGATTGGGGACTAGGCGCGCGCTCTTACAATCTGTGTTTACTTTCGGTAGGGGCCACACTGAGAGCTAGACCCATCTGGAGCTGTTGATTCAGTGTTATAAGTGACCGACTCAATTGTCAAAATGTTTACATGATTCAAGTGTGCGTTTCCAATCTTCTGGCCAATAGTTGTCAGAATAGATCTTTTCAGCGTCATCAGGAGGTGAGTACCAGTAGTTCAATGCCACATGGATGTTCTTGTCAGATTTATCACCAGAGCCAAATGACGTGACTTCGTGGAACCAACCAGCAGGCAAGAACAGCATCTGACCAGGTTTCAAATCAACTGTCATTCTCTTACATTTGAAGAATTCTGGCCAGTTCTTCTCTGCAAACTCTTGTAGTTGGTTGCGGAGCTTCTCATCTTTGATTTTGTCCAAGTGTAATATTGATGCTGGGATCGTTGAGAAAGATGGCGGATCCTTCTTGACTCCTGAATCATCAATGACTTTTGTCTCAAAGTCTGCCAAAAACTCCTCTTCATTAGTTATAAGGTCCTGGAGCTTCTCACGCTCTTCTTCTGACATCTCTTCATCGTTGTCCAGTTTCCACTTTGCGACCTCTGTTATGATAGCACTATCAGCACGTAGTTGTCTCCAACCTGGGGCATTCTCATTGTTTGTGTAATCAATGAGACCATTAGGGAAGACTTCACGAATTGCACCAACAGTATACATTCTGGAAGCCTCTGATGGGGCAAATATGGTAAATCTCTTATGTCCAGTGATTGGGATGTAGAGATTATCAGCATGGTCATGGTGTAGACCTGAAGAATTTCCACCTCCAAACACACGACGTCCCAGGCCATAATCCTTTAGTGATTTATCAATCTTGAAAGATGAGTCATCTGGTTCTTTGGATTTACCAATCCAAATGTTGATCTGTTGTGGGATGAGCATCTCCAACAGTTCTGGTTGTAGTGGTAGGGATGATGTACCCACTAGGGTAGTCAATGGCTTCTGAACAAACTCATGAACTCTGCGATCTGCTTCTGTAGCCGTAAGAGGTTCACCTTCAATCTCTGTAGAGACAATTTCATCGTCTGCTTGTGAATTAGAAAGATCATCAAAGTCGTCATGGATATCATTAAAATCAATTGAGTCAGTATCAGAGAATTGATCAGTGTTAGCCAATGCAGGAGCAAAATCTTCTCCATCATCCTCGTCCTCTTCTTCATCATCATCGTCTTCACTATTTTCCTCCAATGGTGGTGTGGTGGACTCCTCCTCCTCAGACATATCACCTTGCAATTTCAAAGCTAGAGTCTTATTGATCTCATCAGGGTCATCTTCAACGTATTGAGTAGTAAGATAATACTCATCTCCATCTTCTGACAACTTCTCCATGAACTCCTCAAAGGTCATCTTGACCCTCTCTGTGCCGGAACCAAAGCCTCCCTTATGTTTCTTCTCGACCAATAGTATTTGATCATCGGTATGCAGCGTTGACACAATCTTTGATGGATGGAAGGCTGTAATGTCAAGTCCTGGAATCACACCATCAATGACAACTGGTTTCCTCTCCTTAATATACGTATCATAGAAGCCCTTGCTGTTGATGGTGCCAAACTTTATTGTTTGTAGTGTGTCAGCATCAGGGTAGTACCCATTGTACCGATTTAGGATAGTCTTTTGGAGCTTGGAAGTTTTTGAAGAGGCGATGGCCTCACCCAAGTGTTTCTTAGCCATGGAGGGGATAAATGGTTGTATTACAGCACAGTATGAAAGAATCCCTGTGCAGAAAAGGGGCTGTGTGAATGGAGGACAAGGGTTAAGGTGAAATTGGTAATAATGCACTATGTGTTGTGTCTATCTTTAAGCAGCACCAGATTCCCCACTAGAAATCGTGCGATGGCCGGTCCTTGATTTTTTTTTTTTTTTTTTTAATTCTTTGCGGCCAGTCGCGTCGAGGCGGACTGTCCTAAAACCTCGCCTAGGGATCTCAGACCAGTCTCCTGGACTCCCAATTGTTCCTACAGATAAATGCTATCACTTTTTTCTGATCCAACTCGGAGTGAGGAAGGCCGCTGAGATCCGAGAGACTGGAAGCGGGGAGATACCTGCGCATCTGATCGGGGAGAGGCTCCCCCAATTGATTGCAACATTGAAGATCTGCTTCCCCCAACTGTTCTCGGAGGCAAGCCAACATACAGACAACCAGTGAGGCCGTACCGGTGCCTAAATTCAGTCGCTACGCCGAACAGGCCACGCTCTTGGAAGGGGTTCGCTGGCTTTAGGCGGATCCACATAGGCTGGCAGTTGTTCCTAAACGCGGGCGTCCGACTATCAGGAGGGGAGTACTCACGTAGATCTTACAGGCAGCTTCAGAGATATGGATAGGGGTTGCACAGTGCACTACGTCCAAGCTCCCGACTTCCCGAAGGGATCGACCGGGCTTCCGAAGACGTGTCTAAAGATAAACAACGATGCTCTGGGATCAGCGAAGCCGAAGCCCGAGAGTGTAAACGCAACCCCCTTAGTGGTCAGCACCTTTGGAGCAGAGGACTCACCAAGTCTACAACCGTTGTCCTCCTTGGGGACTAGTCGATCTGGGTGCGGATACAGCCAAAACGTCATGTAGTACTGTGTAAGGGTGTGGCGGAGAAACTGGCCTAGTCCAAGGATGTGCGCTGGAAATTTATACCCCAAAAAAAACTTGCTCTGATATGGATTTCCAGCCGGACCTCTTAACTTAAAGATATGCAAAAGCACGTTTGACAATACACGGTATGATGTAGCTTCATGTGCATTCGAGCCAATGGGAACCTGCCTCCCAAGGTTTTCACCTTTCGTCGATCATGGAGGCGGGGCCGTTGTGAAACCGTTAGTGCACTATGAGACAGCTAGAGGCACTTCTGCACTGGGCACTAATTCTAGAGATCTAGGAAACAGTTCTGCCTTGTTACCTGCGACCACCAATCCCACCACGCCGAAAAAGGCTTGTTTAACAACAAGACCCTAGTTATCACTAAAAAGAGCGGGAATGTCGTGACTCTTTACGAAAGACGGACAGGCAGTCAGTTTGTAGTAATAGGTCCTAGCCAATCTCCACTCTGTTGCCCTTATGAGCTGCACAGTCAATCAATGGACCTTTTTGTGCCGTGGAGATCCTCCTTCGGGATTTGGCCAGTTGTTTTGTCCTTGCTATGACCCCCACTGCTCGCCCCACACTCTTCACGGGCCCGCCACAATACATGTTCGACGTTGAGGGGTTAATCTACTCGGCTGTTGGAAAAACGGGCAGCCAAACGCCAAACCCGGGTGTCCAATGACTTGCAACTTTGGGTTTCAGTTGAAAAGTCTTGGTATTTTGATGGAACTGTTAAACCACAACCAGAGATCAAGCACTCCAAGAGGGCGTCCGTGTGGCTTAATGCACTGATCTGATTAGAGGTACATATACAGGCCCTTTCCATTGCTATCCAACCCTCAGGCATTGTTCACAGTTCACAGATAACACCCTAAGCCGTCGGGGCCAAACCTCGGCTATTTCCTCTGGTCCTATTCCTGGTTTCCCCCTTCCCCCGTACGAATCGACAAGGTATAAGCGGAGGGGGATACGAATGTGGCTCTAGACCGCTTGCGACCGCGCCAGGGCCACACGATCACGTAAAAGAAAAAAAAAATCGAGTGTCTGATACAACACGTACGTGACAGAGATCTGCCATATAGCAAACGGGAATCATAGACACAAGTGCCAATCAATGCACCAGGGCATCAACAAGGCCATTAATTATGTGATCTACAGGGGGTGAAAATTTTTTGTTTTCTATGAGAGATCTCTTCATTTTTGATTGTAATTTTAGCGCTTAAAAAATGCAGACGACGCACAAGCCAGTTGTACGGGCGCTTTCAAGGTAAGAGCGCATGTGTGTGTGCCCTTCTTGATGAAAAGAAACCGTGGGTTCATGAAACAATTTCACATCACGTTAAGAAAGTAAGAAAATTCAGTAAAAAAAGGAACGAACAGAGAGAAAGAATGAATACACGTCAGCGTGGTCAAGCGTCGAGCGAGCGCTTTCTCTCGAAATGGGACTCAGCAGCTTGTGGGGCAGAAAGTAACGAAGGATACCTGTGCATCACTGGAGCATGGATCTTGAGCTGTTGTAGAGGTGCTCTATGGTCCTTGTGGTTAACTGGAGACGCCGTGCAACTTGAAGGCGGCGTTGCCAATGTACTTGTAGATCCACGAGAGAAAACGTCAGAGGAAGAGTCTGATGAAGACGTCGACGATTGACGGGAGGTCATTGGTGTGTTGTAGTATGTGTACAATGGTGTAGCTGGGTAGTACTGTGACGAGCTGTGACGGTGGGACTCTTCGGAATATGTGTAGAGTGCACTCAATTGTGCACTTGTCTTTGAATCAGATGACTTAAAGAACTTGTTCTTAATGGAATGTGGAACTGGTGTCTCTCTCAAAATGTTAAGCATAAGTTGGATGAGGCGGACGAGATCAGTGGATGAGGCAGATGCTTGGATGTAAACCTGCTCGTTCGCCAGCGTAAGAGCATTGTTTGCAAGAATAACAGCTGCAATTGTGATTTGGGAAACTGTGTAGTTGAAAGTGCATTTGTAGTGGAATTGCATGAGTTGACAGAGATAGTTGGCAACGTACTTCACAGACTCTGGGTACTCTGTTGTTTGTTCTTTAAGCACAAGATCCACAAAGGAGTCATGTGTTGGAGCATCAACCTCCCAATTCAGTGACTTGAGGATGTGGCACTCCATCTCGAGGAAGAGCTGCTTAGAGTAGCAGTGACAACAAGTTGCCCTAAGGAAGTCAAGTGATGGGATCTTGTGCTTTGGCTCGATGAACTTAGCAGCAAGCCACAATGCTGAAAGACCCAACAACTGGAAGTGATCCTTTCTGACAATTCTCAAAGAACAGTAGCGGTCAACAATAGAGATTGTGAGGTAGAAAGAGGCTGGTGTCAATCTAAGCCTGCTGTGAACATCAAGCAAAAAGTCAAACAACACCGGTCTCATAGCCACTGTGATCTGTGGTTGTGAGTGAATCAAGTCTGGGGACATGCGTGTCTGGTCCTCAAGATCGATAAGTGTGTTGAAGATATCAAGACTGTACTCAGACACACACTCCTCGTGAGCTCTGTGTTCCATCTGCTTGAGGTGAGGATCACTGGCACGGAGACGAGCCTGAGCTCTGCGTTTCAGAAGCATTGGTGTATGTGGATCCATCGTTTCTGTGTTGTGTGGTGTATATCTTGTGAGCGGCTCTATGAGGATTTTTAAAGAGAAAGGGGGGTCGTTAAGAGAGATGCCTTGATGGAAACAATGCAACTGATGCTGGAGTGTAATATGGCCACGAATGGAACAAAAGCAAGCAAATGAGTGTTCGTGATATGTAGAAATGGATAGAGGACGTATCGTCACTGGCTCATAGAACAATGCAAGCCGGGACTGGGGTGTATGGACAGAGGGGGACGCACGCTAGAGCAGTGAACGCCTGGAATATGTGAATTACGGACTAATAAGTGAATAGTAGTCTTATGGGCACAGCGGGAACAGTCAATGGTTCGCTGGCGTTGTTGTAAGTTGGGGGTGTAGTGGATAGGTGGGTGTCGTGGAGTGTGTCAAGAGAAGGGTAGAGAGTGAGAGAAAGTTGGTGGATGTTGGTGTTGAAGGTGGTTTTGAAGGTGGGAGAACAGTGCACCTGTGTCAAGAACCAGCACGGACAGGTGACAGAAGTGTTGTGAAGACTTCTTTTGGAGTGTACGGGGTTCCCTGAGGAGGTGGGCACGCGTGAAGTTATATACAGGACCCAGAGCCGTCCACCGCCCTCTTTTTTTTTTTTTTTTTTTTTCCTGCCCTTCCTCCATTTCTTTTGAAGGGCGCACCGAGCTGTGGCCCTAGACGCCTCCGAGACCAGCTGCGTCGTGCTGCGCAGGATGCGGAGACTAACTCTCACGGGACAGCGGGTCTTTGTACCGGAGACTGGGGCCAGGTCTCGAGGTGGAGAGATCACCTCTGAATAAACTATACTCAATGGTCCCCTCTAGGGACATACTTTCCTCTTCCTCTTGTTAACTCCGGGCCAAACTCCACCCCCTCTGCCCCCCTTGTCACAAGCGAAAAATCATTCTTTCCCTCTGGCCATTGCCGAGTTGGACGTGGCAAAAAACCATGTCCTTCACCGATTTGAGGGGACGTGGTGCATTTCCTGATACCAGACTCGCATCACCGCATTGCTCGGTAGCCTTTATGGGCGATTGCTGGGCCCAAGAGGAGGGATCTCTAACCTACGAACGAAAACTTAATCCGTATGATGTTGGTGTCGAATGATCCGAAGGAGTAGCTGAGCTTGTTCTTGACACCCCCTGATTTGATACATGTTGTAGCAAGGGGGGGGGGGTTTCTCCCCCTCCCTGTCCTCACCGGCTTGAAGATCTCGGGGCTCGTATAGACACTCAACTCCCAAACACTGGAGGACAAGGGTGCGGAACATCAATGTTCATTCCCGGCCAGCATCAAGTGGAGGAGGGGTATTAGCGCATTTCCCAATACCTTGCTGTCCATTTTGCAAAGTCTATTCCCTTTCCTTTGGGCCCCCGGGCCTCAATGCCTCAAACGAACTCGGATCGGTTTAACAAATTCGGCCACGGTTAACTCTATACTCTGGGCAATTTGGCGGAACCCCAGGATCGGTCGATCGTACTCATATTGTCCTGTTATAAAAGTTAATGCTGTGAGACAGCTAGAATCCTGCCGATGCCCTCAATTGCTACTATTGACACTGTATTATCTATCTAACTGTAGTCCATTTCTGAACTGGACTGAATGCATAGTCTGCACCGTTTTGAGCGCGGGTTAAACCACAGTGGGAAAACTCTGATTCCTGCCCCCCTTCTGTCTCACACTTGAGGTCTCTGACAGACAATCATCGCTCTCAGGCCACTCATCACCCTTGTTGACTGTACCTATTTAAGGAACATTGCTGCCCAATACAAAGGCTTTGTTCACCAAAAGACGTACCCCTTCCGAAGGGCTGCCCGAACGATCTTGAGTCCCCTACCACACCCCGGGGGGCCATCAGACCAGGTCAAGTCTCTCTCCTTTTAAATAATCCCACTCATGGGGGCAGGTTTCTCCTGCATTGTACTACGCTGAATATGTTAATTGCGCACATGATCCCAACCCGTTGTCATAGCGAACAAGCCGGAGCAGCACAGATGGGCAGTATAGGGGTTAGGACAAACAGATAGGGTGTTTCTTTGTACAAGACAAATGGCCGGGTGGGCTGAACCAACAGCCCTGGTGAGTGTGTGTGAAATGTATACGTAAACTGGTGTGGGCATACCTAGGAGGGCATGTGTGTATGAACAATGGACTTGTACTATTTTGGGGGATTTCTTGTCCATTGGGGTGAATTCCAAACGCTCGTAGTAAATCACACCATGTGGTTTCCGCCCTATCAGCGCTTTGCCAACGGGATAGCACCATCTTCGCGTTCATTATCGCAGGTCGCAGCAAAAAAGATTCAAGATGGCCTCGGCATGTGCGTACAGGCCTCCCCGCCGATTGAGGGCCATGGACGATCACTATGTAACCATACCGTCTATGTCTCACCTGGGACAAATCTGATTTCCCAATTGAATTATAGTGTGCCTTTTATGGATATCCAAATACCGCACCAAATCCATCACTCAAGGCGGGTTTGTTCTTTTTCATATCTTGGCCACGGGCAACAGGTGTACAGAACAGCCTCGTCTTGCATATTGCAGACCTCCATGCTCACAAGGGAATGAGGTGAAGGTCAGCGTTCATCTAGACCTCTTGCTTTTGCAAGTACCAATATATTAAAGTGTGGTATACAGCATTTCGGAAGTAGGACTTCTAATCTAACTATTTCTACCGCCTAGCGTTAGCAATTGACAAGGTATATGGTTTAGGGGGTAAGGCCTCGGTCGAATACCAGGGAGAGAAAAAAAAAACGAAGTGGTGGGGCTAATTACGGTTCGTGGCACACTACGCAGCCTAGCAGTTTTTTCTTTACTGATGTCTCACATATGGCATACGCCCTGGTTCGAGAAGTCTTGTCTACTGTTTATTCTCACAGCTTTGGTAAGCACCTCTTAGACAGGTCTACACAAACTGGCAGAGATCTGTTATGAAATTTGATCGATCAATTGACACCCATAAGTATTATTTTTGGATTGGCCGGGACGGAAGATCTCTCTCCCTCGACCTGGATCCACTTTTTGCCTAATTGGGATAAAACCTGGGCTAGATTTTTTCCGGCAGGCGCACGACTAGATCCGCGCATTTGAGACAAACGGGGG
The DNA here is from genome assembly GCA_030580135.1 of Petasospora easanensis. Classification (NCBI taxonomy): domain Eukaryota; kingdom Fungi; phylum Ascomycota; class Saccharomycetes; order Phaffomycetales; family Wickerhamomycetaceae; genus Petasospora; species Petasospora easanensis. Next base: position 148,239 of record JAKTSI010000029.1, on the reverse strand, counting down.
GCCCCCCATACAAGTCCCTTTTGACACCCAGCTAGTCCTCACAGGGAGTCCCTCCAGGGGCAAGGGTATTGAGTTCCCTCATTTTGCGGGGATCGTGCCTTTCCATCCTCATCCCTTCCTTCATTGAATACGGATCAGGCATTGAGATACAAGAATTCCACCTTTCGAAGGAAGGGGGTTGTGTCCCCAGTAAATTCTTGGTCATTAATGACGTGGGATTTTTGGGGGAATGGCCCATTACGATCTTTGATATCTTGTTTTGGCGATGTCCCCCGAGTAAAGACACGGCATGGCCCATATCCTTTAACCCTTTGCACTTCGGCGCCCTTTCAACCCCGGACTCCTTTTTCCATAGCCAGTAGCAGTAAGGCTTGCATTAGAGGCAGAAACAGAGCTGTATGCCTGCAGAGAACGTCGTCTGGCCATCTCTTGACAGCTCTTTGCCCAAAACGGCAAGGAAAAACGTCAGATGGGCTAAATTCCTTCCTGGCTCGGAGGGATCAATGTGGTTTGCAGCAATTGGTTAGTCTTGTGAAAGTTCCTATTGTCTGCATGCTCACTTGAGAAGCTCCTCTGATGGGGCTCACTCTCTGCTTGTGACGCCATTTTTCTAACCTGTTGTGTAGTCAATTGCATCAACCTCGGGACTCATTGATCGGCCCATAGTTGACGAAGATTACGATCGCCTCATGTCTAGATTATGTGAGTATCGGCATACCAGCTGCTTTTTCACAGTAGGAACGTATGTCAAACTGTGCCAATCCTGGAATTGACAGCCTTGATGCACAGTTTTGTCAGCCAGAGCCACGATACACAGACCGGCGAGGCCGTTCCCGGATGAGGTCAATGGCCGAATTCCTTGGTCCAGCTTGGCCCCAGGAGGAAATGCAGGGATCCTCTACTGTATTTTGTTAACAAACCTTTGTCGAATTAATATGTATACAGCCTTAATGCTATCTTCGGCGAAATTACTGCAGGCCCGTGATAAGGTTCTAACTATTGTGGTTGCTGCTTGCCCAGGAGACTCAACAGGCGAGGAAAGTTCGAAAAGGACACAAAGAGCAATGAAGAGCCCTTGTCGAGGATTGATCCTTGATCAAGTGAGGCGGATTTGCATGTCTTTTAGTGAAAATCAACGGCCAGGTGCGTGGTTGTTGTTTCCCTGGGCTAAAGGATCTACGCTTTGAAGCAATAAGCACGGCGACCTAAACTTTGCTTGATGCTTAACTAGGGAGCTCTTACAGGCGCAGTGGCAAAGAAAATTTAAACCTTTCTACTGAAGCGATGATTCCGAGAGCTGGAACGAGAACTCTGAAGTTACGAATCAGCAATTTCCCAAAATGGGAATCTGGACAGATCTGGGTCGCCAAAGAGATACACCAGTCAAGGGAGGAAAAGGGTGTTGAGCAAGAAGGACCATGTTAACCCTGGGCCTTGTTTGCAATGCCCGCGACAAAAATGTCATCACCCCGCATATAATCCTGGCAGGTAACTCAGTGATAGCAAGGCCTGTGGGGGTGTTCTTGATTTCGGAGTATATGCACTAAACGGACGATTTGCCATCAGACTCATTAGTCCAATTGAGCCAAACCTTCAATTAGAAGTTGCCCTTTGACTATTCCCTTCAAAGAATTTGTGATAACGAGTCTCTGGGGATGATCGTCTAGTCTGCGTCTTTACGAATGTTGCATGGGAAGATGCGTCTTGGTCTCGGACAGCAAAAGAGCACCAGCTGTCGGGATCTAGAGATGGGGAATACATGATGGCGTACACTTGACGCTTGTACTCTGCATCGAGATAAACTAATATGACAGGTCTCACCGATTGTCTAACAACCAATGAATATTTGCTGCCCAAAAGTGAGGTAAGTTGCGTTGCAGAGAAGCTCATCCTTTTGGCAATTGGCTCTGATCTTTTTTTTTTTTTCATCAGACGATAAGCGCATGGGTGGACTGGACTAGATCGCGGCGGTAAAAATCGTTCGGGTGCCCCTATACAACTTGGATGTAGGCTCGGGATCAATGTCCATGCAAGCGAGTTCTATGACTAGGAGTTAGGGATCATGGTGTGGGGTCCAAAACTGTGGGTCCGTTGCTTATCTGCTCAAGCTCAAAGATCGCCCCATTTAGTACCGTCACGTAGATGCTGTGGCATATATTTCTGAGGTGAGATCATCCGGCCCTGAGATTAAAAGCCCCGAAACGCCTGTCTGTGCTGATCCCATTTGTGAGCCACAGAAACGACGTTTATCGAAGTGCGAAAGTATCAGATCAGGTCAAGCCTCACGGTCCAGGCCCCGTAGAGAGAGTGAGAAAAAAATTAGCACAAGTGTTAGACATGGCCCGATCCGCAGAACAAACGTCTGCGCAATGTTGCTAAAGGATCTTGCAAAACACTGAGTTCACAAAAGTGTCTCTAAAAGTCTAAACCCAATCTTGTGTAGTGTTTCCATCTAAAAAAAGTCGCCTTAATTAATCGTGTAGTGGCATGCAGTCGTAGGTTTCCAGGCCCATGCAACCGAAGCAGACCAATCTCATCAGAGAAAGCATGGAAGGCACAAATGGGCCCCCCCCCCCCCCCGGAAGGCACGCCACACCGATCACGATATTACAAAAATACAACACCTTGGCTGTCTACACAGAAGTTGGGTGTATTGCAGATAAAGGTTGCTGAGGCCATCATCTTGGCTGTTACAGAATCTGCAGAGCTGAGAGGGGTATTGAGCTTATAGCGCGCCCCAAGTGAGTTTTAGGGCACGCGGGTGTGCGAAGGCCTCAAGGTAGTAACAGGCCATAGGCGACGACACCTTAGCACTCTGGTAATAATAGAACATGTTCTCCTGAATGCCTTGCAGCACCAAGAAAAGACCAAGAAATCCGGGGGGTTTCAAGTGCAAGGGATCATTTCGCTTGCGATATTATTAACTGCTCGCGGGTGATACAGCCACTGATGCACAGGATAACCCTTGCAAGAGGCGATCCCTAAACGTCTTGTCCTGGGGCATACGAACAGGGATGATGAATAAACTCTTTGTCCAGATGTTATAGACATGTAGCCAAGTTCTTGTTTTCTCACCCCCTTTCCAAGGATTAACAGGCGGCCAATGGGGCCGCAGTAACGCCCCTTGATCCCTGGCAGGGTCACCGAATGCCGGGAGTTTTAGCAAAAAAAAGGCCCGCTGCAGGCAATTCCTCGTACAGTCTGTGGATGGCTGCCTTGAATCAACCGGGAGCGCTAGTACGTTGTGCTAGTGCCAGGGTGTCGTCCAGGACTCCAGTATCCACACCCTGACTGGATCTAGGGCGACTAGCAAATTGGTCCGTGGCCTAAATTGCAGACGCACTAAAAACGGCAAACGCACCGGTAGTATGGGCGAAGAGCTTCAGTGTCTTAGAAGGGATGATCCATCTCCCCAGACTGCCCCGTAACAGGTGATGTGCCTTTGCAATGCACTAAAACCAAGTGCTTTTTCCTTCTCTGCCTGTGGAACTGACGCGCATAGGAGGCCCGCCTGGCACTGTGGGAGCCCTCCTTCCGATCTTCAAAATTTCCGCATTGGGTTAAGATCACGCGCATCTGTCAAAGCGTCCCGTGCAACTGTTGCGTCTACCGTATCGCGAACGCGGCTGCACCATCGCTGCCGTTGCCTGGAGAACAATAGAGGGACTTGTCACTTGGGCCCCGGTCTGGCTGCTGGACCCGGGGGGGGGGACTCGGGCACAAATCAGGCCATGGGTCTACATGCACAGTAGCCTAGAGCTCAAGCGGGTCTATATTGTACCTAAGGTGTGTTGCACAGACGGCTGGGGTCACCATAGGTGTAATTCCCACAAGGGTGTTTTCTTGTATGTCCGAGAACATCTGTGGACAACTGGGTGTGAAATCCACCTTGTGAAAATTTGTAAAACAACACCCTTCTTGGGCTGATCTACATCCCAGGCTGCCCCCAAGTAAAACCACCATGCCCGCCACCTGTGAGTAGACTCCCGTTGTGAAAGCGGACGTTGCTATCGGCCTCACCCAGCCATGTGGCCCTGGTTACCCCTGAGATCCAGATATAATCTGAAATCTGCATTGCTAGCCACTGCATTGTGTGGTGATCGTTCCAGAACACACCTTCTCTGTATACCCACTAAATAGTCTAAGCCAACTTGCAACGTACTTATAGGTGGTTGTAGCCCTGCTAAATCTATGCCGCGACACGGCAATAGTCGCGTTGAGGCCACTTGGCAAACTATCTACCCTAAAATGTTGCCCCTTCACAGTGACACGTTTAGAGCATATCGCCATCTTCAACAGATAGGGAAGCAGTCTGAAAGCTGTCTGGGGTTCACCAACTAACCTGTTATGAATACCTACTTCCATACCATGTCAACAGTCTATACATTCGAGTGGTGCGTTATCTCTGGCGCTTATGTGTCAGCTTGTCTTTTTTTGACTAGCGTTTAAGTGCAGCAAAAGACTAACTCCTTACCCTCAGGCCACGATCATGTCAAAGCTCCGTGTACGTCACTGGCACATTTGACAACTGGTCCAAGTCAACTCGTATGACCAAGGGCAACAATGGGAAATATAGTGCAACCTTGGAAGTCCCAAAGAATACAAAGATTCTATTCAAGTTTGTCGTTGATGGGTCGTGGTTGACTGTTCCGGAGTTCAAGATTGAGCGTGATGGCAGCGGCATCGAAAACAACGTATTATACCCTGATGACATTGCCCATTATAACGAAGAGTTTGCTCGTGCAATGGCATATGTCACGGAATATGGATCTCCAGCGCTGAATGCAGGAACTACTTATCAGTCCGAAACAGAGACCACCAGCTTCTCCAACGTCAGTTATGGCGATATCAGTCCCTTACAACAGAGTGATGCTGAAAACAATGTTTCCAATTTTGTTTTGACTTCTCTTGAAGATGATGACGATATTGAGAATCTAAGTGATGAACTCGCCGCTTCGTCCGCCCAGATCACTTTATCAGGAGGGACCCAGGATGAAGGTGGTCTTAGACCGCCAACATTGGTTAACATCCAGGAGGGAAACAGACAGGTTCGTTACTACACCAGTATGTCTTTGTTGAGTAAGTTCACGGAGATATTCAAATAACAATGGACTATGTTCGTTTGCTGTTTTATTGATTGAGGTATGACACAGCACACTATCTCATCGCAGCAAGTTTGCTGCCGCTTCTTTTTTTTTCAGTTCTACTTAACTACTGCTTTACAAGGATTTGGTATTTTACAAAGGATTTCCCCTATTTTGGTTAATATGGTCTACGGGATTATTAGGAGGAAGAAAATGGTTTTTGATTGATCACTCGTTTGATTTAGGTTGGATACAATGGATTATGATATCATTAGCAAAAAAGCATTCGTAAGCAGTAGAAGATGTGGTATTCGTAAGACATGAGCTGGTATGGTTAAGTGAACTTATCTTGAAGAGTTTGAATTTGCAGTGTTCGTCAAGCCAATACGCTCATCCTTCTTCTTAAACACCGTGCTAGTCTGCGATCCACCCGTGTTCTGGTTCAACCCTACACCGAAGGGCGAACCTTTACTCTTCTCAGCATCGTAGTGTAGAACATCTTCTGGTGTGAGCTTGATAGTTGTTGGCTGTCTTCTGATCATTCTGTTCGGTTATTCCGGTAACCTGCCTACAATTGATGGAGTTATACACACTCTCGTACGCGTTGGCATTTTTGTGTGGCGAGCGCGAAGAAACAAGGGCCAACGGCGAAAAGTCATTGTAAACACTTTGTGATTCAACCTAATACCCACCCAACCCACCGATCGTTCTCAATATCAAAAGGCCAACACCATGGAGTCCTCTATGGCTGAAGCTGCGGAGGAGCACACCTGTCGTATATGTAGCGGAGAGGCTACCGATGACGCCCCGTTGTTTCACCCGTGTAAGTGCCGAGGTTCTATCAAGTACATCCATCAAGGCTGTCTTGAAGAGTGGCTCAAACACTCCAACAAAAAGGACACAACTTGTGATATTTGTCATCAAAAGTACAAGTTCGTTACGGTCTTTCAGGAGAACACGCCAGACCGCGTGCCGCTCCGATTCATATTACAGAAATTGAAGTCATTACTTTTGGAGTACAGTCGATACGCTACAAATGTCGTGATTCTTGTGTTTGGCTGTCTGATACAAATCCCACTTTTCTGGGCTACAGTAAGCAGACTGATTACCTGGTGCCTTGATGGAACTACAGTACATAACAACTTTCTCGTGCACATTGTCTATGGAGATGAGGTGTTTGAAGGAAACCCATGGAGTAAGTGGAATTTGATTACTGGTTTGACAAAGACCTATACCAATTCTCTTGCGACGATTCTCTTGGTTGTCATCGTCAATGCAGCACTGTTCTTTGAGTATGAGAAAGTGGTCAAAGATCCGGGTTTTGTGAAACTCATCAAGAGAAACATTGGAGAAGAACGTGTTCGTGTTGCTAATGCCGCTCCAAGAGCTGGAGGGATAAGAGGCAATCAGAACCCTGCAGATCCACGCTTAAGACCTGAAGAACGCAGATTGAATGAAGCTCTGAGAAACCTGGAGAATTTGCAAAGACTGGTGCAGGATGTTGATGCCCTGGACAATCCTGTCGTTGCTGAAGCCATTGAAAGAATCCTTCAGAGACAAGTCGAACTACAAAGAGACAGAGTTCCACAGTTGCAGCATGATATTGCTCAAATGCGTCAAAATCAGCAACAGCAGAACCAAGATGCGATTGATGATGAGCTGCTGCCAGAAGAAGATGAAGAGGAAGATCCAGACTTTATTCCAGATGAGCAAGGCAGTATTTACACGAATTCGGATGATGAAGACCTGGACCAAATCAATGATGCCCCAGAATTTGAGAGATTTGCTAGATTTGATACAAACGATCACCCATTTGAAGAGCAACATGTCAACCAAGAACTTCGTCCACGCAGAGCTGCCAACGCTAATGTTATCCATCATCCTGCACAGCCCATCAATGCTGTTCCGGATATCCCAAATCTTCCACACAACAACAGGGTTGCAGCTAACCGTGCTGATGATGGCTGGCAACAACAACCTGCTGGTGAACCTCAAGCTCAGCAAAATGCTAATCCTGGCGCAGGTCTGGATAACTGGCGTTTCGCCCCTGCTGCTGCACCGGCACCGGCACCTGCTGCTGTACCTGCTGCTGAAAACCGTCGTCCTGTTCAACAGCAAGCATTTGGAGATGAGGCTGACGATTTCTTGAATTCCGTCCAACTGGAGACAATTGTATTCTTTGCTGATGTCTTGATCATGATCTCATTGGTTGTCTTTTTCTGTGTTCCTTCCATCCTTGGAACTCTCTGTTATCAGCTAATGGCTTACCTCTTCCAACTCGGATTTGAATTGGAGTCTAGAGCTCTGCACATTGCAGGAGTCTACAAGTACTTTGAGAAGCTTGTCGATTTCTATTGGCAAACAAGGGAAGCTTACCCTGCATGGTTTGACTATGTGGATGAATCTCTTTGGGTCCCAATGAAACATTCCTTTATCCGTGTTTACGAACAGACTGAACCACTCACAAACATGGAAAGAGCTTTCCCTCTGGTCCTTTTCTACGGTATTTCCTGGATTGCCATTCTTACCTATTTGGCTCTCCAAGAATCCAGCCATTCAAGATCTTCACCATTGCTCGGGTTCCAGAGAAAGATGTACGTTTTCTGGTTTGGTGTTGTTTCTACCCTTAAAGTGTTTGTCATTTTTGCCCTTGAGTTGGTGGTGTTCCCAGTGTTCTGTGGTGCACTGTTAAAGTTTTCGTTGGCACCACTCTTTACCGAGACAATTACTGAGGCAATTACTGAGGCAGTTGAGGTTGATACCGTTACCAACTAACCCCTTTTTTAACGAATTTGCATGATTTCTACTACTTATAACTGGACATTAATTGTAGACTCCTGATTAGATCCCTTCAAATCCAGCGGAAGCCCTGTGAAGTTTGGATCTCTGTGTACCGCCGGTTTGTGGTACATTCGGTACATTCGCACTTACGCGCCTCGTCGTTCTACGTTGAACAAAACCAGACTTTAGCGCCCACGGTGCTTATCACATCACAACCATCCACACAACCATCCACACAATCTTACCGCCATGATTTTAACGTATTATAACACGTTAATACCTGGTTTACCCTTTGCATGGGGCTTGGGAACGTTCTACATGTGCGCGTTTGCCTTGTTTGTGGGCATGACAAGACAGTATATCCTCCGTCCTGGAACCCTCTTCTTCATCAGATCGCCCGAGGACCCAAACACACGGCTGGTACATGATGCTCTCATGAAACCTTTGCCAATCCAGCTTTGGCGTATCACACAATCAGCTATCGTTTATACGTTGTTTGTCGTTGTGGGAATCGGTGCGGTTTCTCACGGACTCAAGGCTACAGGTTCAGACTTGTTGCCGGTGCGCATCAACTTCATGGCCTTCCCATGCACATTCTTGTTCTTGACTTGGGCGCTAATTCCAAATATGAACTTATTGAAGAAGTACGTCAGACAGTACTGGACTCGTGCTTTCAAGGCATGTGCTCAGCAGATGAGACTTTCATCGTTCCTCTTGGGCAAGCATGATCCAAAAGAAAGAGGGCATGTGGTCTACAGAGACTGGATTTCTTGGTTCAAGGGTTCCAAGCCAGACTTTACACAACCAATGACATCTTCTGAAGCTAAGGAGGTTTTTAAGACAACGACTACTCAAGCTGTTTTTGTTCCCGATGGTTACTATGTCAGAGCGCCAAAGTTTGATATCGCTTCACGTAAGTACATCAGAACACTTTTCGTCGCAGTGACCAAGGACGATGTTCCATTGAAGCAGGTCGATGTCCCAGAACAACCAAAGAATGACCTTGACGAGGAATCTGATGATGAGGTTTCAAGCTACAACCAATATGAGATTGTCTACAGACCACCTCGCTTTGGAACCCGTGTCATCTGTCTCATTATGATGTTGTGGGTGTTTGCAGTTATTCTAATCTGTGGAACTACATTTTTCGCCAATCTTGTTGGAAGACCTCTCGCTATGGCATTTGATTTTGTCTTCTTCAGCTTCAGTCAGCGTGTGATACCAACATTACAACCTCTCCAGTTCTGGACCAAGAGACTTGATTGTGATTCAGTGATCTTAGGTCTTTTGATCATTCTTGGAGTGCTTCATCAATACGATAACTACATCATCAAGAGACACGTTGCCGCTGAGGCTGGTGTGGAAGATGGTGCATTTATGAGAGAAGCAATGCAGAACCTTTTCAGAATGGGTGCAGTGGCGAAGGATTGCCTGGGCTTCTGCTTGTTTGTTGTCCTTGAGTCTATGTGGGTAGTTTCACTGGTCAATGTGGCCTTTATTGATCCACTGAATCACTTCATCCTTTCAGTAGAATCTGGATCAAGCTGGTGGACTGCCTTCATGGTAAGTTCTATGCTGCTTACCTCTTATCCTTCCTCCGAGCTAAGTGAGTTGCACACATGCCTGCAGAACGTTGTTCAGTTGGGTCCAGCCATTGCCTTTGAAGGAATCTGGGGACGTTTGGCAAAGCCATTCGGAAAGAAATTTGTCACCAGTACGCTCATAAGCTGGTGTCTTCAAGCTAACGTGGTGCTGTATGAGTACTTGTCCTCGGACTACTACATCAACATATCGTCAGCCATCGTTGATGTGGGCTTGGAACGCAACAGACACAAGACTCTCTTGATACTTCTGTCTGCTTCCGTGTATTGGATCAATATCTCCGTGACGCTTATTTTCAAGCTCCGTGAGAAGTATCGTAATATCACACAGGTTGTCAGAGAGGAACACTATGCTACTGGAAAGACTCTTGAGAATGTTCAGATCGATGAAGCTCCACAGGATGTCAATGCTTCGCAGTCCGAAGTGGAAAAGCCTCGTCCTGCTGCAGTGGATCAAGAGCTGATTGAACAATAATCCATTAAGGAGTAACATTCACTAACGAGCCTTTCCCATTCAACTAATTTAACGACCTAATACAAGATTATAAACAGAAAGAGAGTGACGCACTAGTCCAAGTCCGACCCCACTTATGCCAAATGGCGCGATCGGGCCCCGCCAAATTCTGCCAAAGTTCGCGAAAGTGCGGTGAAAAATTTCGGTGGCGCTGGACGTCTCGGCAGCGAAAAAGAAGAGTCCCCCAAACAAACAAAAAACCGCTACGTCGAGAGTGGAAGTTTCTCCAAACGCTTCAAGGACCGTTCAGCTCATCTTGTATATACCAGACATCCCAGAGCTTGGTGGACGTCCAACATGCTGAAAAATAGAGTCCTCGCACAGCTGGGGAAGGCATCTCTTGCGAGATCCATCCACACATCACACATCGCTTTCAATGCCCCACCAAAAACCCCATTGCAGGTCTTCACTGAAACCTTCAGAAGGGAATGGAAACAATCAAAGGAGCTCCAGGAGGGTATCAAGGCTCTCAGTGATGAGACTGGTAAGCTCGGTCAATCTGACGCTTTCAAGAAGGCTAAGGAGGCATATGAGCAGGCACAAAAAAGAACCACCGTCATTGGACGCACGATCAAGGAGACTGGTGAAGTGATAGAGAAGGTCGCCGAGGATGTTTGGGATTCTGAGGCTGGTAAGTTCACCAGACGTACCTTCGAGAGAACAGCAGACACTGTCGACAAGGCTATGGAGCCAGTTAGAAAGACAAAGGTCTACAAGGATCTCAGTGAGGTTGTTGAAGATTCCTCCGCATCAAGTTATGGTGGATTCGAATCTAAGGAGCAGAGAAGATTGAGAAGAGAAAAGGAACTTGCTTCTGGTAAGAGACCAAAGGCTATCAAGGCCAGTGATGAAGCTGGTACTGCTATTGTTGCTACTGACGTTAAGCCAACTGGACCAGGTCTTGGTAAGAAGATTGAGGATTTCCAGACCAAGACTGCTGTCGGTCGTTCCTTCTCCGATCTTAAGCTTAAGTACTGGGATGAGTCTGAGAACCCATTGATTGTGTTGATCAGAACAGTATTTGAGAAGGTTGGTGGTTTGTTCGCTGAGACTGAGTCTGCCCAGGTTGTCAGACTCTTCAAGCAACTCGACCCATCTTTCAACACTGAAGACTTCACTAAGCAACTCCGTCAGTTTATCATTCCAGAAGTCTTGGATGCCTATGTTAAGGGTGAAGAGGACGTCTTGAAGGTTTGGTTCTCCGAGGCTCCATTCAACGTCTATGCTGCCCAGCAGAAGGTGTTCAGAGACCAGGAGCTCTTCTCCGATGGTAAGATCCTCGATATCAGAGGTGTTGAGATTGTCAGTGCTAAGATGCTTCCATCCAACATTCCAGTGTTGGTTGTTGGTTGCAGAGCCCAGGAAATTCACCTCTACAGAAAGGCTAAGACTGGTGAGCTTGCTGCTGGTCACGAGTCTAACATTGTCATGAGTTCTTACGCTATGGTGTTGACCAGAATTGCTGAGAACGTTGATGACAAAGAAACAGAGGGTTGGAAGATCTTGGAGTTTGTCAGAGGTGGTTCTAGAGAGTTCCACTGATTTCATTACTTGTTACGATTGATCTGTATTTTCCTACCACTGTAAATAGATATGACTGCATGAAAAAAAGAGACGAAGTTACACACAGAATGTGGCTATTCATTGTTCATTTAATTTCTAAACATGCTCTGTTTAAAGGGAGTTCGTAAGATTCGTAACATTTGCTGAATATTTCTATCATTTGGTGACTTTGCGTTTCTTGAAGACCACAGGCTTCTTCTTGGTTGTCTCTTCCTCGCTCAGTGTGGCATCCTCAATCTTCTTCTCGCTCTTAAAGTCCCAGTTTTTAGTCTCAAGTTGACTTGGAGTTAAATGGAACTCCTTGGGAATCTCCTTTCTTTCCTCTGGGACTTGTAATGGTGACCCTAGGGTTCTTAGTGCTGGCCTTGCTGTAGTCACCTCTTCCCAATCTCCAATCTCGGCATGTGGAACATTCTCTTCAGCAGCTTCTCCCTCCTTTGCAGAGGCCTTCTTTGCCTCTCGTCTCTTGTGTAATCCCATAGCTTTATCTGATTCTCTCTGGATCTTGTCATTTTCTCTATTCATCTTGTGTAGCTCATTAATGGCCCTTTGGATACATGCCTTATGTCTCTCAGAGAGCTCATGTTGCTTCCTTGAAAGCTTGTTATCGTCGATAAACTGCCATAAAGTGTTAATAGAAGGTCTGAAAATTGCAGACACTGAGCCATTGGGAAAAACACTTACAATCTCACATGTCTTACACCAAAAGCGACTCATGGCGGGGGCTAATTGGTGGTGGTGGCCTCAGTTTTGTCAGTAGAAGATTGCCCGATAACCTCGAACTTTTCAGTGCCATTAAAAGTGGCCGCGCCGATCACCACTGAGGGCTTACAACAACATGTTAGGAACCAAGACTTTCTATTAGTGATGTCTGGAGACGAGAAGGAGCACAAGTCATCGAGTAGACACAGATCTTCTCATCGGTCGCGTTCCCATCATCACAGCACGTCTAGAAGCCATCGTTCAGATGAGCATCGCCATCATTATCACAGCTCCAGAGACAGCCACAGTCACAGAGATAGAGACGATAAACATCGTTCAGAATCAAGCAGGCATAGAGAGAGATCACCCAGAAGGGAGAATTCTCATACTTCTTCAAATAGGGAAGGTCCACAATCTGAACTGAATGAACTGAGTGCAAAGATCCTCAAGGCAAGACTCCGCAAGGATCCTGCTTTAAAAGATTTGGAAAGACAATACGAAGACCTTAAAAAGAAGTTTTATGAGTCACAATCTAAGCCTATGCCGACTAAGAGAGCTTATGGAGTTGAAGGTAAAGATGAAAACGATATGACTGCAGAGGAGTTGCTCAAAGAAGAACGACTCACCACAGACTTCAACAAATCCGCTATCCAAAGCATCATGAAAGACAAAAAGTTCTCTACAGACTTGGATTACCAAGATGATAACTCTTCAAAATTGGCTCAACATTTTCAGAAGGGGCTTATTGACTTGAAGAAGATGGAAACATCGGAAGCCAAGAAGATGTCTAGGGCATTGGAAAGGTGTCAACTCTGCATAGAGAACGAGGACATTTGCTGTGATATGCTAAGTATGGGAAATTACGTTTATCTCACATTACCGCCATCTCCAGAGATTGCCAAATATTGTGCAATGATCGTCCCTGTGAACCATGTCAAGAACACACAACTCTGTGATGAGGATGAATGGGAGGAGATAAGGAATTACATGGTTTCCCTTTCACAGTTCTACTATAAGAAATTGAATAAGTCGGTCGTCTTTTATGAAACCTCTATTTATCAGTACAATCATGCTGCCATTGTGGCGGTCCCTATCCCAATGTCTTTGGCCACCAGTGTTCAAGGATACTTCAAGCAGTCCCTCATCCAACAATCCGCAGACTTTGAGCAACAGCATAAAGCCATCATTGATACTCTAAAGATGTCGAATACTATGGGGAGGGATGCTTTCAGACACAGCATTGCTAAGGAAGCTCCATATTTCCACGTGTGGTTCACACTGAATGGTGGTCTTGGTCATATTGTTGAAGACCTTGAGACGTGGCCAAAGGGAGATCTTTTTGCTAGAGAAGTTATTGGTGGTTTACTCAAGGTTGACCCTCTGACAATAAGAAAACAAGGAAGATGGCAAAAGAATGATTCGAGAGTTACTGAGATGAGTAACAGCTTTAGGAAGTTCGATTGGGCTGAGAAATTATGAATCTACGATCAAATGAACACTAATTACATTCATTGCAGTAATAGACACTATGTATCTTTATGAGTTGTAGTCATCACTGTTTAGTTTCTTCCTTTTTAGTCTCAATTTCTTCCTTTTTGGTGTCAGCTTTCTCTGAGATAGTCTCGGCCTCTGGAGAAGCCTCCTCGTCCTTGGCCCCTTCACCTTCCTTAACCTCCACTGCCTCTTCTGGGGTATCAGCTTCATCCAAGTTAATCTTATCCTTGACCTGAATCTTCACACCAGTATCAGTCTCCTGTTGTGTTTCAGTCTGGATAAGCTCTTCTTGTTCCTTAAGCAAGTCGATTCTCTGCTTGTTGGTCAACTCTGTGTCAGCGACATCAGCCTCAACAACATGGTGAACCTGCTCTGGCATAGAACTGAGAACAGCTTGAAGAGCATCGTAGATTGTCTCTTGGTCATCCATGTTACCGTAGGTGTAAGCATTAGACAACACCAATAATGTAGCTGGGATTCTCTCTCTTAATCTCAAGTTCAACCACATCTGCAAGTCGTGTCTGAGCTTAATGGTGTTGACACCATTGACGGTGATACCTCTAGCAGCACAAGCAGCCTGGACTTCCATTGTAGTCAAAGAGTCCATGCCTTCATAGTCAATAGCTCTGTCATCGTTGACAATGTTCAAAAGTTTATATCTGATTCTGAATCTGAGCATCTCGTTAGTTCCAATTGGCTGCAAGTTCAAGTATCTTGACATGGCAACCAATTGTGGTCTCTCAAGGTTATCCAGCACGGTATCATCCTTGAACAATCTTGCAACACGTAATGTCTGTTCCTGTGTAGGAGGTTCCATTCCACTCTTTAACTTCTGGATAAAGTCCTTAAAATCAGCCTTCTGCTCTTCGGTTAAAGTGGATGGTAATTTCATCTTGACGGTACCTCTCAAGATAGTTGCCACTTTCTCTCTGGTGCTTCTCAATGACTTGGCCTTCTTCTCCTTCTCACCCTTGGACTCATAAGTAGATGGAAGCAAGTTTGGGAAGAGCTTCAGTGCAACAGGAAGAAGAAGTTCGGCAAATGGAACAATGACAAACATTGAGAAAGGTACAAGTCTAACAATATCTTGAATAGTTCTTTGTAACTGTTTGTTCTCTCTTCTAGTAAGCTCGTAACCAGCTGCAGTCTTCAATGCAAGCTTGAAAGAGATCTTGATCTCGAGACCAAGCAACTTGGTTCCATCCCTGTAGTGGGCAAGCTCATGTTTGATTCGATCCCAAAGTGGAGGCTTTGGACCCGGTTGGGCGGGTGTGGATGGTTCCTCCTTAGCGGCAGGGACTTGTGTTGATGCTGATTCCGTTTTCTTTTGTTCGTTGAATCGTAATGAAGAGTGGTGCAACTGTCTGTATACAAGTGGCGTTATGAGTCTTCTGCAGGTTGTTCTGGTGAAGAGAAGGTGCTGTCTAGCAGGTGTCATGAACACCCGAAGACGTAATAGTGAGGACATCCTGTAGGGTTGATACACTGTTGTAAATATGGCACAAAACCCCAAGAACAACAAGCGTACACTGCAGTATTGTTGTCGGGTTCTTTGTTGTTAACGCCTTTTCGTTGAGCCTTTCTCTTCACAAGGCAAAAACCTCCGGTCCGGAGAAGCTACTGGATTTGCGCCACTGGTCCCAAAGAGGAAGATTGCGATGGGTTTTTTGGCGCTATCTCCCAAAGATTTTGGCGTAAAGATTCTGCCATTTTCCGCCAATTCCCTTGATATGTTGCGAACATCCGCACACCAGAAGTACTGATATTTACACTGGGCGTTCTCATATGTTCACGCATTAACGGGCTCAGGCGCTAACGCTCTGAAAAAAATTCGAGTAAACAAAGAGAGAGGCATCACAGTGGAGAGCAGTTGGATTCCCTAAAGAACACCAACCAGCGTCTTTCTGGTTGCAATCTAGCAACTCAAGGCATCACAAAGTTCCTTACTAGCGGGATTTCTCTTTTCATCTAGTCCGCTTCACCCATATTCCTTCTTCACATTCGTTAAGGTTTCCATACACTCTATCAACACATACGCGACCGGGGATTTACTTTAGTTCCAAGTGGCAAACAACAATAACAATCAATTCGCATAGATATTACACATACCCAGCATCATGTCAAAGAGAGTGAGAGACCAAGACGTCGAAGTCTCGGAGGACAGGGCCAATAAGAAGGCCGTATTGTCAAAGTCTGATCTTATCGACACCATCACTGAGACCATCGCTTCCACTAATGGTGATTCCTCATCAGATTATGATTCAGACGATGAGGATGAAGTTGAAGAGAAGGCACATGGAAAGCCAACAAAGCAGAACTTGACTGCCCAAGAGGTACAAGTCGCCAGGGAAACTGCAGAGTTGTTCCAGTCGAACATCTTCAAGCTTCAGATTGATGAGCTCATGAAAGAAGTGAGGTTGAAAGATACCAAGGTTGCAAAGATCGAGAAATTCCTTCACAAGTTGTATGATCTGTTGCAAGAAATCCCAGAGTTCAAGGATAAATCTTTGGAACAAGTGGAGAACTATTTCAGACGCTCAAAGACATCGGCACCATTCAACGATCCAAAACCAACAAACGTTAACTACAAGTTTGGCTTCACAAAACCAGAGAACGTCTCCATTGTCGGATCATTTGGTCTTAAGACAGCCATTCAGTCACCGCGTGGATTGTCTGTTGATGTCAACGTTACTATGCCTGCAGACCTATTCCAGCCAAAGGACTTCATGAACTACAGAGCACTTCACAAGCGTGCCTTCTACCTCGGATACCTCACAGAAAACCTCAGATCTCTTTTTGCCAAGGAAAAACTTGGGTTCCTCAAGCTTTCATACACATATCTTAACGGCGATGTTCTCACACCAGTGTTAAAGATCGAAGCTACAAAGGACAACCTTGAATCTGAATACAACTTCCACAAGACAAAGTTTGCCGTCAACGTTCTCGTTGGTTTCCCATTCGGTATCTTTGATGCTAAGAAGCTTTTGCCTATGAAGAACTGTATCAGAGTGCAAAAGGACGAAGAACTCGAGCTTCCACCAACACCATTGTACAACTCATCCATTCTTTCCATGACGACTTATGACCATTACTTGAAATTCCTTTACAAGACCAAGAAATCCACAGAACAATATAAAGAAGCATGCATACTGGGCCGCATCTGGCTCTCCCAAAGAGGTCTGGGGGCTTCATTGGATGCTGGTGGCTTTGGACACTTTGAATTTGCTGCACTCACTGCCGCTTTGCTTAATGGTGGTGGTGAACAAGGAAACAAGATCTTGTTGGCTGGTTTCTCCAGTTATCAGTTGTTTAAGGGTGTGATCAAGTATTTGGCTTCTGAAGATCTTTGTGCTGGTGGATACTTGCAGTTCTACTCCGATGCTAGTGAGGTGAGTAAGTATCACAAGAATGGATTCAACACTCCTACACTGTTTGATAAGACTACAAAAATCAACTTGTTCCACAAGATGTCCAAGAACAGTTATAAGATGCTGGTCAAACATGCTCAGAGAACGTTGGTGATGTTGAACGACGTTGTCCAGGACAGATTTGACGCTTTGTTCTTGAAGAACGCCAATGTGGAGTACCTCAAATACGACCATGTTTTCAAGTTCAAGATTAATCCAAATGATGATGACAGCTTTGGACCATTTGAAAAGATTACAAATTTGACTTATGAAACTCACTTATCCACAAAGATTGCCAAGGTTCTTGAATTTGGTCTCGGTGATCGTCTTGAAGGTTTCAACGTTTGGTTTGACAAGACCCACGACTTTGACATTTCTAAGCGTAAGGCAGCTAGTCCTTCCCAACTCACAGTTAACGTTGGTCTCATTGTTCACCCAAGAGAATCTACTAAGGCTTTGATCAGAGGTCCACTTGAGACTGAAGACACTACAAAGTTCAGATCATTTTGGGGTAAGAAGGAGTCTTTGAGAAAGTTCAATGATGGTTCTATCAGACGTGCTGTTGTGTTCCCAGTCTCTTACTATGAACCAACCATTGTTACAATTATCAAGTACATCTTTGAAAGACATATTTCTGAAAAGATTGAGATTGAAAGTGGTCTCGGTAATTTGCACAAGCAACTTCCATTACCAAACGTTGAACAGTCCCTCATGACTCCAGTTCACCTCACAAACACATACTCTAAGCTTAAGAATGACTACGATTCTCTTTACGGAATTCTTTTGAAGCTTGATCTTCCACTTAACATCAAGTCCATTCTCCCAGCTGGTTCAGCACTTCGTTACACATCATTACTCCAGCCTGTGCCAGAGGCTGTTGCATCTAAGGACTTCTTCAACGAATTGGTTATCCAGTTTGAGTCCTCTGTCAAGTGGCCAGATGAGCTTTCTGCCTTGGAGAAGGTGAAGACTGCATTCCTTTTGAAGATTCATGAGATTTTGTCTAAGGAGACTGCATACAGCTCATTCCTTGTGAAGGATGATGACTCTGTTCCTTACAACTTTGACATCACAACTCTTAATATCATCACACCAACAGGATATGGCTTCAAGTTGAGAATCTTGACTGAGAGAGATGAAGTGTTGTATTTGAGAGCTATTGAAAACTCAAAGAAGGAGAAGAGACAGATGCTTGAGTCTATCTACATGAAGTTCAACCAGAAGTACATGGGTGCTGTCACACATACCAGAACCATTTACACCATTGCCAATCAGTTCCCATTCTACTCTGTCACATCTCGTTTGTTCAAGAAGTGGCTTGATGATCAACTTTTGCTTTGTCACTTCCCAGAGGAGCTTGTTGAGCTTATGGCTCTCCAGCCATTTGTTGATCCAGCACAGAGCGATGCGCCAGCTTCTCCAGAGGCCGGCTTCCTTCGCATCTTGAACTTCCTTTCCCACTGGAACTGGAAGGAGGACCCATTGATCTTGGATGTGAGTAAGAACACCGAAGAGGAGGAGGCTGAGATTGTCGCCAAGTTGTCGGATCGTCTCTCTGTTCAGAAGTACCAGATGATCAAGTCAAACTTTGAAGCTTTGAGAAAGCAAGACCCATTGGGTATGAAGACACAATTCTTTGTTGCTACAAAGGCTGATGAGTCCGGTTTATTGTGGTCACATGGTATTCCATTGCCAATTGCTGCCAGATTGACTGCCTTGTCTAAGGTTGCCATCCAGTTGGTCAACAAACAAGGGTTGGACTCCAAGACTTTGGATCGCTTGTTTACTCCATCTCTTGGTGACTACGACTTTGTTATGAAGGTTAAGAGTCAGCCATTGGCCATTGATGCAGGTATCTTGCCTGAAGGTGTTTTCAGAAACACCACCAACGTGTCATGTCCAAGAGATGAGAAGTTTGTTACCAAGTTGGACCCTGTGCAGAAGCTTGTTCGTGAGTTGCAGCACAAGTTCCAAGGAACAGTGATCTTCTCACACCATACCCAGAACATGTCTTTGGATGGCCATTCTGTTATCACTGCACTTGTTGTTCCTGGAAAGCGTGACAAGACTGGTAAGTTTAAGGTTCAGGTTGGTTGTAATGTCAAGTTGGTTGGTAAGGAAGAGACTGAGCTCAATAAGGAGGCCATGTTCACTGAGATTCTCAACTATGCTGGTGACTTAGCTGTTGGGTTCGAGACGAAGTTGTAAAAGGTCATTAATTGCATATAGTTAAAATTCACATTTTGGAGGCTTGTTTCAATGGATCAGATTGAACTTGCCGATGTAATTTAGCAAAACTGTTGACTTGTAGTTGCTGTTTAGTTCCTTAGAGGGTGTAAGGGACCAACTGACCTTGATAAGCTAGAAACACTTGCGTGCCCTTACCAGTTCTGCGGCTGGCGTAAAACCTCCACTGAAAGACAAGTATTAGCAGTCTCCCGCTTTTTTATCAATCATCAACCAATCTTTAGTCATATTTGTCTCTTTAATCTGCACACTGTAGTGTAAGCGCTGTTTAAATCTCATGGTCTTCATGATCTGATCCCCGAGGAAGATGTTGACGCAAGTGCATGCTCAAAAATTGATATAATACACCACACAGAGTGAAATTTGCAGTTTTTCAAACGAATTCATAATTGCCAGATGTGTTGAAAGATGTTTATTAGGCTATAAGTCCCAAATTCGGTTCTTTTTGCGAAACTGGTTATTTAGACAAGAAGTGAGATTTGGAATTTCAGAGGATGAGGTTCTCTTTTTGAAGAAACGCCAATTTTTTGGATCTCAAAAAGGGGAATTTCGCCCCAAAATACCCATCACAATATTTTGTGATAGTTAAATAGTATGTAAAATGTTTTTTAGAGCATTAATTTAGAGAGCGCTTCTGACATTGTGGCTGTTTAACGGTCTTTATCATGTCTCACCTGGACACCAACTATGATATCCTTCTCTATTCTACTATAAGACTTTAGTTAAAAACCTAGAACTGAACCTTTTTGAAACTTAAATATACACGAAATACGAAATGAAAAAACCACTTTTCTAATCCCAGTAGAAAGTCAACTCAGATGGCTCATCATCATCGATACCGCATGCCTCAGCATAAGTAGCACCATTCAATCTATCATTGATATAATCCTCAAAGTCATCCAAAGAAGCAGAGAAACCAGGACCATCAGAGATCTCAGCAATTGGCAAGACAGCATCGTTGTGGACGATTCTAACGTACTCACCCTCATGTTCACCCTCACATGTCAACTTCTCAAAGATAAGACGAGAACCCATTGGGTTGATGTTTGAGGTCTTCCAAAGGGCGTTGAAGTCCTGGTACTCAAGTGGCAACTCACCGTCAAAGAGACCAAGAAGAGTGACAATGAAGAAGATATCTGTGTCGTGAGCGAAGTTCAATGTGAAGTTTCTGGTGTCCTCCTGCATCATCTTGATCATGGCATCAACGTAAACGGAACCAATTGGAGCAGAGAGGTTGTAACCTGGACCCTTGGTGTAGTAGTAGTCAACGTCATTGTAGTAAGCTCTAGACAGGAGTTCATCAGTGGTGAAGATCTCACAGATGTCAGAGCGACCAGCAGCGTTCAAATCGAAACCACAGTAGTTGAACAAAGCTTCAACTTCCTTAGTGGTCAAGTTAATGCCTGGGGTACCCTCATTGAGTCTGGTTGCTGTGTAATTCAAGTATGCATCTGACAAAGTGTCAATGAGGTCCTCATTTGCGGAGTCATCATAGTTGGTGCATCCAGTGACTGGGGTCAAGGAGTTGGCACCAAGTGAAGCATCGTCCTCATCGATAATGTAGAACGAGGAGTTGTCTGGTGTGTATCCCAAGAAACCCTCGGCAAACTTGTGAGCACTGACAACGACTCTCTCCTGGGAAGCAGTGTAGAAAGTCAAGTTGGAAACATCAACAGCGAGGTCATTATACTGCTGTCTGAACAATCTTCCAAAGTTGTACATCTCACCCAAACCGGAATATGGACCCTTGAAAGTTTCAGAGTCATACCAGGAGTCATCTAGAGCCTCAAATGGGTATGTAGTGAGGAATGCAAGTGGACCGTCCAACTCATCAGTGATGTTTCTGACTCTCTCTAAGCTGGAGGCGATGCTTGCGCCCTTGGATGCAGTTGGGTATCTTTCACCGTGACGAGCAATCATGTTAACTTGGGAGACAGAACAGCCGTATGGGGCATCACGTTGGATACCATGACCTGGATGTTGGATGTACGGAGATGCTGTTCCGAGGAAACGGAGAACATTGTACTGATCCAGTGCCTCTTGGCCATATGGTTTGATGTTGTAGTTCTTGAGTACCTGCATTGGGTATGCGGAGACAGCTGGAAGGGCAACAGCGATAGCAGCCAGTGTAGTAATGTCAAGCTGCATTGTGTGGGGGTATTAATGTAAACTGTAGACTTTTAGTGAATTAAAGTCACTGTTTATGTGGAATCCATGACAAAATCAACGGGGGAACCTCGAGGTACTTATAGCTGAAACCAATCGCTAGAGATTGACCTTTCTGCAGCGGAATTCAAAGAGGAAATATGCACCCACACTGAGCACAGCAGCCAATTAAACTGCAGGAAAGCCCAACAGAAACCGGCTTTAGGCAGCTCAGAGGCGTTGGATGCAGTAATGTGTTCCGCTATTTGGGATTTCTCTGCCGCAGGTGTAGGAGGGTCATAATTCGCACATGCAAGGATTTGCGAGGCCCACGTTTCAATTAACCCCGGATTAGGAAGAAATGGGCTCGAGAACTCTCCTAAAAGAGGTCGTGTGAGCGGAGTTCCGTTCATTTATTATTGTAACCGGGAACCGAGTCAAAGGGTCTTAACACGTGCTAGTTGGACGTTTAATCTCCGATTTACAAGTCCTTAGGTCTTGTGCTCGTACAAGCGGTGCACGCCAAGCTCCTCTCTGGGCAGATCTGTATCCCCATTACCTCGCATCAACTACTGGCTTCTTATTAACGTGAAACAATGCAATTGACAAGTAAACATCTATATCGTACAGCAAACACACCTCCTTTTGACTCTCCCCGTTCTTTTTTTTGGTGGAAATTATTTATCCTTCTTACCTCTCAAAGCCTTATCGGCGGCGTACACTGTTCTGTCGAGCACAGCTCCGACAGTCAAGACACCACCAATGGCACTGATCACGTTAAGAAGGAAACCACCCCATGAGGTGGCGTATTGCTCCTTGTTAATGACCTTCAATGCACTGAGCTCGAAGTGGAAGAACAAACCTGGAATACCTCCACGGGCATGAACGGTGTTTGGATGGTCATCGTCTCTTCCTCCAACAAGTGGTCTGTCGTGGTATGTCGAAGAGAACTGGTTAGTCTCGAGCAATGTGCCATTGAGGTACTCGTAACGCGTTGGCACAACCTTGAGGTAATATGAGAACAGGTGTTCGTGTCCACCGTGTGTAGCCTTGGAACCATCGAGTGGATGAGATGCGAGTTGCTCAGTGTTTGAAGCGTAAAGTGAGTTGATCTCTGGACCGAAACTGAAATGGTTCACGGTGTGCTTGAATGAGAACCCTTGGTGTTGGTTATAGAGAGACAAGTCATGAACGTGTCTGTTTGGACCAGAGAAAGAGGCACCTGGGGCAAAGTGCAAGTTACCGCTGATTCTGTTAAGCTCCGCAGTACCGATCACGCGACATCCCTCACCGAAATGAGATCTGATACGCTCTGGATATCCCTCTTTCTCACACTGTTCAACGTTCTTACCGTCGAAGAAGGCCCATCCAGTGGCAGCATAGGCTTTTCTAACGGCTTCACAGTCATTACAACACACTTTCTGGTCATCTGGAAGGTCATTGTTCTTTGACTGATCCCTGGCTCCGTAACAAGGACCACAGTAACCTGGCTCAGCGGCCTTACCATTAAGTTTCTCTTCATCGTCTCCGATCTTCAAATCCTCCTTAGCGAGCTCCTTACCGCTCTTGTCCAATCTAATCTTGGTGAATCCATAAGCGGCAACGTCCTGCTGAAGATCTCCGCTCACATCCATGATGTCCAAGGTGAGGATATCACAGGGAAGGTCAGGGAAAGTGACATCGAGATTGAGATCCATCTTCATGTTGGAATCCCTATCGACAACGAGTTCAGGCAAGATGGAGATCTGGTTGAATTGGCGCCATTCGCCCATGATGAGAAGAACGAGTGTGACAAGACAGCCGATGGTGATGAAACCACCGGACGACGTCTTGATCCGCGCATCATCGACGGTCTTTGCAAACGCATCAAAGCTGAGGAGGCCACTGCGTTTTCCCATTGTCGTTAACACGCGTGTTTTATTGCTTACCGCTCTTCTTTAGGAGAACGTGTACGATGATTTCGTAGAGCCCGGACTTGGCCCCTCAATCCGAACACGTAGACCCGCGAAGAAAAAAACGCGAAAGTTGGGCGGTAGGGGCACGTAAAGTTTAAGCGAGTTTTGGGATAGGGACTTGTTATCTACATCGTACCCTGTTAACAATCTGATATAAATATCTCTAAGCATCGATCTAATGCGATCTAAATACACTCAGAAGTCCATTCCACATCCTGTTCTTTTTTCCCCCAAGGATTCCAGTATTCAATCCTTACCAACCAAGACACTAACGATAGAGTCAAGAACACGTTTGAACAAACCCTTAGGTGGTTCCTCGTTCTTCCGTACCTCCATTTCAGCCAAGTAAGCTCTTTCATGCTCGTCAATATCAGCCAAACCAGTAATAAGATCCACATCATTTGGACTCTTCCATTTTGGTCTCTTGACAACTTTCCAGAAGACGTACAATCCAATATCAACAAAGATGGCCAAGTAGTAGAACAAAAACGTCTCATATGACCAATTTCCCTTTGTGAAGACAGAGTAACCGTTGACCCACATCATGATGAATGCACAGCAGAAACCGAAGATTGCAGTGTATGGCTGGAACCAGGACTGGAAGGCGAATGTACCACGGTCGATTCCCTGGGCGATAACGGCTTTTCTGAAGAAGATGTAAGTCATACACATGACGCAGAAGTTAAACAATTGACAAGATGTGATCAAGTTAATCAACCAGTTCAAAACAACTGCAGAGTTGTTGTCGAGTTGCAAGAATGCCAATAAACCCCAACACAAACTAACAAGCACAGACATGATTGGAACACCAGTCTTGTTACAGTATGCAAAGATACGTGGCGCCTTACCATCAAGAGCCATACCATAGAGAGTTCTTGAAGAGCAGTAAGTGTATGCATTACCTGAGCTGAAAGCGGAAAGAGCAAGAGCACCATTGACGATGTGTGGGAGGACTTTGATACCCATGTTGTTCATGGCAATGACGTATGGGGAAGAACCAGCACCTGGACGAGAGTCGTTGATAGCAGCCAAGAGTTGCTCATCGGTATGGGAGACCAAGGAACCAACACAGATACAACCACCGATGAAGAGGAAAGTCAAACGGTAAAAGATTTGCTTGAATGCTCTTGGGAGGGTGCGACGAGGCATGATCGTCTCACCGGCAACCATGGAGAGATAATCAGGTCCTGCAATGGTGAAGGAGGCTCTGATCATACATTGTAACCAACCGCGGAAGTAACCGAGAGAGCCAGCAGAGAGGTATTGAGCAAATGAACCTGGGTCTCTCCAATATCTGAAACCAAATGCATCATGCTGTGGGTTACCACCAACCATTGTGACGAAAGTGAAAAACATGAGGCCAACAGCCAAGATGACCTTACCAATAGAGGCCCAGAACTCTGTCTCACCGTAAACTTTGACGGCAAAGATGGAGATCAAGAAATAGAGACCAACCTGAATACCAATGGTGATACCTGGGGAATAATCATCTCTCCAGTAATGAATGATGGTGTTCACACCAACGATTTCAAAGGGGATTTGCACACCTTCCAAGAACCAAAAGTTCCAACCAGCCATAAATTCAACAGCATCATCCATAACTCTTCCTGATAATCTAATAAACGGAGAGTTAATAGGGAGGTAACAAACCATCTCTGCCGTGGAGACGGTGATACAAAGAATAGGGAAACACCATAGTACGAAGCCGATGAGCAAGAAACCAGGTCCACCTTGCATCAAACCGGAACCAATAGACACAAAGAGCGCAGTTCCAATGACTCCAGAGATACCAATCAGCTGAATATGGCGGTTCTTCAATCTTCGTTGTGTCTGAGAGACAAGTGTAGATGCATCACTTAAAGAGATAGTCTCAGATTGAAAGCCCTTGGACTTGTCATTGTAGCTACCGAGGTCAATATCCTCGATTGTAGTGGCATTTTTTGGGGGTGGTAGAGGAAGGAAAGTATCCTTCACAATAGTAAAGAGGCCCATTATCGTGCGATGATACGTTGCGTGATGAGGGAAGTGAATATGTCAGGGTCTTCGGGAGGGAGGAGCAGAAAAATAGCACAAGGAAGCCGAGAAAGCAGTCACGTGTGATCGACCGAGGGGCGGAGAAAGAGAGAGAGCCAAGAGAGTTCCTCCTGTATATCAAAGGTAGGACGGATCTAACAAAAGGTGATGAAGAGAAGAAAGAAGTACAGTAACAAAATTTTTCCCTACCCCTTGAGCCCCTCCGTCTGTGGAGACGGACGAGTGGCATTTGTTTTCAAGTTTCACCACATCCGAGTCATCTTCTCCACAAAAATGATGTAATGTAAGCTAAAAAATCGCGATGGTTAACGCAGTATCGGCGTCGTATCTCTGGCGCTTTCGGTGTATAGATACGGGGTATTTCTGCTCTATCCTCATATTTATCACATACAATAAACACACTCCAAAGTGTCGTCTTTTCAGTTCTCTCGTACCGCGTACCGCCATGCGCAAAGTTAAGCAGATGACAATAGGAAACTCGGCAAAAAAAACCCGAAATGCACAAATCAGGCAATTCTCCGAAAACAGCCGAGGGGGGAAAGGGGCACCATGCAGCTGGAGGTAAACGTCTACATGGTGTGACTTTATGTGACCTTTCCCCCATAGGGCTGTCATTTATATGCTACAACATCGGAGTGAAAAATACAGGTAAACGTATAATCTCTATAAGCAAAAAAGTATGTGCAGAATATGCTTGTAAAACCGGATCCAGGATATTAAAACGAGTGTGAATGTCCCTCTGTTGAGTGGTGAAGCGACCTTCCGTTGGAACCAACGGAGGAATGTCTCAAGAGCACATCCCCTCAATAGAAGTAGATAAAGACCAGAAATAAAAGTGGTGAAAGAAAAGAAGCAAACCCAAGTACAAATCCCATATAAAACCAAACCAGGAGGAAAGCAAGAAGGGAACCAAAAACCAAAGCATGGGGAAAAAAAGTTAAAAAAACAAGTCATCCATATCATTAAAACATGTCAAAGTCACCGATGGTGATACCAGTGCCAACCATCTCAGAGGCCATACCAGAGAGAATGGCACGTCTGTTCAAGGCACGAACACGCTTGGTCATTCCCATCTTCTTTCCAGCAATCTGTGGGTCATAACGGACTGGGAAAGTGGAAACATCAGGGAAGGCCAAGTTGTGGCGCTCATGATGGCGGTACTGAAGGAACTTTGGCTTCGTGAACTCATGAATGGAAGTCTCATCAAGAGACTCACCAGTGTATTCGAGACAGTCCTCAAGTGTGACTGGGCTGGACTCGAACGGTAGTTGCTGTGGTTCGGTTGGGGATGCTGGACTGGAAGAAGCAGCGGTGTTCTCGTGGGCAATCTTCTGGAAGTTCTCCTCAAGAGACTTCAGCTCGAATGTGTCCATCATAGAAGAGATTGGGGAGACTGGAGAGTCCGAGTCGGACTCATCGGTATCAAACAAGGAGTCAACCCCGAGGAAGTTGTTGTGTGTAAGGTTGATGTGAGAGTGAAGATCCTCAAAGGACTGCTTGTAGGAAGGCTTCAGAGGCTTTGAGCGCTTAGAGTCTGACTCATAGTCGGAGACAGCACTGTAGTAGTCCTCGTTGTCAGAGTTGAAAATGTTCTCTTCGTCACTAACAGTGGCGAACATATCCTCCTCATTGTCATCATCATCAATTGAAGTGTTATACTCAGAGGCAATTGCCTTTGTCTGTGAGTTTCTTGACTCAGCGGAATCCTCAGTGACTTCAGTAGAAGGAGCGAGTCTTCTTCTCTTAAAGTTCACGTTGTTGTATGTGTTCTCATTCTCATCAATAGTTGAAATTGATCTGAGAACAGGTTTTGAGGTTCTTGAGGTTTCTTCAATTTGTTTAGCTTTGGTTGTTGGGACACGAGAACGAGTAGACTTACGAGTAGGGGCCATTGTGGTAGTTATGTGTGTTTGTGTGTAGTTCAAAAGGGGGTAAGAGAGAATTCGTAACACAAGATTGTGTTTCTAAAATGGGAGAGAATTGTAGGCTTTGAGAAAAGATTCAAAGGTAGAGAAGATTGTCGATGATCCACACACAAGATTTGCACACAGGTCAAAGTGATGAGGGAAGTAATCGATTTCCGAGAAGGAGGGGGGAACCTTAATGGCAGTAGGCTAGGTACCTGTTGGTGGGGCTACTTGGTATATATATGTCAGTGCTCTGATGGGTCTAAATTTTTTTTTTTGGCATTTCTTTTTTTGAAGAGGGAAACAAAAAAAAATCTGCATAAACTTGCAGCTTGCATATAATTTTTTTTTTTCTTGGAGGGAGTTCCGAGGGTCGTGGCAACCGTTTTCGCGCTGGGCAAGCAGCACTCCTTCTGGCTCTAGGCAGAGGCCCCGCCTAGTTCTAGAAGGGCAGTCGCGATCGCTAGGCGGAGCACCCACCCGCCTACGCCTTTGGGCCCACGGAGTTAGGCAGTGGGCCCCCGAGGGCGAAACCCCGTACGCGGCATTCTTAGCACTTCCGCTCTGTAGCGGACGCCTCCGCAGTGACGAGGGCCCAATCAGCGGGCAGAGAATATAAGCTGTGCCCTGGAAACCAAGTTGGGCCGTTGTGTTGTTTTCATCATCTTCTCCGGCAACTATTTATTGTAGTACGTGGGGGGTTTCAAACAACATCTGGGCCTTTGTGCCCGAATGTCTAGTTTCAGGGGCCGGAGGGATTTAAAGGCGTGGCCCCAAGTATACCCAAAGCATGCGCCGGGAGTCGGGACCCAACATCCCCCCTCACCCCCGGATCCCTTGTGGAATGGTACGAGCTGGGCAAGAAACGTGGTGATTCCGACAAGACTAACAATGGCTGCCTGTTGTCGTGGAATTTCTGGTTTCCTACGTGGTTGCACATACTTGGGAGCTACGGAAGTCCTCGGCAAAAGGAAGGGGCGTTATGGGAACGAGGCGCGCGAAGATGAGGTTCCTTCATACTCGCCTTGAAGGGTTCTGTGATAAGAGGCCATGATGGGGTACCAGCAATGTCCCAGCCCTTCCTCTGGGCGTTAGCAATTCAAAAGTTTATCTCAGGCAACTCCCCTGTGCGTGCCTTCCCTGGGCATTGATGAACCTCTTCGGTCCCCATCTCTCATCAAGCATACCGGGGCCGCAGCCTCGCAGCCCAAACATCTCCCAAGATGAAACTCTCTGATCCCAGTCCACATAATTTGGTAGAAGGTACCCACGGAAAAGGTCTTGGGATCCCGAGAAGAAGATGGAACTGGGAACAAGGACACAGGGTTCGTAGCTAAGGTTAAGCTCGAGAACTCCACCCTCCCCCAATTCCCACACTGCTTACTCATTCATTTTGCGGGAGCGGTTCTTGGCTACGTTAGACCCACACTGGAGTACGAACACTGAGACAACATACATTATGCTCGTACTAGACTTGCCAAGATGCACTCAATAGGCAAAACAGACATATACAGACTTCCACACTCCAAGAGCTTGTTCCCAAATGAGTATAATCCGGTCGAGTTGTGAGTTGTTTTTTTTGGAGGATCGGATCTGCATGTTCATATGCACATCATTTCCCCCCGATCGGGGGAACGAGGGAGAGTAGCAGCGTTCTAGCATGGATTACGGAACAGCAAGTTGCTCTTAATATTTCTTATACATGAGTGAAGATTCATTCCCAGTGAACTAATGGAAAGCAATCCTTCCATCGCAAGCGCCGCGGGAGTGTACGGTCGTTGCTGGAAGATCTGCCTGTTAAGAACACCCAAGTTCGCACACTAGAGCAGGAACACACCCCAAAGCTTCTACAGCAAGAACGCTAGTCAATATCAGCGAAAGTTTCCCCCCCCCCCCCCGACAGTAAATCGTGAAATATGACATAAAACTTAAGTTCCAGCATGCACGGAAGCGTCAACTACACGTGTGGATCGTAGTCGATCCGTACTCCCCACACCATATCCTGTCAACTAAAGTGCTCCTTGGCACATCCGAAAGGATCCATTAAGACAGTCAATTTCAGAAGGAACGAGGCTAGAAGTACATAACTTGGGATGTTGTCAATCGAATAAGCAAACTAGTGCACCTCCACGCCTTGCTTCGAATTATCTGGGGTTCGGGGTAAGGGTGACATGCGTCATTTTGCTGACACATGGAATACGACAAGGATGAGATCTGCACATGTCAAAATCCACCCTCATCCGGGGGAGGTGTTTTTGCTATGAGGATAGGGGTTCACTTGCTCTCTGGATGTCCAACGAGGGGTGTGTAGAACCCACTTCGGGGACCGGCCGTCCTGACTACGATTTTGGTTGAGCTTTTGGGGCCGTGTTGTTTTTGCGGGGTGGTTTTATACGGCGTTGGTCATGAGTGTGTCTTCAATGGCATCTGTGTGACGTACAAGGCTTCGAACGGCCATATGTATTTTGCTCATATCCCCAACTTTCTGTGGAGAAAGATAACCCCTTTCACCAGAGCTTGGTACCATGTTGCCCTTTGAGTCTGTATGATCCGGGGCTGTCATTATGCTAGTTTTAGCTTGTTCTGCTTAGAGACGCCGCTACACATGATCCACCCCGCGCCCGAGTATCCTCTCAACATTTAACATTTAGCCAATCCTACTGGTTTTCAGCCCGGTTACCTAAAATAAGTTTGGCCATGACTATCAAGGTCGGTAGGGTGTGTAGTAGCTTGTGCCAGATAGTTTGGCCTCTAGTCGCAGTGGTTCCCTAATCTGGGTTGGCGTACCCTGGTGCTTTATCAGATGAACCCCTTTTTACTTTACTGATAAGATAAAGCATCTTTTGGAACACGATAAACATAAGCAAGCTGACTTTCTCCACAAACCCCTTTGACAGGTTTCACTTGCTTATCGCAGCCGTCGGAATGCATACCATTCCCAGATCACTGACCATGAAAGATCAACACGCGCGCGCCCCTTCGGCCCTAAGATAACGATCTTAGGGTTAATACCGCACACATGAAACGACATCCTCGATGAGCCGAGGCAGCCAGTGGTAGATCCAGCAATCACGGCTCACGGGAGCCACAGATAATTAGGGTACGTAAGCTAGCGTTGCCCCTATGTACTACCACAAGCGATATCTTATCGTCGTGTTCGGGTAGGACGGGGGGCGCGTACAGGTAAGATAAGCGTCGACATGGGTATACCGGCGCGCGGTCCGGAAGATGTGTTTGTTCCCATTGCATAATCTGAAGAAATGCGAAATAACACCTGTCAAACTGGGTTGGAAGGTTGGAAGAATAGATATGCAACTATGCGACAACGCGGGAGATAAGCCCTAGAGTGTGGGGATCGTGGCCACTGCTCTTATCCCCCACGTGAACCTTAATCGCACGTGTGATACTACATCAAGGGATCAAAACTGGGGAAATATATTAGTGCAAGTTTAAACGATTAAAAAGCAGGAATTAATGGGTGTCAATAAATATATCCAGGAGAAGCGTCCACACGTGTGTGGGATGCAAAAAGAAGGGGGATCAATAAGGGTGAATTAGACCTCAACGTCTGGGTTTTCTTGAATAGGATTATCGACGAGGTACTTGAGATGACCTTCGATGAATCCACATAACTCACCTCTAGAGATTTCGTTAAAGTATTTCAGCGAGAGGTTCAGTTCACAAAGCATGAAGTGCATTCTCTTATACTGAACGTATTCAAAGTCGAATGGTTCAGGGAGGAAGTTTGCAATGTCGGAATACATTCTGAATTCTTCACCTTTAGAGTTTTTGAGCTTCTCTTCTTTGTACAGGAGGAATGGATTCAACTTTGGATAGTTTGCATGAACGGTGAAGATTGGTGATCGTCTTGTATCGAAAGTTGAATAATCTGGTTCTTCTGATTTTTCAATCTCTTGAAGTTGTTGATAATCATCAAGTGGATTTCTCTGTCCCATGGAAACACCATTGAACTTCTCATCTTCAAACCAGCCGAATGACTGGATCTCAGATTTGACCTGGTAGAACTTCTCACCACCCTTAATAGCACCAATGACAAAAGTGTCCTTGTCACCTTCACCATCGAAACCTTGAGAGATGAGTAAATAGAAAAACTCAGGACCGTAGAGGTTGTAGAACAACGACAAGAGCAAAGTCTTTAAATGATCACTCTTTCTTAACAACACCTGACCGGATTCTGAAGACAAATCAGGGAAAGTTCCATCCAAATCATGGAAACTAACAGCATCAATATCTTCAACGTCGACTGGCTCCTTCAATGGCCACTTACCATCTCTCACTCTCTTCTTAACGTCAACGTTAATGTCCAAAATCTCATACAAGTGAGGAGAAGTAGTTCTTGGCCAGTAGTCAGGCCATGTGACCATACCGGTACTGATGAATGGTTCCATTTCAAAGAATGGTTCAGGGTTGGACACGAGAACATTATCACTATCGAGCAATAACACCTCCTCGAAGCTTGATGCGATCAACGCAAGGGATTTGTACTGGTATCCTTTGAACTCGATTTCATTCATGATTTCATCTCCAAGAACGTTGTAGAGTAAGACACAACGACCTCCAAGTGCTGGAAGGATGTCTTCACATAAGTCATGCTCGTACTCTTCTTGTGTTGGGATGATCATTTCAATAGGGAGTTGACATCCGAATGATCTGAGTGATTTGATACTGAGGAGTGAAAGCCATGAGTATTGACCACCACCAATGAGGACGATACCTGAGCCTTTGTATAATCCACTCGGGAAAGAGTATGGGAGGGAATCATAAATCTCCTTGTGGATGTTCTTAAGTTTTAAGATATCCTTCTCATCCATATCCAAGTATGTCAAGAGCTTACTCAATGACCAAAGGGAACCTTTATCATCGGTGGACTTTCTGTTAAGTGACAGACTTGGGATTTCATCCTTCTTAGCTGCCATGAGTCGAAGTAATGGAGTGTAGAAATCTTGAGAAAGCTTGTTTGCGTCTGACCCTAAGAAGCCAGAGTTCTTAAGCGTCTCAGACAATGATCCCTCTTGGAGATCAACATCAGTCTTTGCGAAATGGTCCAGTACGGTATCAGTATTATCATTCTCGTTGAAATAGGATGAGAGAGTAGCAGACAAACTAGTCTTTATGGATTGGATGTGTTCGATTCCCACTGGTGCATAAACTTCTGGTTCTTGGAAGATGAGTACAGTAGCGTAGAACAACATACCCAGCACAAGGGAGAGACCCAGGACACGCCTATGACGCGGTGAACCGAACCCCAGAGGAATCATCTTTGGGGCAAATTAGGATAGCGACGCGAGGTTACAGATGGTGTTGGTTAACGTGAGAGAATTCTCGACGCGCTTTTGTTTTTGTTTTATGAGGTGCGGATTTCGCGGGTCACGTGTACAAAGGGTCCCAGATCCCAGACTACGGGTTTTCGTTTACGGTGAATAGAGTGTATTGGGATATATAAAGAGCTGTTTAGGGGTGTTAGTGTTGATCTTGCAATAAGGATCAGGAGACAACAATGCACATGTGTTATCAGAGTCATTAAATCAGTATTTTGTGTTTTGTTAATCACTGGAGAGTAGTTAAACTTCCTCGGACAGTGTGAATATATGATCATCATTGGTTTCTAGCTCTGTGTCTCGTATGGGTTGTACTTACTTAGAACATGGTGGGAGTGAATCCAACTTCCTTACACAATAGGTTAGTAACAGAAACTGAAACGAATAAACTCCAGAGAACATCAAAGCCAAATAAAAAGTAGTCAGCGAAACGACCTCTCATCAATTTCGGCCCACCAGCACCTTCAAAATTTGTACACAGAAGATGCGACTACCATTGCTGGTGGTGGAGCTGAACGTATTATGTCCGCCCGGTCGATATGTATCCTCATCCTAATGATGGTTCAAGGGGGAGTGTCATGAGTAGAGACGTACCTAGACGGATGTTAGAACATAAATCAGAAAGATACAGCAGCCATAGAGTGTGTCAAACAAAGGCTCATACAAGGCTGAAACTTAACGATAATAGCAGTTGTCGACATACACTTATTCAGTTGGAACAATTGGTATAATTTGCACAATAATCACAGCCATTGACACCTCCACAGCAGCGAGAGAACTTACCTGTTGCTTGACCTCTTGACCTCCAGAATTGGTGAGGGGTGTATGTCTCCACTTACGAAAAATTTTCCGAAATGGGGGGAGAATTCGCGAAGGGGGGAGGGGATCGGTAGGGGCCACATTAGGGCTTTCTGTTTACGTTTAAGGGTGTCCCCTCTTTGTGGGTGTTTGGGTTTTTGGTTTTGGGGGTTTGTGTTTTGTGTTGCTGTGGTTGTGGTGGTGGTGGTGGGTGGTTGTGGTGGTTGTGTGGGTGTGTGTGAGTGTTGTACTGTGGCGGTGTGTTGTGTGTTGTGTGGTTGCTGTCGGCTGCCCAGTGCCTGTATCTATAGATCACCCATTATCGGGATTGAATAGTTACGTACTCCCTAATAGCCCCCCAGTAGCGAGTGCCACAGTGGCGCCCCCAGCCCGGCAGCCAAAGGAACATTCCACCCGCCGTAGAATGAAATTAGTTCCAGAGATCGTCCACAGCCGTTCCAGAGTTGCCGCCTGACCTGTCAAAGCAGATGACTCGCGCGCGCTTCTCCACTATCAGTCTCCGCTCTATCTCCTCTCTATTAAAGCAACGCGTTTTCCCGCATCGGCTGATCTCTCTCTCTCAACAACAACAACAACAACAACCATGTCCACTGCTCTCAGACCACAGCTTCCACTCACTAAGCGGCAACGTATAGAGTCAGAGATCTTTGACAAGTCCCTCAAGGACATCGAGACCCTCTTCAAAGAGCTCACAGAGCCTGTGATCCGCCGTCATCAGGCCCCAAGAGCATCTCTCTTTGAAAGACCCCTGCTGTCAAAACACGATTCTCTAAAGAGCAAGACAAACTACACATACAACCACTCCACTAGTTACACTTCCCTCTTTTCATACGACAAATCAAAAACACGTGAGACGACAGCCCACGCTTTGCCCAAGCCGAAGCATTCACACTCAAGAAACCCGTCAAGAGACGTCTCAAGGGATGTCTCCAGAGAACACTCCACAGAACATTCACATTCACATTCAAGAAAAAGACAACGCATCGATAGTTCAAGACATGAACTACTAAGAATCACCCCAATGTCCAAGTCCGTTCCGAGAGATAACACCCAAACGATGGAGGCTATCAAGATTCTTGAAAACAAAAACTGGAGCCTTTGGAGAAGTGAAGTTATGGGAATGATTGATTACTACGTCGATGATCTCATCGAACTGGAAGATGTCGATCGTTTGGATGTTGAAGGGTTTGAACATGAAGTCGCTTCCATCTTGATGAACAAGTGATGGCAAGCTCGATCTTCGCATTTATGATATCCACAGGTTTTATTTTACGATCCATTGAAGTTGCTGCAAATATGTTTTCAGTTTTATGTTGCATGATACAGAGGATGAAGGGAATCAACCTATCTAGTAATGTGTGTTCACGATAGATATATATTAATGACAAGATTTAACGAAGCTATTGTTTTATGACTTAACTAACGTGTCCAGACCTAGCTGTAGTTACATCCGAGGTATAACGGAAATATTGAGTTCAACAATTTAACCTAGACAAGTAATCATCAAGCCATTCCTTGGCATCTTGACCGATGGTAGCAACGATGTTTGCTGAACTCTCCAACAACGAGTTCCTATAATCCATACCATTCTTGAACTTCCACTTCTTGATAATGATCACTTCATGATCATCTGCCTTGTGATTGTAGATCCACCAACCGTTCCTCGTCCTTACCAATTTCTCAGTCTCCTTATCCCTATTGATAAAGTCCACACCCGTAAGCACTTCCCGATGGACGACAAGCGCGTGCGCATAACTTAAAGACAAGTCATAAAAGTATTTGGAATCATTGCTGTCTCCTTCGGTATCCTCACTTGGCAGAAACGGCATGTTGCTTTCAATCTTCCTCTTCTCCTTATCAAATGCGGTGTAATAGAAACTCCGATCTTCATCAATAACCTCTGGGAAGTGCTCCCTGCTCAATTTCTGCAAGTCCATGGAAAGCCCATCATAGTATGCAGCATCGTTAAGCGTATTCACGTTGAACTCAAACACCAAGATAACGACAAATGAGTAGTACTTGAACACAACAAGCCTGTGAATCTTCTCCCGTTGCTCTTTGAATGACAAATACACATTTTTGAACACCACGCCATTCCCAATGCGACCGATCAAGAACTGAATATCCGGATTGATAACAACGCTCTGCCCACTATTCGTAGTCCTCGTATCAATCTCATCAACTGAGTCTCTTGTACGGGTTCGTAAGGAGCGCCACCAAGGGACGTAGCTGTTGATCAGATTAACGCCGTGCCCAACCATGCTCACGCCATCAGATAAGGTCTTCATCCCCGCATCGACTCCTGAAGTGATCCCCGTGGCGCGTGATACATCACCCAACGTTGACCACATCAATTTGAACGGGTCATACACCTGTTCCCTTTCCTCGTCGTCATCCGCTTCCTTTGTCTTGTTCACGACTGGTGATGAAAGTGACTGTGGGGTAAGCCCGTACTGTTCGGTCTCCGCTAGCCACCCTAGGAGCCTCACTTTGGATTCAACATCAAGTTTCTTTTCATGTTCGTAAATCAATCCATAATTCTCATAATTGTCTCGTTCAGAACACCAAATCAAACATTCTTTGAAATTTTGCCTCTGCTGCATCTCATCTAGCGTTCCCTTGATCTCACTATCAACTCTCAACTCACTCCTCTGAACACCATCAAACATCTTCATGAATCCATCCTCTCTGATTTGTAATTGTAAACTCTGCAACCAGACACTCCACCACTTGTATAAGAAATTAGCAACCTCCTCATACTCCATACTCCCCATCAATGACTCAATGGTTCCATTATGAAGTCTAAAATCATCATATCCCCTCTTTATAACTCTATCCAGAAACTTCAAAGGTGCAATACCGGTATTGGTATACTCCACATCCCCACCATCTTCAACTCGTGTGAGTGTACAGCCAAGGGCATACTTGTACTTCCCTTCAAACGTTCCAAACACGATCGATTGCTTATCCAACTCGATAAACTCCAGTGGTTCGTTAGAGGCATACTCCACAAACTCAGACATACCCTGCACCAAACCAATTCTTCGAAGCTGGTCATTGATATCGACTTGTGTGGTGGGGAGTAACACCAGTATCCCAGAATTGGACGGCTCGGTCTGTTCAAGGGAGGTTAGGGATGGATCATAGATGGTGAAATATGAGATATGTGCTGGATCAATTATCGAATCGGTCTTGGGTAGGAAAAAATCCATGATTTAATAAAGATCCATAAGCTGATATCAATTCAACCCCTAGTTTAAACCGCCTTTTGTTAGAATTGTATCTAAGAACACACGCGCATACATAACAAACAAAACCCAGAAATTTCTGCCATTTTCGAACGTGTAACATCCATACACCAACATCGACATCGATTTCGTCGACCAGAAAACAGAAGGTGCTCGCCCCCAACAGAATCCACTCGTACAAGAACTGATATCACGAAGGACGTTAGAGGTCAACTTTAGTGGGGTTCCGCATACACTGTTCATCTAACACTCTCACACAGAAAGATGGTTCTCGCAGACTTGGGGCGCCGTATCAACGGCGCCATCTCGAATGCCATGCAATCGAACGACGTGGAGACAGCAGCTGAGGCTATGATCAAGGAGATTTGCTCTGCGTTACTGGAATCAGATGTGAATATCCGTCTTGTGGCTAAGCTACGTAATGACATCAGATCCAAACTGAAAGAACTGGATGAGAAACCAGGTGTCAATAAGAAGAGACTCCTTCAGAAGATTGTCTTTGATGAACTCTGTGCATTGGTTGATACCGGTGAACAGCCATACAAGCCTAAGAAGGGCAAGAAGAATGTGATTATGTTTGTTGGTTTACAAGGTGCAGGTAAGACAACGTCGTGTACTAAACTTGCTGTGTATTACCAAAGAAGAGGATTCAAAGTTGGTCTTGTGTGTGCTGATACTTTCAGAGCTGGTGCCTTTGATCAATTGAAACAGAACGCTACAAAGGCAAGAATACCATTCTATGGTTCATACACGGAGACAAACCCAGTTGCCGTTGCAGAGGCTGGTGTGGAGAAGTTCAAAAAGGATAAGTTTGATCTGATCATTGTTGATACCTCTGGTAGACACAGACAAGAAGAGGATTTGTTCCAGGAGATGATTGAGATTGCGGATGCTGTGCAACCAGATCAAACAATTATGGTTCTTGATGCCTCTATTGGTCAGGCTGCAGAATCACAATCAAAGGCATTCAAGGAAAGTTCCAATTTCGGTTCCATCATCTTGACAAAACTCGATGGACACGCTAAAGGTGGTGGTGCTATCTCTGCCGTTGCCGCTACAAAGACACCTATCGTGTTCATCGGTACTGGTGAGCATGTCCAAGATTTCGAAACCTTCTCCCCAAGAAGTTTCATCTCCAAGTTATTGGGTATTGGAGATATCCAGAGTCTGATGGAGAACATGCAATCTCTGGATCTCGATAACAAGGACACAATTAAAAACTTCCAAGAGGGTAAGTTCACATTAAACGACTTCCAAAAACAGATGCAGAATATGATGAAACTTGGTCCTCTTTCACAACTCACAAGCATGATTCCCGGTCTTGGTGATATGGCCAGTAAACTTGGAGGTGAGGATGAGATGTCCAATAGAATGAAACGTATGGTTTACGTTATGGATTCTATGACAAAGCAGGAACTTGATAGTGATGGCGGCATTTTCATTCAAGAACCAGCTAGAATCATCAGAGTTGCAAGAGGTTCAGGAACATCAGTTACTGAAGTTGAGATGATCTTACTACAAGCTCGTGCGTTGGGACAGATGGCTAAATCTGCAAAGAACATGGCAGATGCTAATGGTGGTAAGCCAGGTATGGGTCCAGGAGGCCTTTCACAAGCGCAAATCCAAAGGGGTATGCAACAGATGCAGCAGAACCCAGCCATGATGCAGCAAGCCATGAAGAGACTTGGACTTGGAGGTGCTGGAATGCCAGATATGAGCCAAATGATGAAATCACTCGGTGGAGATGGTGGTGGAATGCCGGACATGAGTCAAATGATGAATATGATGGGAGGAGGAGGAGGTATGCCGGATATGTCCCAGATGATGAACAATCCACAGATGCAGAACATGATGAAGCAGTTTGGTCTGGGTTGAACGTTCTCTGTATAAGTCTAAATCATAAAGTCATCCCGCACGTAATTACACAATAGTCTCGTTTAACTTCAACCATTGGGAGTTCTAGACCAACTCTAAACCTCAAGTAGATTTGCTTTTCCTTGGCTATCACCAACACGAAGGTTCAGAAAAAAAAAAAAAAAAAAAAAAAAAAAAAAAAAAAAAAAAAAAAAAAGAGTCCAGGACTGCCTTACGCTGCCTGATACAGTTCATCAAAAAACGTCCAGGTCGATAAAAGTTCAGCGCTTTGATCTTGGAAAAAGCACCAAAATAACACCATATTCAGGCCATAATGACCGATTCCAAACCCCAAGTCCTATTCCTCGGCGATCTTTCCGAATCATTGCCTGAGTTTAAGAAGTTTCAAGAGAAGTTTGAGGTGATTGTGAGTTGCATAATCTTGCCACCCTTAATTTACGACGGCACGAAGTACTAACGTTAGATCTCACAGCATTACAAATTGACCACGCTTGAAGCTCTTAAGGAGAAATTGGCTACCGATTTTGCTAACATCAGTGGTATCTATGGTGGATGGATGGGTTTTATTCCCGTCGGATGTCTTACTGCATCCCTTGCCGAGTATCTCCCACCTTCGCTTAAGGTCATTGCAATCACCTCTGTTGGACATGATACATATGATTCTGATGCATTAGCCAAGAGAGGAGTTCAGCTTTACAACACGCCATCACTGGGTGCATCTGCTGTTGCTGATACTGTTCTCTGGCACATCCTTGAGTCCTTCAGGTTCTACAAGCGTTTCGAGAACAAGACCCACGAGATAGGACATACAATCGAGGCTCGTGAGGCATTGCAAACCAAGTCGTTTGACCACCAGAATGGACAATTAGGAGTCGAGAAAGATGACTGGCTTGCTAATGCGTTTGCATTTGGTGAGGTGTGTGGAGGCCACGAAGTTAGAAGTCCACAGGGGAAGGTGTGTGCCATTATTGGTTTGGGAAGAATTGGACAAGAGATTGCCAATCGAGCCAGTGTATTGGGCATGACTGTTGTCTATAACCAACGTAACCAGAACAAGGAGGTTGAGTATGTGTACTACAAGGACCTTAAGGAGATGTGTGCCATTGCTGATTGTGTCATTGTTTCATGCCCTGGATCCGCGGAAACAAAGAACCTCGTTTCTGCTGAAGTTCTTGACGGGATGAAACATGACGCAAGATTGATCAATGTTGGCCGTGGATTTGTTATCGATGAGGACCACGCTATTAAGAAACTGCAGAATGGAACACTTGGATGGCTCGGTCTTGACGTTTACACGGGCGAGCCTATTGTGGACAAGCGCTTGCTTGGTAGATGGGATGTGTCGTTGACGCCGCACATGGCATCTTCAACGCTTGAGAATTTTGATGCCACGGCCAAATACGCACTTGCAAACATCTATACTGTTCTCACTGGAGGAGAAGGCCAGTCTAGAGTGTGTTAGATTTACAAAAGTAAATAGATCCACGTGTTATAAAATCCCTGTCTTCAGAGAAATACAGGCGTAGATCTGATCAAGGCACTACCCTCACGTAAAGACCCGGTAGTGGGTACAGCTTCTCGGGCCTATCACACTTCCACCCGAGAAGCGTGAAAGGCTTCCAAATGGGGTTTAGCACAAGTAGGAGTCCGATACGGGGTTTGCTGTCCAATCAGAATGACTCCAGTTTCGTCTAATTACGCAGTTTTGTGCCAACCCGGACGAAGAGCAGCGTTCCCGGGAAGCACCGGCAGCGCCCGGGAAGGAACGCAGCAGTCTGGGGAAGCGACGCCAAACTCCGGGGCCCAAAACAACGTTCTACGCGGGCGAAGGGTGGCTTCGATTGGCTGGAGAGAGCAATCTCAACTACCTCTGAGCCGTTCCAAGGACCCCACAGAAAAGCTTAGGTCACCGGAAGATCTGTTTGCCCTCTGTAGACTTCCCCGGGGCTATGCTCATATAAGTACAGGGCACTCCCCCCCACACTTGTGTTTGGCACACTGATACACATAATGAGTTCTCTCTTCGCTATCAACAGCTTCACATAATCAACAACACCAACAATAATGACAATCACAGTGGGAATCAACGGTTTCGGCCGTATTGGCCGTCTCGTCCTCAGAAACATCCTCCAGGCAGAGAAGAATGAGAACGTCAAGATCGTTGCTATCAACAACCCTTCCACCGACTCCGAGTACGCTGCATACCTCCTCAAGTACGACTCCACACATGGTAAATACCCAGGTAAGGTTGAGCACGATGATGACCATCTCATCATTGACGGCAAGCAGATCAAGCTCTACAGAGAGACCGACCCTGTGAATATCCCATGGGGCGAGTTGGGCGTTGACTACGTCATTGAATCTACTGGTGTCTTCAAAGAACTTGATTCTGCTCAGAAACACATTATTGGAGGTGCTAAGAAGGTTATCATCACTGCTCCATCCAAGACTGCCCCAATGTTTGTTGTTGGTGTTAACGAGAACAACTACAAGCCAGAGATGAACATTGTCTCTAACGCATCTTGTACAACAAATTGTCTTGCTCCATTGGTTAAGGTCATCCATGACAAGTATGAGATTCTTGATGCTCTTATGACAACTGTGCATTCAGCTACTGCATCACAAAAACTTGTTGATGGTACTTCCAGAAAGGACTGGCGTGGTGGTCGTTCCGCCCCAGGTAACATCATTCCATCCACAACAGGTGCTGCTAAGGCTGTTGCTGCAGTCATCCCAGAGCTCAAGGGTAAGATCACAGGTATCTCTCTCAGAGTCCCAACAATCAACATCTCCATTGTTGACTTGACTGTGAGAGTTGCTCAGGCGACGAGCTACGAGGATATTAAGAAGACTGTGTTGGAGGCCTCAGAGGGAAAGTTGGCGGGTGTTCTCGGATACACTGACGACTTTGTTGTGAGTTCTGATTTCACAAGTGATTCCAGATCTTCCATCTTTGACGCAAAGGCAGGTTTGGAGCTTAACGAGCACTTCTTCAAGCTGCTCGCATGGTACGACAACGAGTACGGATACTCTGCTAGAGTTGTCGACCTCCTGCAGCACGTTGCGCACGTCTCTGGAGACGCATAAGATGCGAGCCACTCATTATATAAACATGTCAGAAGACGAGACTACATATTCAAACCTTGATGAATCTATGACCACTTTACTTTAAACAGGCTGAATAGATGAAATGAGGCGCGCCATATGCAGGTGGCTGGGGTAGGCTATTCCCTACGCCTATTTCCGATTGATTTTCGATTCTCGGATAGATTTTTAGGCCTAGGCTTAAACACTCTCCACCACCGCCACTGACGCTTTAAAACTCACGCCCTTCCCACTTTTTTTTCGAAAACAGCACGTTACCAACAGAGAGCCGTCAATACGTGCACCGAATAGCTGTACAAATGATTGCTAAGAAAGTCGAGGACGCCAATATCGGGGTTATTCCCGTCCTCAACACTCCAGGGGAGATGACTCAAGACCCGTTCGAAGGAACGTCAGCAGCATACTCCGCCGGTCGTGGTACGGGTTTGAAGACGTCTCTTGAATCACTGGAGCCTGCAGTTACACAGTATGAGCTCGATCATGGGTTCAAGCCAGAGGAACCTTCTGTTATTACTCTTGACCTCCTTTGGTCTTACAGACATGTGATTATGATGTGCATAGTTATCTCCTTCGGAGGATTCCTGTTTGGCTGGGATACCGGTACTATCGGAGGTATTCTCTCCTTGCCATCCCTCTTGAAGTGTATCGGAACTGAAGTTGATGGCTCTTATGAGTTGGGAACCATTCATCATGGTTTACTCGTGGGGTTGTACCATATCGGATGCATTACTGGTGGATTTACCATAGTCAGACTTGCGGATTTCAAAGGAAGAAAGCTACCAATTATGATTTGTATGGTGGTGTACTTCGCCGGTAATCTCGTTCAGATGTTGACTTCCCAGTCTGGTAAATGGTACCAGTTTGCCATTGGAAGAATGATTAGCGGATTGTGCATTGGTTCGTTGGGTGTGCTCTTGCCAATGTTTTTATCAGAGACATCTCCTACTATTATTAGAGGAAGTTTGATTACTCTGTACTTAATCATGATTGGTACTGGTTTGCTCCTCGGAGCTATTATTATCCTTATCTTGAAGCACGCATGTGGTGATGAAAACATGTCATGGATGATCTGTTTGTCACTTCCTATGGCGGTTTCCATCCTGACCTTCTTTGGAATCTGGAACGCCCCAGAGTCCGCCAGATACCTGGTTTCCCAAGGTGACATTGCTGGTGCTGAAAAGTCTCTCAGAAGAATTCACGAGACCAACATTCCAAACACGATCGCTACTTTACAGGAGTCCTTTGATTTGGAGAAGAAAGCCAACAAGATTGGCTACTGGGAGATGCTTTCAAACCGCAAGCATTTCAAGAGAATCTTGGTTGGTGTTTCCATCATGTTCCTTCAACAGATGTCTGGTATCGACTACTTCTTCTACTTTGGTACCGAGTTGTTCTACTCTGTTGGTATTAATGATTCTTACGTGACCATGGTGATTCTTGCCGTTGTCAACTGGCTCGTCTGCTTTGTCAGTGCTGTGGTTGTGGAGAGATTCGGACGCAAAATTACCCTGTTGGTTGGTTCTGCATCTTGTTTTGTTACATTGATGGTGTACGCACTTGTTGGTGCTACTATGGTTGACTTGGATGCAGACGCAACAGAGAACAGAGTGCCAGGTATCGTCATGATCTCCTTCACATGTCTCTACATTGTGGTGTTTGGAAGCACATGGGCAGGCTGTGGTAGTCTTGTGGTGACTGAGATGTTCCCTCTCCACATTAGATCGAAGGCTATGGGTGTCAGTATTGCCTTCAACTGGGGAGCAAACTTCTTCATTGCATTCTGTACTCCTATTGTCACCGCGGAGATCCACTACTACTTTGGTCTGGTGTTTGCAGGTTGTATGTTTGTGAGTTTCTGGGTTGTTTTCTTCTTTGTCAAGGAGACTAAGGGTATTTCTTTGGAGGAAATTGATGGTATTTATGATTCTGAGAAAAAGGATCTCAAGGTCGAGGCTTAATGAGGGGTAATGGTAATAGGGCATAATATAATGATACAGATACTTGCGATAGATCGACCTTGAAGGAGGTGCGAATTTGTAGGGGAGGCGCAAGGGGCTAATTTCTGATGGTGAAGATGAAATTGGAAAGGACTCGGGCACAAGAGAGACCGGCACGCTGGGAGGGAACCAAGCCTTCAAACAAGTTAGACAGCCAAACACACGTCCATCAACATGAACTTAATGCCACATACAAACCAACCAGATTCTTAGCTGCCCGATGGCGCAGGGGGAGACTTTGATCGGCCCGCGAAATTGGCTTGACGTCATGGCAACAAAAAGCACACAGGCAGCTCCCTGTTCTCCATACCGACAAGAAACCACTAAAAAAAGACTTCCCAGGTACTTACTCACTGTTCGGTTGACTCAGATCACACAACTATACGCTTCAAATCTCCTTGTTACGCTTACCGCCCCGTCAACAATCCATACACTTGCCGTCTAACACGGCGGCTTATAACAACAACCTTTATATCTACCACAAGCACCACACAGATCAGTTCACACTATGAATGCCACTGAAATTTACTCGTGCTTGGATGACCCTACTAAGTTCGAAGCAGCCTGGAAGGATATGGGTCCAGAGAACTTCAGACAAGCTCTGAAGGAGCACTGCTGTCGACAGGAGTCAACCATCAAGAAGCTAGAGGATAGCAAGCGCCCATTCCAGGACGCACTAAAGGAGATCAGTGACGTGCTCATTGCAATCAACTCGGGTGATATCTCCAAAACTGTCACTGTCAACGAAAACGAAGATGATCCAGAGACATACACTGTCAAGTGCACGATCAATGAGCTTGTCAGTAAGCTCCAGACCTTTGTCGATGAAGTTACGAACATAGCCAACGAGGTTGCCCACGGAGAATTGGGCGGACAAGTCAAGCTGAACAATGCAGAGGGTTGTTGGAAATCACTCAGTGACAATCTCAACGTCATGGCTTTGAACTTAACCAACCAGGTCAGAGAGATCGTTGAAGTCGTTAGAGGTGTCGCTAATGGAGATCTGTCCATGAAGATCAACGTGCATGCACAAGGTGAG
Organism: Petasospora easanensis; assembly: GCA_030580135.1. Lineage (NCBI taxonomy): Eukaryota > Fungi > Ascomycota > Saccharomycetes > Phaffomycetales > Wickerhamomycetaceae > Petasospora > Petasospora easanensis. Next base: position 103,383 of record JAKTSI010000029.1, on the reverse strand, counting down.
ATCCTCGAACTCCAAAACATTATCAACACAATGGTTGCCCAACTTAAGACATTCGCGTTCGAAGTTACTCGTGTTTCTAGAGAAACAGGTGTTGAAGGTCGACTTGGTGGTCAGGCTGTCGTGATAGGCGTTGAAGGTATTTGGAAGGAGTTGACAGATAATGTCAATGCTATGGCTACGAACTTGACAAACCAGGTGAGAAACATCGCTAACGTTACTACTGCTGTTGCTAGAGGTGATTTGTCAAAGAAAGTCACTGCTGATTGTAAAGGTGAGATCTTGGAACTCAAAGTTACCATCAACCAGATGGTGGACTCTTTGCAGACATTTGCTCTTGAAGTCACAAGTTTGGCTACTGATGTTGGTATAAAGGGTATTCTTGGTGGTTTGGCCGTTGTTAACGGTGTTGAAGGTGCATGGAAAGATCTCACAGACAATGTCAATGCCATGGCTACAAATTTGACAAACCAAGTCAGAGCAATCGCTACCGTTACAACTGCTGTTGCACACGGTGACTTGTCTCAAAAGATTGATGTCGTTGCACAAGGTGAGATCTTGGAGCTTAAAAGCACCATCAATAAGATGGTTGACTCTCTTCAGGTTTTCGCATCCGAAGTGACAAGAGTGGCAAAGGATGTGGGTGTTGAAGGTAAGCTTGGTGTTCAGGCCCAGGTTTCCGATGTTGATGGTCTTTGGAAGGAGATTACTACCAATGTCAACGTGATGGCTGCTAATTTGACCTCTCAGGTGCGTGCGTTTGCTCAAATTACTGCCGCTGCCACTGATGGAGACTTTACCAAGTTCATTACAGTTGAAGCTTCTGGTGAGATGGATACATTGAAGACGAAGATTAACCAGATGGTGTACAACCTCAGAGAATCCATTAAGAGAAACACCGCTGCAAGAGAAGCAGCTGAACTTGCTAACAGGGCTAAGTCAGAGTTCTTGTCCATTTTCTCCCACGAATTGAGAACACCATTCAACGGTATTCTGAATTACACACAGTTGACTTTGGATACCGAGCTCACACAGTACCAGAGAGAGATGCTTTCCACAGTCCATAACCTTGCCAATTCCTTGTTGACTATTATTGATGACATTTTGGATATTTCCAAGATTGAAGCAAACAGAATGACTATTGAACAGGTTGAGTTCACTCTCAGAGGAACTGTATTTGATGCCTTGAAGACATTGGCAGTGAAGTCGATCGAGAGACCTTTGGACTTGATTTATGATGCTGACGCTTCCTTCCCAGATTACTTGATTGGCGATTCTTTCAGACTGAGACAGGTTATTCTTAATTTGGTTGGTAACGCCATCAAGTTCACTTCCAAGGGCCATGTTAAACTGAGTGTAAAGAGGGCTACAGGATCCCTTGAGAAGCAGATCAAGGATTCTATCAGGGATAGTGACTATGTTACAGGAAACGATGAGTCCACACTGGTGAAGTCGAATGATATGCCATCTGATGATTTGCTTGTTTTGGAGTTCTGTGTTTCTGATACTGGTATTGGTATCAAGAAGGACAAACTGGATCTCATCTTTGAAAACTTCACACAGGCTGATGGCTCCACAACAAGAAAGTTTGGTGGTACTGGATTGGGACTTTCCATTTCCAAGAGACTCATTCATCTCATGGGTGGTGAAATTTGGGTTACTTCTGCATATGGTAAGGGTTCCAAGTTCTACTTTACTATTGCTGTGAGACCAGTTATGGAGGTTTTGACCAAGAAGTCTGATGCCCTCTTGACCTTCAACCTTCATCAAATTCTCGTGATTTCCACAGAACACGACCAAGCGGCCATGGACCAACTTGAGAGCAACTTGAAGGAGCTGAACTTGAGACCAACAATGGTGAGAACGATCGAGGAGGCCAACTTCCAGCAGGAGTCAAACAGCTATGACGTTATCATTATCGACTCTATTGAAATGGGTAACAGATTGAGATTGCTCCCAGAGATCAAGTACATTCCATTCGTGCTGCTCCATCCACAATTCCCAGACTTGAACATGAGAACTTGTCTTGACCTTGGTATTCAGTCTTATGGTAACACACCATGTTCTATTGTTGACCTGGCTGATTACTTGAAGCCAGCTTTGGAGTCCAGAGTCGTTCCAAGTGAGGATGACGCTCCACAGTCTTATAACATCCTTCTGGCGGAAGACTCCCTTGTTAACCAGAAATTGGCTGTCAGAATTTTGAACAAGTACGGCCACGAAGTCACTGTGGCTCAAAATGGTCTTGAGGCTCTTGAAGAGGTGAAGAAGAACCGTTACGATGTTGTGCTCATGGATGTCCAGATGCCTATTATGGGAGGTTTCGAGGCTACAGAGAAGATCAGAAAATGGGAGAAGGAGACAAACCCTATTGATCCTTACAGTGTAAGAGTTCCAATCATTGCATTGACTGCCCACGCCATGCTTGGTGATCGTGAAAGATGTCTCCAGGCACAAATGGATGAATACATTTCCAAACCATTGAAACCAAATTTGCTTATCCAGACCATTGCAAAGACCATCCATCACGTCAGCAAGCTCAAAGAGATGTCAAGTATGAACCCACATAACAAGCATTTGGAATCTGAGGGTATTCTACCGTTCCCTGGCCATGGGTCTCCATCCGGAACACCATCCGAGGAGAAGGCCCAACGACTCGCAAAGAAGTCTGCATCTACTGATGAGATCACCATAATGAGTAAGAAGCCGGACACAGTTGCATCTTCCTCTTTGAAAGCAGAGGCGCCAGTTCCTACAAGGCCAGGTATGCTGAACCTTAGTAATAGATCTGTGACGGAGAGCGCGCTGAAGACACTGAGTACTTTGAACTCCCCAGTTGAGGATCATGTAATGAGAAGTCCAAGTCCTGAGGAATAACTAAGTGTTATGACTTGAGATATGTTTCTTTAACATTTAACTGAATGATTAATGTATCGGCCTTCAAAGTAGAGTTTTGATAGTTCCTCTTTTTAATGCGGCCTCTCAACCCCACAAGGGGCTGTATTGGCTTGAGTCAATGCCTATCAGGGTTCAACATATCACATCATCACGCCAAGGAAGCCTTATGCACCAATTGCTCAGCAGGTGAAGAAACCCCGGAAGATGAAGGGGCACAACGGAGAGTTCGTAACCAGTTTGCACTCATGAAAGTCACAGTTGATGAAGCCGCTGCAATTTCAGCTCAATCTGGTGTTGTCGTATATGTTTAATCCGGATAAGGGAAACATGGGATCTAAGATCAACTACATCTTTTCTGGTCTTTGTTTTTGTTCGTTGTTCCTGCAGTTCTCCTTCTTGCTTCCGGAGACGGCGCAGTACAGATCGTTTTGAGGAGATTGATGAGATGTTTGCAGCTAGACTCCCGGCAAGAAAATGGAAAGAGTACAAGACTGAAAACCAGTCCAAGTCAGATCAAGCCTTCAAAGAGAAGTTTGGAGGAGATGCGGAGTTTATTGAGGACGCGGGAAAGGACGTTGCCGTTCCTGAGATGATTTGACTCCAAGGTCTGGTACGTGATATGTGACACGTGACTAATAATATACAGATCTCTGTGTTGTTCGTTGTTCCAAATGTATTTCCTTTTTTTACTCTCCATTCTCCATGTTTGCTATTATTAGAGGCCAGCAAGCTGCCTCTACATGTCTACACTGTACAGCCTAGGCACCAGCTGATAACCCAACGCGCATGTGTGTTGATCGGACGAGCCGCACCCTCCGGCGTCCGCCAAGCATCAACGTTGGAACAGCAGCTACGATAAGCAAACCGATAAAGAAAAAAAAAAGGTTCATAGTTCATTATAATGTACACACAAGAGATCTTGAGCTGAAACCAGCAGTTCAAATGGTCAAAACATGTGGTATAGGCATCATCATTAAAATCGTAGCAAGGTTTCTGCAAGGGACATCGCGGTGGGTATTTGTTGCGATAAGGATCAGTACACAGCCACGTCCACTGGTAAACCGGTTTCCAAGGACTTGACAACAGCATCAATTGCAAGCATTGCGGAAATACCGTCATCAGGAGTACATCTTGGCTTCTCCTGTCCCTTGATCACTCTGGAAAAGTGCTCAACCTGCAGGTGGAATGGGATTCCTTCAACGTCATCCTTCATCTCCTCCTTGGTAATTGGCTCCCACCAACCTGGCTCAGAGGCATTATCCTGGTGGAAAAGTCTGAGATCTGGAACAGAGAATGTACCAGAAGTACCAAAGAATCTATAGAATACGCCATCAATTCCTTCTTGGTTCTTTGGAATGAGTGGGTTCTCACCAGTTCCCATCTCAAAGTTGTATGGAGAGACAACATTATCACAAACGATAAAAGAACCTCTAGTACCGTTCTTAAACGTCATAGTGAGAACTGCACCTTCAACAACAGCATCCTCACCAACGTTGTCCTCTCTAGTCTTCTCACATTCGGTGGCATATACGTTCGTGATCGGACCAAGGAAGTACTGGAGCAAGTCAAGGTCATGAACAAGGTTCAAGTTGATAACACCACCGCCCATAGACTTGGAGCATCTCCATGGTGTAGCTTTAAAATACGTCTCACATTTCTTAGTACACCAAACGGCATCAACGGCAATGATCCTTCCGCATCTCTCAAGGTGCTTCTTGGTAGCAAGAACGTATGGGTTGAATCTTCTGTGGTGTCCCACGATGAGTTTGATCCCAGCCTCTTTGGCAACTCTCTTAATAGCAAGAGCATCTTCAACTGTTGGAGAGATTGGTTTCTCAACGAGCATGTTGACCTTGTGCTTAGCGAGCTTCTCAGCAACCTTCAAATGGGTGTGGTTTGGAGTGCAGACGATAGCGCCATCTGGAGTGAGTCCATCTGCAAAGAGCGCCTCAAGAGAACTAAACACAGGAATGTTTGGATACGTTGCTCTTGCTCTGGCACGCTTCTTTGGATCTTTAGAGGAGTCCACGATGGCAAGGAGGTTAGTTGAAGGGCAGGCGTCAACCGCCTGGGCATGACGAGGTCCGATGAGGCCATAGCCGATAACAATGATGTTGAGCAGAGAAGGAACGGTCATAGAACGAGGAAGTGGTGGATGATAAGGGTGCGGGTATAACTGGGACCGGACCCAGGAAAGGGGAGCCCGGCAGCTTTTATAGGGGCGGGATCCAGGACCCGTGTTGATGTTTCAATCTTATCAGGTGGCGTTTATCAATGATGTCATACACCGCGGCTAACCGTCGTGACTCCATCAGCCTCTCCAGCACCCCCGGGGCCCCCAATTCAAATTTCACACATGTCACACACACGTTTTTCGATTTGGATGGGACCAACAACTGTAGACACCGTTATCAAGGTTTAGGCCCGGGGACACATAGGCGTATCTGACCACTTTTCTGATGAACCCTTGCTAAGGGAACGGGGGGCCAATTCTCCCCTAGCGCACACCCGCTGAGATCTACACGCTTGGCTGTTGACATAAAACGTCACTGTAGTCATCCCTTTTGGCATATCCAAAGTCTCCGCTTCTTTGCGCCTTCACGTGAAATGGGACACCGCACTAAAGACCCCTGTCTTATCTCCTAAGCGTGCCCGTACCATGAGTGACCGGAATAGTCTTAAAATGGAATATTCCGAGGGGATCAATCACGTGATAATTATCTAGAAGAACTCCTTTGCGCTTTACTCGTCTCTAGTTAGCTACAGACCAGAAGACACTGGAACTTCAACAGTTTCCACTCTCTGGATGTATTCTGGTTTCTTGCTTGTTGATCAACCTTGATCAATGATCCAAGTAAATCTGATTGAGCTGAGTGAGAGATAGAGAGATACCAACGTTTCCTTGTTCGCGGGGGCCGCGCCCGCTGGGACTTCTCGTTGTTTTGGTTCTTCTAGAGTACTCTTGTTCCCACCAGGCCCACCTTCAAGTCAACTGATAACGTATTGAATTGCAATTGGATAATTCCCTTTCCAATGAACAATGGACAGTCACTGATTCGCGGTTTAGAACTTTCGTACCAGGAAATGTGTATTCGAAAGTATCCGTGAAAGGTTTCAGAATTCTCTGCAGCCGGCCGCTCGTATTAAACATGAGTACTCTTCGATGAGGCGATCAGCCAATTATATTGTGCTGCAGTTTCGACCTGATATTGCAAACATGAAGTGTGTCCTCTAAGCTCTAAGGTCACTGACGAGCATTGTTGGTCAAATTCATTGCAATTATACCTGCTTCATCCGGCTCCGACGGGTCGGTATTGAGTTCATTGATCTCCAGCTTCCATTCCTTGGTTAAGTCTAGAGTGATGTCTCAAACTGTCCTTAATAGAGTCTTGACAATTTTCCAACAACTGACATGTAGTTCTTCGATAATAGTACTCTACGTCTCTCGAGCGCATCCGCCTATAGGAGGAGCGCTGTTGTTGGGGGTTAAGCTGCCCTGGTTTGCTGTGGCTCGCACCTTTTGGGCCAGGTGTTCGTAATGGAGAATGGAGGCCATCCTTGTACCCCAAACGCCAGCCACGAAAGGAATTCTACAGAAAAAACATTACGATTATACTAAATAGTAAACAAGAGCCAGTGTCTTAGGTAGTGGTTCTAAATTTACCCAATTCTCATAGTGATTTACCGTGCGTTCAGGTTGATCCAAAACAATGGAAACTTCCGGGAATTAAAAAAGAAAAAAACACAAAGAAAATTTTTGCGGGGGATTTGACACATGTAACGTGCGTGAGTCAATCCCCATACCCAGCGAGCCCCGAAAATTTTGATCTTCAAACCCACACTTCCCGAAACAAACAACTCCCCCACATTCACTCCATCAAAACAGTTCACCTGTTAACATTCGTTTTCACCCAAAACACATCCAAAACACCCCTTCCTACCCAATAATGTCACTACAATCAAAACTCGACATCATCGTTGTCGGATACGGTGTCATTGGTCCTCGTCACGCCAGAGCAGTTCAGGAATGCCCCCTAACGAACCTCCGTGCCATCATTGAAGCCTCACCAAACCCATTACGCAGAGAGCAAATAAACAAGGCATTCCCAAACACACCAGTTTTCAAATCACTAAAGGAATGCCTTCAATCGGACTCAAAGATCCCGGATGGTGCTATTGTCTGCACGCCAAACCACACGCATTACAAAGTGAGCAGGGAGCTATTGGAGGCTGGAATCAACGTGCTAGTTGAGAAGCCAATGTGTCCTGACCTTCAAGATGCACTTGATTTGAAGCAAATTGCAGAGAGTCGTGGTTTGCAATTGCTCGTTGGTCATCATAGACGCTTCAACCCATACGTTGTTGCCACGAAGCAGCATATGCCTCGTTTGGGTCAGGTTGTCGCATTCGATGCAGTTTGGTGTTTGAAGAAGTGTGATGAGTACTTTGAGGAAGCTGAGTGGAGAAACAAAAGATCACAAGGTGGTGGTGTCGTTCATATCAATGTTGTGCATGATTTGGACCTGTTGATGTACTTCCTTGGTCCATTGGAGGAGATTTACGCTACAGAGGTGAAAAAAACTAGACATGAAGGAGAGAAGCATGATTCAGTCGAAGAAGGTGTTATTTTGACTTTGACCTTTGAAAACGGTACAAGGGGAACATTGGTTGTCTGCGACAATGTTGTTGCCCCACACAACTTTGAGATGGGAACTGGAGAGAACCCACTCATTCCAAAAGTGGTTGACAGTACTGATGGTATCTTCTACAGATTCTTCGGAACTCACGGAACACTCAGTGTTCCTGATTTGACGTTGTACCATCAATCTGGTGTTGAACAACCGGGCTGGTGGAAAGACATCAAGAAGGAGAATCTTTCCGAGGATCTTGACGGTGTGCCATTTGCACTTCAGGTGAAGCACTTTGCCCGTGTCATTGTTGGCCCTGAGAAACCTAGATGTACAGCAGATGATGGATTAAGAGTTATGCTAGCTGTTAAGGCCATCAGGGAGTCCCTGCAGACCGGGTTGCCAGTTAAGGTTGGGTCCCTGGAGGAGGAGACCGCTGCCACATCCATCTCGCGTTTCTCCAGCTCGACCAGAAGTGCTCGTATGTAAGCATATACTAAAAACAGAACCAATTTACAAGACCATTACGCAATACCTTAAGCTAAATTGTAGACATACCCACACGCCTTTGGAGGGGAGCCCAGATCAGGACACTTTCCCAATCCGGCAGTGCTTACGCAGACGCAGCATTAAACAACAGGCGTGCCTTGTCCATTTGTATGTGACGTGCGCAAGCCCACGCGGTATTCGGCGGGTCAAGGGGGCAAGGGATGGGCAAAGGGGGTCCTCATCCTGTAGATGTGTGTTTTTGCGCCGGCGAGCTGCTTTGGGACGGACGCGGTGAATGAGGGTCGCGAGGAAAATTGGTACGCGTCATATTCGCGTCGCGGTCCAACGACGCGTTCGACAACGCAGACCAAAAGTAAAAAAAAAAATTGGACGAGATTATAGGCCCGTTGTCGTGGAGACCGCATACACTCGCTCTAAGGAGGTGTCTCTAGCGTGTTAATGGAGTGCGTCGAAGCAGTCCTGACTGTGATCAATAACGCATCGCACCGGAAAGCTTAGCGCATCTGGCCTATTTTGGGGAAAGGACCAGATACTGCTACACTCTAAACCCTCTTCAGATTCAATCTACATTTCTCGATTCCAAACACTTGTAACACAGTAAACACCGACAGATCATACAACCCAGGGACCAGGGCCAACGTCCATCTCGGCCCGGGGATCTTCGGTAACTTGGGAATCTCGAAAGCGCAAGGCGTCCCCTTAAATCTCCTGCCGGCGTGGCCCGTCCAAAAGGTAAACAAACGCGCCACGCGCCAGAACTGATCAACGCGCCTTCACGTACTCCATTTAGCTCCTGCGATGTATTGGATATAAAGTACGTCCCATGGCCACTTTTTTCGTTCTGCCAACACAAGGATACATCCAGAGGGTTTCCATCAATACGCTTACACCCCACACTCCTTCTCTTAAGAATGTCACTTGCCATGTCTCACTCAAGACCATGCCTTCCTTCCATCAAGACCGAGAGGCTACCTTCCCTCTCTGGCATCTCCGACAGCAACAGTAGAACTCTTCCTCCTCTTTCCTCGCTACTCAACACAAACGCGTCAGAAAGCTCATACACAACAAAACCAGAGTCCGCTTCCGCACACTCCCCAAATTCACTTCCCGCCTCACCAATCAAGTCTGACCTCCTTGCTCACAAGATCAGTGATATTGCTACACACCAGCTCCCAGCCCCAGTGAAAACACCCATCAGACTTCCTTCATTTGACTCACTACAGTTTGAAACCCAAACAAAGCCAACTGTGATGCAACATTCTAAGTCATTCAGTGCCGCTGTTCCTACAATGGCATCTCTCACAACACCATCTGCTATCACATCGCTACCAACCCCAGTCACAAAGGATTCATTGGTTCCACATTACGATATCCTCAAGAGACCAGAATCACAAGAGTCACCATTGGTGGAGAAGAGAGCATTTGCATTCATTTCTCATTCTCCATCTACCTTCCCACTCCATGAGCCTTCCATCGACAATGCCCAATTGGCTCGTCGTAAGAGAAGAAGAACATCACCAGGTGAATTGGCAATTCTGCAGGCAGAGTTTGCCGTTGGTCAGACCCCAAACAGAGCTAGACGTGAAGAGATCGCCAAGAGAGTGAACATGACTGAGAAGGCTGTTCAGATCTGGTTCCAGAATAGAAGACAAACCTTGAGACGTCAGTCTAATGCTGAGAAGGAAGTTCACCACTTGGATCCTATTTATCCACAACCACCACAAGCTTCATTGGCGGTGCCTGCTCCAGTTGGTGCTGCTCCATACAGACAGCCGGTTATCTTTGCTGCTGCTCCATTCCAACCTGCTCCACAACATGTCGTCATTCAACACCCATCTTCTCCAGATCACCACCATCCACAACCTTCTTCATCACCACATAACGATGCCTCTTCCCCACCTACATCTGTTGCTAATGGTCTTTTCACACCTTCTCGTCCACCAAGAACTAGAGCATCCCCAGGTGGATCCACCATGACTTTCAGACTCACTACACATCAAACCACACCAGGTAAGACGATGACACCAATGACACAAACACATCGTCGCAGACAGAAACCAACGATGAGAGTCAACCAACAACCATCTTCTTCTCCAGCTGGTTCAGAGAAGGAGAACATCTCTCCACATTCTTCCCCAGTGAAACGCGAGGACGGTTCTTCTCCAATCAAGGACTCCAACCGTATCCCATTACAAGAGCTGAGTTTCAACCCAACTATGAAGCCAAGGGACAACGAGGCAATTGCTAACTTGCTCAATTTGAGAGCCTCAAAGTAATATCTTTTTATCCATTTTATGCCAACTACGATGCCATGTCCGAACGAATGTATGTTTTATTATCCTAGAACCAAAAACCAACCAGTAGCCTAACCCAGTCTAAAACCCCTTCTTATATCTTGACATCCTTGACGTCTTCAACAAACTTGTCATCAATAGAAGAGTTTAACTTAGTCGCGTCCCTTTTACATGCAGTCTTCTCGAGGTAGGAGCCGCTCAACTGGCCAATCTCCGCCTCGGCAGCCTTCATCTCCCCCATATACTGGCTCACAGCATCAAGAATTTCATCTTCCTTTGCGTAATCATAGCAGTCTTGACCTTCACAAGCGCGCACTTCATCCAATTTCTTTAGTAGTGAGAGGTATGAAGAGACATACTTGAGCTCGGAGTGCGTAAGCTCCTCGACAGTGTTTAGTGTGACGATGTCCTCACTTGAACTCGTCTTGTGTAACTTCTCAGGAATCACCCTGAGTTGGTCCTCCAGCTCCCGTTTACGCTTCTCAAGATTGGGTATTGTGACACTCTCAACCCGCGTAAGGGTCTGGTTAGGATTCACCATGTAGATAAAGTCATCGTCCGAGCTCATGGTCTTAGAAAGTGCTTCTCTCGTAAACAGCGAGATCCACAACAGGGGGGAGGGTGGGGGGACTACACAGCCTTATATAGTCCTTGCACACACACCCGAACCCCGCGCATTGTGGAGATATAGCGTGTACTTGCATGCTTGCTCTTTTAGGGTGCGGACACTACCGGAACTGCCATTATGATGGAGCTTTGCCCAACAGCGCATGATGTAGCATTGTAGGCTTTCCGCAGTTCCACTCGTTTGGGAGCAAGCCTATAGTACTGTACCGTCCCGGGCTCCTTGGCCTCAGACACAGAAATCGTACGGTACAATTCTTTAGGGGGACACGGTATCGGGATCCCCATCCCTATGCTTCCGACATTTGGTCAGGGGCCACGCCACAGGTGACGGGGACCGAAAGCTGGACCTTGAAACCGGGTGCCTCCAGCGTGGGGGATCAACTTGCCTATAGCAACAATTATGCGTGTCCTGCATAGGAACCTTAACACTAGCCTAGATCTGCCTGTGTTGCTGGGAGCCCCCCATAGCCATTATTGGTGGGATGACCTGCTCTGACGTCACTTCCGTTTTGACACATAAGATCTTTTCGCAAGGCTTTTTGGACCGAGTGCAGGCGACTCTAGGCACGTTGTGTGAGGGACATAGCTGTGACCTAATCGGTTCGCATTATCAGACACATGACGTCTATACATTATTGTTAAATACCTTTCAAGAAGCAAGACAATTGTTAATTGCTATGCGCTTCATGATTGCGCGTTTTTTATACAGCTAGGAGTTCCCGCTTACTCAAAAGCCAAAATTATCTGCATCGCGTCCCTTAACCACACATTGCAGAGCATACGCGGAATACGGAACCAATATCTTGAAATCTCTTAAAACTTTGAAGGTTGCTTTCTACATAATGTGTGCACTTACCATGAACCCTTTTCAACTTAACCGCCACGTGGGAGGGACAATGCTAACGCGTCGTACACAGGCAAGCATCCCATATCCGTAAACCTCAGCAAGCGGCTTCTTCAGCCACGACGAAACAAGTCAAGGTGAAAGCAGAGCCTATTTCCATGCAGTCAAGATCTAAGAAGATATGTCCAGTAACTCCAAGAGAGAAGATTACCCAACCCCTGGAGAAACCGATCGTGAGGGTGATTGATCACGCGCAGATCGCTTCAAAGTACTTCTTGCCCCAGACTGATGATGAGCCTGACCTGGATACGCCAACAAGAAAGAGATCAAACTCTAAGAGTACTGATGTCAAACCAAGTAAGTTGATGAAGACTGAGAATGGTATTTTAAACGTGGCGCCTGATGCAGTTGTGCCAGATTCTACATCTACTCCTCAGAAGGTTGTCCAGGCAAAGGAGGTCCAACAGCAGGAGACAGTTATTGCACCAAAAGAGTCACAAGTCAAGTTCCCACCTCCATTCAAGTTCATTGAAGTGTCCGTGGTTGATGCAACGAAAGATCCAACTAAGTTGAACGATGCATTCAGGGCCATTGACAATACCGTGTTGAGAGATGAGTACATCAAGGCCGCCAGTTCAAGCTTCCAGGACTGGGTATCACATGGAGTTGCCTTGATTGATAAACAACAGAGCTTGATTAAGAAGATTGCCTTGACCAGATATAAGTTCAATGCTAAATTCAAAGTTGTTTTCGGTGCTGTGAACGAGTATGGCCAAAAGATGGAGTCTAAGGATATTGAGCTTAAGGAGAAATTGGACAAGCTCCACACGTTGGGAGACGAGATCAAGAAGTTTGTGAAATGCTAACCAAGTTTTATGTGATGCTAGATGTTACTCTACTATCATTACCTAGCAATGTGTGCACTTTATGTGATTCCCCGGCGTACCATCTCACCTAACGAGTTGCTACATCTTGCAAAAATCTTTTTAACCTTTTTAAACCGAAATGATTATGTTTACTTTTATACAAAAAACATCATGGAGATTAGTTTCTCTTTCTGAAACGTCTCTCTGGGACTCTCTGGGAGGAGATAGCGTAGACGGAGAGTGGCAACTTGAAGCCGAGGGACTTAACCAAGTCAGCAGTCTGCTGGTCAACCTCCAACTGGTTCTTGGTGTGGGAAAGGTCCAAAGCGGAGACCTCTGGGACGTACTGGTCCTTTCTCTCACGCTCCTCCTCCTGCAACTTGAAGGAGATACCTCTAACTGGACCCTTCTGAATTCTCTTCATCAAGTGGGTGGTGTAACCAGCAATCTTGTTTCTCAAACGCTTGGATGGGATCTCAGCGATCTCAGAGGTCAAACGCTTGTTGGTCTCGAAGTCCAAAGTGAGCTTTGGGTAGTAACGCTCAATCAAAACCTTGGAGGCTCTCTTGACGGTTTTAGTTCTAACACGACCCTGTAAAACTTTGTTAGTAAATTTGGTCTTCTGGTTCTCAACGGATACCTGATGAATGACATTAGAATTGACGGTAGTTGATTCTGGTGCTAATAGTTGTTTTGGACAGTTGTAATATATCGTTTTGGTATAAAGCACTTGGGGGGAGCACTTAGTTGCGTGGGCCTCTCTTGGTCGGTGAATCTTCAACGTAGAATCATCATTGCCTTGGGTTGTAAGAAACTTGAGGAGTTTCCAAACTATGATATGGATTAATGTGGTTGATTGCCTTTCAAATTATGCGATTGGAATTGGGATAGAGCTTGAGACTCTGACACGGACTGCCTTTGAGTTGGTGATGCTCAGTGGATGAAACATCTGGGAGAGATGCCAGTATAAGATAGCTTCTGGGATTTCAATATTCATATATGTCTATTTCTTCATTCAGGTACTCCATTCTCCATATTGACATACCATTTTGTCTTGATAACTGTGGTTGCTAGTTCTCTCTAGACCTTGTACCGGTGTTGATGGTGAACAATTTTTTGATGAAAAAGCTTGACGCTCGCGCTCCCACACTCCCAGCCTAAGATCGAATTCGCGAAAAAAGTAGTCCTAGATTATGTAACGTCTTATGTCAGAATAAAGAGTCTGTGGCGCGAACCAAGCATTTTGGCCGGAGATTCGCGACCTGATGTGCGGGTGTTATAGGTTTCTGGGGAGCAGATAACAAGACGCGAACTTAGGGCTGAGCTTTCAGATTTCAAAAGTCACGTGCTTAGAATGCAACCCTAATCAGTTGGCCTCGGATCGCATACACACTTCTCGCGGGGGAATACAAGTTGAGGCGATTAAATGCGGTATCGTACATGCTTTCCTATTTTTTCTATTTACAGATCATTACCAATTTAGATGTCATACTCCTCAGCCATCCAATAAAGGGAAGGCAAGTCGATGAAGACCTTGTGAGCGTGAAGGATGTCTCTAACTTGCACACCTTCCTTCTGGATCACATCAATCTTCTCTGCGTAAGGCTCAGTTGATTCCAGCAAGTTAGGTGAGTGCTCATCTGTAATGAAGAGAATCTTGTTGTTTGAAAGATCGAACTTTCTGAGGAACATCTTTGTGGCCAAACTGTCACCAGTTGGCAACTCCATGTCACCATCGATGACATACAAACCACCGTTTCTGTACTTGTCACTCAAGGCAACCCTCACGGCCAAACCGTAGACCTTAGCTGGCAATTCGGATGTGTAATCATTTGGAGCACTTCTGGCCATAGCTCTACCACCATCGTGTCTAATTGGAGAACCACGGTCACCAGTTCTGGCACGACCGGAACCCTTTTGTGGGAGAAGCTTCTTTCTGGAGTAGCCCATCTCAGATCTACCCTTTGGGTTGGAGGCACCAACACGCTTGTTATCAGCATCGTAAACAACAGCCTTCCAGAGGATGTCACGGCGGAGTGGAGCATTCAAAACATCTGTGGAAACTGGTTGGAATGTCTGTGGTTTAAGTGATGGGAACTGACGGAGAGACGTAAGAACATATCTTGGTGGTTCTGAAGTGTAATTGTTAGTAAACTAGGACGTAGCTAGAAAAATATTGATGTCACTTACCCTGTGCGTGTGATGTGACAGAAGACTGAGCTTCTGTGGCGAATTTGGCGACTTGTTGTCTCTAAGGATTGTGTTAATAGAAGTTCATGTCGAGGGTTGACCAATGTCATGACGAGACAGTTGCCAATAATCAAGATCACGTACCAACTGCACTCGCAGTGTAGAAGATGCCCTTGTGAACATGATTACGTGTACCAAAGGAATAAAACCGAAATAACGTTCGTGGGATGAAGATCGGAGCTTCTACTGTTGATGTTGAAGTCCCGTTGAGTACTTGCCTTATGTCGAAGAATTTCCAAAACACCCTCGGATATTAGCTGAAAAATGAAAATAAATGCCTATATCCGGAAATAACCTGTTTACGGAACCACCGGTTTCCTCCGCCGTTGATCGCGAACTAGCAGGCGTCAAGACTTGGAGGCACCAGCCTAAACAAAGACATTTAAGATTTCCAAGTCATCACATATCACGCGTTAATTGTCATATTTGTATTTCTATCGAGATACCAGCATCTGGAGCACTACACTTCCATCATTTTTAGCTTGTTGTTCCTTTATCACAGACCATTTCCATCACTCAACGAACATTGCCATACTTCTCACTAATACTGATCCTATCACGATAATATGTCACTCAACAAATTCCACTGTGATGTATGTTCCTCGGACTGTACCAATCGTGTGAGAATTTCGTGTGCCACATGTCCAGAGTATGACCTTTGTGTCCCCTGCTTCTCTCAGGGTCTTTACTCCGGGAACCACAAACCTTACCATGACTACAAAGTCATCGAAACACATGCATATCCGATTTTTGATGAGGATTGGGGTGCAGATGAAGAACTGGCATTGATTGCTGGTGCACAACAACAAGGTTTGGGTAACTGGCAGGATATTGCAGATCATATTGGTGGTCGTTACAAAGAAGAAGTGGGGAAACACTATGAAGAGATCTTCTTAAACAGTAAGGACTATCCACTTCCTGAAATGGACAAAGACTTCAGTCATGTTAGTGCTTCTGACTTGGCAAAGAACAGAAAAAGAAGACTGGATGAAAGACGTAATGCTCCTTTACCACCTCCAAGAAAACCACAGGCTTCCGTCCCTCTTTGTCATGAGATTCAAGGGTTCATGCCTGGTCGTCTGGAGTTTGAGCATGAATTCGAGAACGAGGCAGAGATGACTGTTAAGGACATGATATTTGATCCTGATGATCAGGCTACTGACATTGAGCTGAAGCTTGCTATCTTGGACATCTACAACAGTCGATTGACATCTAGAGCAGAGAAGAAGAGATTGTTGTTTGATAACCACATGATGGAGTACAGAAAGAATGCTGCAATTGATAAGAAGAGAACAAAAGAGGAAAGAGACCTATACAACAAACTCAAGGCATATGCTAGAGTAATGACGCCAGAAGACTTTGAGGAATTCACCAAGGACATGATGAGTGAACTGCATTGTCGTGTTAGAATCCAGCAGCTACAAGAGTGGAGAAGAAATGGTGTCACAACAATTGATGGTGGTATGAAGTACGAAAAGGACAAGATTACCAGAGTTGCAAACTTACAGAGATATGGTCTTTCCACCAATGGATCAAGACATACTGCTAACTCATTACAACATCAGACTACAAGTCGCAGAACCCCTTACGCCAGTTCTGATATGCTGAAGAGAGGTAGACCTTTGACCCTCAATGACATCCAATCTGCAAGTGATTTCAACTTACTCAGCCCAGATGAACAGGAATTGTGTTTGACCCTCAAAGTTCTTCCAAAGCCTTACATTGCCATTAAAGAGGTTCTGTTCAGAGAGAGTTTGCGCACTGGCGGCGTACTCAAGAAGAAGACATGTAAGGAGTTGCTGACAATCGACCCGACGAAGGCTACGAAGATCTATGAATTCTTTAGACAACAGAATTGGCTGTGATTTAATAGATGTGTATGAGTTTAAGGTTTAAGCATTCTTGTAGTGATACAGTACGACCCAAATGATTGGTTAGTACAGTCAGATCCATTAGTCTAGACAGCAACATAGTCATATCAGCACTGACTATTAACCATGTTTCGGATTCTCGCTATAATAACGAGACTGTTTTTTATTCGGTGAAGGTGTAACGGGAGACGAGATAAGGAATGGCGGAAACGCAAGGGTCTTTAAGCTCATACACGTCATACAAGTCTCTGGCGATCAATGTTTTGAAAGGTTCTGGGAACTTGATATCAAATGGTTTCTTGAAGACACACAAGTATGTCTTAATATGCTCGGCAAAAGTGGATTGGTATTTTGGTTTGTATGGGTAGACATGGTCGTTCACCTCCGGTCTGAACCACTGGGCAAGGACATCTCTGAACTCAACTTCATCGTCAACAGCCACATTTTCCTCTCCCGCATGGAAGAGTTCTGACCATATTCTTCTCAATCCATCTTTCTCATCTTCATCAGCATTCAAGTATCCGCCAGGGATGGTCTCGTTTGATCCTGGAGAGAAGAGTAAAACATGAGGGTGTGGACCAACAAACACAAGCAATTGAACGTAACGACGGGTTCCATGTAGTATATTGTATGCTCTGAGAGCCTTATGATATCCTCTAGAATTAATAATCCTTGGATCAGTCTTTTTTGGTTCTTCTTTTGGTAATGTGAGAGCTGTTGATGGTGGAGGTGGAGGAGCACCTTTAGCCGCAGCCTCTTTTGCTGCATTGACGGCCTTCACAGCTTCTGCGGCCTTTCTCTTCTGGAATGCATGCTCCCTCTGTCTTTTTGCTTCTTCAATGGCTTTCTTCTCTTCTTCAGATGGTTCAACATGCGTTGGTTTGAAACAGAACTTGCTCAAGGGGTAGAGCTTCAGGGCGGCAGGAAGCGCATCTGTGAAGGGCTTTGTCTCTAATTTCTCCTTCTTGATCTTCCTCTTCTTCTGTACAGGATTTGTGACCTTAACATCACTTGTCTTAGTGGTAACTGCTTCAGCTGTCATTGTATGCGCGATTGTTCAAAGGTGGCGGTGCGTTTGGCTTAAGTTAAGCCTTTGGAGAACCCTCACCGATTTTTTGAGGGTTGGCACGAAATCCCGTCATCGTATATCAACACGTAAACACGGTTGCTCTCGTCTCTGGAAACAACAGACATTTCCGCACAACCACACCATGAAGTTTTCCCTTGCACTAGCGCCATTATTGGCACTTGCCACTGCTGAGGTGTTCCCCTTGAATTCTCAGCTTAAACCACCCGTTGTGGCGCCTTACTCAGTCGGTGACGAGCTGCCCCTGGAATGCATCCAACGTCAGATCGACAACGGTGAACACAAGTTCGATTCAGACAACAACATCATATACGGACCTTTCCCAACGTGTATTGAGACAGGTAAGCCATTTGCTCTTAAGTATGGTGTTTCTGAAGATTTGAACTGCACGATCCAGCTTGACGATGAGCTGTATCACTTGTTTCAGTTGTACATCCATGAAGATGCTCCTTTCTCATGTCGAGTTCCTTACTCCAAGACATACAAGGATGGATACATCCCATTCACACTGAATTTCAGAGGTCATTTGGAGACATCTCACTTGGATATCGATACCACCATGAATGTGATTGCTCACAAGAAAAATGATGGAACAATCATCACATCCATCGGATACTCCAGTGGTGACCTGACGGCGAGATACATCATTGGTGACCAGATGCCACTCCAGTTCAGTGTTAACTGGGTAGATGAGTTCCACAAGGCTGAGCCATGGCACTATAAGGTCAACACAGGGTTCAGCGTTACTTTCGTTTGGGGAATTGTTCTCTTCACCGCAATCGTGACATCTATCTTGGCATACGGTGCTTTGTATGGACGTTTCAACAGAAAACTGATTAAGGATTTGGGTTACAAGCCAGGTTTCACTACAGAATTGGGTCTTGAAGACAAAAGAGATTGAATTATTACTTATACTTCAGTTTTAAAATGATCACAATTTCTTAATGATCGAATGCAAAATTTGTTTTGTCTTTTCGTCAATGGCTTCATCGTCAAGGAACTTCTCAGTGAGGAATCCAGAATACAAAAATTTAAGCTCAGCCTTGTCATTATCTGTTGTGCTCTTGGATTTGTATGCAAGGTACTTCTTAGTGGATGTCTGTAATGTTTCAATAAAGTTCTCGTCCTCAATAGTGATGTATCTCAATGGTGTAGTAATATCCAACACCGTAACTTTTGGAACGTTGAACTGTCTCATCAGGTAGTTGACGATATATTGACCCAAGTAAAGTCTGTTAAGCTCTTCAAATTTATCAAACAAGTCCAAGAACTCGGTTGCGAGATCATACTTGAAATCCAATTCTGTGGTGATGGTGTTGATCTTCTGCTTGAACAAAGTCTCAATGGCGATTTCCACCACTGTCAAGGCAACATCACCTCTCAATGCAGGATTTGTTTCTGGATTACCAAGCATGTTCATCTCTGCATCTGGTAATGTGTTCAACTCACCCTTCAACTCCTCATGTGACACTGTTGGTAACTCAATGATATCATCACTCTCCTTAGCTTCGGATGCTTCATGATCACGTTGTTGTTTCTCTGTGATCAATCCAAGAATCTTACGTCTTGAAAGAAGTTTTGTGATATAAGAAAGCTCAAAGATGGTGTATGCTATCCACAATCTCTTTGAATCCTTGTTGAATCTCAATCCTCTCTGGAAGAGTGTTCTGGCATTCTTTGCAGAACCAACATACTCATACTCAAAGTTTGCCGCACTGATCCATGAAGCGACATGTGTTGGATGGAGTTGGAGGAGCTGTGTGTAAATCTTGTAAATCTTCTTGAACAACTTTTGCTGTTTAGCATATGCGAGATATGCCTCCCATATCTGGAAATCATTAGGGAATTTCTGTACTGCCCTATCGTAGATGAACAAGATCCTACGCTCTGCAGCCCAATCTGAGAGCGATGGCTTTGTGTTAACGAGACCAACGGAAGATAATCTGTTATATCTTTTCTTTCTCAACTTCTCGACATTGCTTTCATAATCGACATACTTGAGGTAATCACGAGGTTTGGACCCACGGGATGAGAGACGATGCTCAAAATCAGTTCTCTTTCTCATGATCTTGTTGATCTCTGCTTTTTCGAAAAGTCCCTTTTTTTGGAGATCCTCCAACTCCGGGACCGTCTGTTCCAAGTAGTATCTCACTTTAGAAGACATATTGTGTTTAAATGCTTAATATGAAGAGCTATTTATCAAGACTATCTAATGCATGTCACATACAAAATTCGAAAATTTTCAGGAGAGCTCATCGCGATTACCTCATGACTAAGCATATGCGCGTTGTATTACGTAAAGCGTGCGCGAACCAGACACATTTCCCACCCTTAACTGCATATACCCTTAGTACTGCAATAAGTCACGATCCAGGGAGGGTCAATCGTGCGTGATTCAGCAAGAATAAATCCCCGAGGCATGGAATGGTCCGGGAGAGGAAGTCTATTCCCCTAAAAGGCACAGGAAATAGCAACTAGTGTGACAAGTGCTGATCATGCGCAATGATTGACCGTGGGAGGGATTTGATGTGGGGAGCGAGGAAAGTGGACAAGTGCAGAAGTCCCACGCTCTTCCCCGGGAGAGACTGTAGGGTATTATCTCTAGAATCTTGCTGGGGCGATCAGCGATTGCTTTATGCTTTGTATATCAGGGTGTGGCGAGCTTGCAGTTGACTCAAACCCGGGGTCCTAGAAGCACGTACAGATAGCCAGAGACGCAGCACTCACCGAAATACGGCAACCCGTATGTAGCTCATCGACGGGTGGGAAATTCCACAATGGGACAGGGTCACAGGCCCCATGTTTCATCACGAATCCCGCACCGAAGCACAAAATAATCAGAGCACACAGTGGGTGACCTATTGTTGTGACCAACGCGGGATGACGATCAGCCACGGACAGCGAACCTGTCACCATGCGCGGCACACACGAACTCAGCTGATCGGGCACCCCCATATCCACCCCCGCACAACTCTCATTAGGCCCACTGTTGGGCGTACGTAGATCACTGCCCACTGCCCAGCTCTCTGCAGTAGTCTAGCCCCTCGGGGGGAATTACAGCCCTTTTGCGCCTGGCGTGGTACTGGTCCTGCGGTGCCGCGGGGCAGGTGGCCCAACAATGGGGCAACACTACAGTCACCCGTATAAATAGTAAACACACCCCCGGGGGGCTCTCCCACCACCACAAAACACCTCCTACGCTTCTCCTGCCCCTTCAACCGCCAATAGTTTGAGGTCTCTATACACAAGCTAAACTACCCATGCTAAACCGCCCTGAGTCGTTGAGCGGTTCGCTGGTTAACCAGACGAAGCCCCCACAGGCTCCCACCCACAGAGCAATCGACCCACACACTGCTTGGTCCAATCTCGCCACCGAGCGTCCATACACCTCCGCCACTGGTGGGAAACCTAGCGAGGCCGACCCGTTTGAGCTAAACCATTCGCTCTGGAACTCTATCCCTAATACTGGACATAGCTCCTTCATTCCACAGCCTCCCGCTACTGCACCCGTGAATGCAGGCGCCTTCAACTCCATGAATTCGCCATCCCCACCTCATCAACAGGGCTTCATTATCCAAGGTCCACCAAACGCCAATATCTCTTCCTCCTTCTTTGGTAACAGAAGAGCTTCCGCCTTGGAACCATTTGAACTGCAGCAGCTCCAGGCACAGGCACAGAACCAGCAGGCGCACCAGTTCAACTCCAACTACACCACCTGGCCATCGAACAATCCGGTTACAGTGGGAAATGTGAATTATGTTAATGGTGAATACCCACAGCAGTGGCCGCAGCAGAACCAGCTTCAGCCACGTCATTCCGCTCCAGAGACTGGTTTCTTTGCCATCAACAGACGCCACAACTCTATTGACGCTGGTGTTGCCTCCCAGGTGCCAATCAATCAATCGTTTAACCAATCTCCTGCTTTTAACGAGGCTGTATTTGATACCAGCAACGCAAACAGCATCACTGAGACTAACACGTCGTTGTTGGAATGCTACCGGTCTGTTGACTTTTATTTCACTGAGGATCCATTCAGACGTGTCAGTATCACTGCTGGATCCATGGACCATCTTGGTTCAATCTTTGAGAATCTCGTGAAGACTGGTGCTCAACTTCCACGCTTCAACTCATCTCAACTTCCAAGCACTCAGCTGATTCTGGTGTCTTTTAAAGCTGGTCGTATTGATGTGTTTTACTTGCCTGAGAACTCGTCTCTCCATCTCAAGATTGGTGATCTTGTTGTTGTCGAAGCTGACCGTGGAAGAGACCTCGGTAAGGTTTTGAAGATGGACGTCACCATTGACGAGGCTCGTTTGTTGAAGTTCCTTCAACATCAGGAGCAGCAGGCTGCGCTTGCCTCGTTTGAAGCCAACGCACAAGCAGCTAGTGGAAACACCACCAACAGCAATTCTACACGTCAGGCATCACATGCTAACCACCAGTCCAACCATCAGAACCAACACGCAAATCAACAGCAAGCGGGACACCAGAATTCGAACAACAACATCCCAACGCTTCACTTCCCAAAACCAATCCTTAGATTCGCCATGCCTAATGAGGTGTATCAGATCCTGAACAAGCAGTCTGACGAGGATAGGGCAAAGAAGATTTGTGCTGTTAAGATTGAAGGGTCTGGACTCAGTATGCGTGTCATTGATGCTGAGTACCAGTGGGATCGCAGAAAACTAACGTTCTACTACAACGCCATGCATAGAATTGATTTTAGAGAATTGGTCAAGGAGTTGTTCCGGATCTACAAGACAAGAATTTGGATGTGTGCTGTCACGTCAGATGCTACTTCAGAACCAGCTGGTAACATGACACATTTTGATTCCAATATTCAACGTTCGGGTTCCATTCATGAACATGGAGGCCCTTTGTCTCCGGGTGAGGCTGGTTCAACATCAAACATTTGGATCAGTCCACAACACAGTCCACAAGACCAGAACCCAAACTTGCCAGAGAGAGATCTGTCATTGTTGGTTCCAAGACAGTTCAGCTCTCCAGACAAGTCGCTGTGGAATTGATACAACATTCAGAAACAAACGCACAGGTTTACACTTTTTTTATGACGATGCTAAAACACACACATGCAAGATTCCGAGGTAACGAGGTTGTCAGGAACTTATGATATGGGTCACAGGGTGGGGTTAGAGAACTTTTCATTTCACATTATATTGGTCACTTTTGCTACAGAGTATACTTTTTTTGGACAGGTACTGTCATTGCCTGATTACTGCTAATTTTTGAATCTTTTATATGATCTCTTTTGGATTACTTTTATGATATAGATACTTGTTATGAATGTTATGATTATAATACTCAGTATAGAATCTGGAATGGTGCTCAATTGTTTGTAGTGGAACACGTGAAGGTACATGGCCGTATAACATTCCGTGATCTTTAGACCGTGAACGAGTGGATCTGTGATCAGGAATCAAACCCCGCAAAGCCCAAGCAAAGTTCCAAGACCTGGACCAATTACAAAAGTTCAGCAAAGTTCTGATTCTGATCTCCACTGGTCATTCGTATTCCTCGAGAGGGGTTGGGTTTGGTTGTGGAGAGGTAGAGATTGTCAGGGAGTTCGCCTCTCTGCAAGCGCACGCAACTTCCCCACTTTAGTATTCTCTATCAGTTTGCCCTATAAGTAGTCACGTGCGTGTGTAGGGCTTCTCTTTTTCAGGTTTGGAGCTCCCCAGCAGTCACCGGAAAGTGTTCGCGAAATAGCGAATGTGCGGATGTTTCCTTACACTAATTTGGAAATCTGCCCTATTCGGGGGTTTTCGCGGCGGGAGCTCCAGAGGACTGAGGGTTCGCGCTCGACGGGCGCACGCTGCGTTTTTTTTCACCATCTTCAAATCACCAAGCTAGTGCAACAACACATAGAGAGGAGGTATACAAACCACACAGCAAAAATGTCTTTGGTTGTCCAGGAACAGGGTTCTTTCCAGCACATCTTGCGGTACGTCAAATGAACCTATGAAAGAGCACGTTTGAAATGGGAGATAATGGGATGTTCAATATGGAGAAGTGAAGCAACGAAACACGCAAAAAGGGACTCAAACAGGCACAAATCAACTACCATTCATCAAGGCAATTATCAGGAGGGACAAGTATCACACAGTAAAAGTTTTCTAATCAAATTTGGAGTTCAACAAGCATCATTTTGTCACTTTGCAAAGCCATCTCATCTAAAAAGTCGACACACACGGAACGAAGTATTCTTCCACTACATGAAGATTCACCACACATCCAATTATCATCTCAGTTACCAGCACTACCAAGGTCCCCATTATCGAATCTGCTCTTTCTAATATTTATCTGAACCAGATTACTAACATTTCAACCAGTTTGCTCAACACTAACGTTGACGGTAAGATCAAGATTATGTACGCCTTGACCACCATCAGAGGTGTCGGTCGTCGTTACGCCAACTTGGTCTGCAAGAAGGCCGATGTTGATCTCAACAAGCGTGCCGGTGAGTTGACTCAGGAAGAGCTTGAGAGAGTTGTCACCATTTTGCAGAACCCAACCCAGTACAAGATCCCAGCTTGGTTCTTGAACAGACAGAAGGACATTGTTGACGGTAAGGAGTACCACGTCTTGGCCAACAACTTGGAGTCTAAGCTCAGAGATGACTTGGAGAGATTGAAAAAGATCAGAGCTCACCGTGGTATCAGACACTTCTGGGGTCTCCGTGTCAGAGGTCAGCACACCAAGACCACTGGTCGTCGTGGTAAGACCATGACTGCTCCAGGTAAGAAGTAAACTTCTTGAACTTTCTTGTTTGGTAATGTGGTCTTCGGGGATGTTTTCATCATAAAACTGTTTGTATATTGAATGGTAATTTTCGCAAAAATAACTAGTTGTAGACAAATCTCCATCGGTAAAACTACATAGGAAGTTCTATAAGAGGTGTGACATGAATCATTTAAAAAATTTAACGGTTACTCTCACCCATATGCTCAGTTCCAACGTATGTCCATCCACCAAACTGCTTTTGGACGCTATCACTTAAGAACTCGTTGACCACACTGTCAATTGGCTTCTCGCTGGTGAACTCCTGGTCAAAGTTAGAGGTATCTGAGCTATCCTTGACAGGTGGCTTGAATGGTGGCAAGTATCCCTTGTTGTTCAACTTGTTCCAATCAATCATTCTGAAGAATGGATGGTCCATGATCTCCTTGGCACCTCTAGTACCCAATCTGTTCTTAGGATCACGGGACAAGAGTCCAATCAACAAGTCCTTAGCGTCTCTGTCAAAGTTCTCTGGGAATTTCAATGGATTTGTCAGAATCTTCTTGTACATTGTTGGAACATCCTCATCGTAGTATGGAGGAAGACCGGTCAACATTTCATAGAGTAAGATACCCAATGTCCACCAGTCAACGGACTTGGTGTAGCCATGTCCCAAAAGCAGTTCCGGTGCGAGGTACTCTGGGGTACCACAGAATGTAGATGTCTTGTCCTGATTCTTCATATTCAACTTACAGAGACCGAAATCACAAAGTGCAATGTGGCCCTTGTAATCCAACAAGATATTCTCAGGCTTCAAATCTCTGTAGATAACATCGTATGAATGCAAACATTCGAGAGCGCTCAGCAACTCACAAGTGTAGAATCTCGCTCTTGAAAGCTCAAACTTACCATCTCTTTGCAAATGGAAGAAAAGTTCACCACCATTGATGAATGATAGCACCAAGTATAACTTTTCTGGAGACTGGAAGGAGAACTTTAATGGAACAATGAATGGGTTATCAACACGAGCCAGCACTGTTCTCTCAGCCAATGTATGTGTAACTTCTGATCTGGACACAATGTGTGATTTTCTAATGGCCTTCAAGGCATAAATCTTTCCAGAGTCTTTCTTACGGACCTGCATGACTTTACCGAAGGATCCCTTACCGATCACCTTCAACAAGTCAAAGTCATCAATGGTCAAATGCTTGTTCTCGTTTGGCTTGAAGTCTATCGACATCAGAATCTCACCATTGGTGGCAGATTCAAATCCAGCATATTCGTTCTCAAAGATGATTGGGTCGTGGTTCTTGATTCTAATTGGGTTGTTGATGTTCTCGAACGAAAGTGGGATGGTTGATGAAGAGATAAGAATATCCTGAGATGTTACATTGGAATCGTGTCCAAGTAGCACGGCTGGTAATCTCAAGAATACCTGGAGTTTAATGTCATTCGTGACTTTTGTGACATCGAATTGGGAAATTCTGCTGAATGTTGGATGGGCGATTGTGCCAGATTCCGGTTCGATCGACACAATAGTCTTATCAAACTCCATGGTGAAATAGATCAATGAGTGCTTCATAATTGATGGTGGGATTGTGACTGTTGATGGAATGATTGTACTCGAGTCCTTAGATCCAAGCTTATCGTCCGAAATAGATAGATTGTTCATTTTGCTTGTGAGATCATCATGGCGCTCATTGCCGCTATTGATCAACCGCGTCAACACATTACGGTCAAAGTTGAGATCGAAGGGAATCTTGAAGTTGGAGCCACTGTAGACCTTAATTGTTAACAATCCCGGCTTGAATGGATTGAGGTTCTCGGGTAGTGATGCAGATGATGGGTCGACGGAGGAGTTCACTGTCGTGCTGGAGGATTCCGATGATGTTGGACGCAGTCTTGATTCTGGTCTCTGTAGCGTACTAGAGTTTCCTGGTGTCACTGTGTCCCTTCTGTTGATACTCTCAGAGGATTTGGAGGAGATTTGCGATGAGGCGGAAGAATCTTTGTTGCCGCCGTTGGCATCAGGGGCCACGATGGTTGGTATGTCCTCCTCCTTTTCCTTAGGAGCCGGAGACTTTGAACGCGTTCCAAAGTCTTTCAATTTCTTGGTAAGTTTCCATGAGCCCATCATTTCGTCAGATGATTGTTCTTATATGCCAATGAACGAAGGAGGACGCGTGGAATGTCTTTAGTTGAGGATTCAGGAGAGAATGAGTGGCAAATAACCAACCTTACACTATGAAACACACGACTAGGCGCGGGGGCGGAGTGAGCGTGACGGGAAGGCCAAGTTTTCGCGCCAAGGTCACGTGGCTAATCTGGTTCGCGACACATGGTTTTAAACCTTAGTCATCGCCCTGGCAACGCGTGGGATACGCCAGAGCGTGTCTGTTTGTTTTGATTTCGCGGAATGTCGCCCCTTCGACGAGTCGCGGCTTTGAACCTTACCTTAGAACAATTTTAGTGAGGCAGCCTATCTGGTAAACTCAAGAACCCTCTTCATCATACAGACAGTGGCTTATCCAACTACACACATTCGTTCATTTCAAAGTCACATCTTAGGTGCAGCCCTTCCAGACCTACTATTCATCCAGCTGTATCTGCCCTAAGGAGCTCGATCCCCTACAAACTTCGGAGTCAGCTTGACTACCTTCTACGCGTACCCATCTCCACCAGTGATCTTAACGCAACACCGCTCGCTCGCTATTAGAGTATGATTGTGCACACTCAGAAGAGTGGTGCTAGCTTTGCTAGACATGCTGCGAGAACCGCTCTTGCTCCAAACAACAATATCCAGAATATTCAGATATCATCACAGAAGAAGGTGGCTGCAAAGAGTACCACCGCTGCTGAAATCGACAAAATTGTTGTCTCTGTTGAGAACGCTACAAAGAGACTCTCGCAAGTATCCACCAATACCAACTCTTCTAAGAGAAAATCAAAGAATCATGTTGGTCCTTGGAGACTTGGTAGAACACTTGGAAGGGGTTCTACAGGTAGAGTGAGACTTGCCAAACACTCTGAAACTGGTCAACTTGCGGCAGTCAAGATCGTACCGAAGTCAAAGTTCCAGAAAGATGGTAAGACTGATAACAAGGATTCTTCGCCATATGGAATTGAGAGAGAAATCATCATCATGAAATTGATCTCTCATCAGAACATCATGGGGTTATATGATGTTTGGGAGAACAAGGGTGAACTCTACTTAGTTCTTGAATACGTTGAGGGCGGTGAGCTCTTCGACTATCTCATCAAGAAGGGAAAGTTGCCTGAAAAGGAGGCTGTCCATTACTTCAGACAGATCGTCAGTGGTGTCAGTTACTGTCATCAGTTCAATATTTGTCACAGAGACCTGAAACCGGAGAACTTACTACTTGACAAGAGCATGAACATCAAGATTGCTGACTTCGGCATGGCTGCTCTTGAGATCAACCAGAAGCTTTTGGAGACCAGTTGTGGATCTCCTCATTACGCCTCTCCAGAGATTGTCACTGGTAAGAACTACCATGGTTCCCCAAGTGATGTCTGGTCTTGCGGTATCATCTTGTTTGCATTGCTTACTGGTCACTTGCCATTTGATGATGAGAATATCAGAAAGCTCCTCATGAAGGTCCAGAGTGGAAGATTTATCATGCCAAATTACTTGAGTTCAGAAGCTAAGGATCTGATCTGGAAGATGTTGAACGTCAACCCAACTCAGAGGATCAAGATCAACGACATTCTCAAGCATCCATTGATGAAGAAGTATGAGACAACTGCCATCACTCGCAGTAGCATCTCTGACAGAGAGAAACTTGATGACTACTACACTGAAGTTGACAAGCTACAGTTGAAGAAGGAAGATATTGATCGTGACATCATCAAGAGTTTGTCTATTTTGTTCCATGGAGCAACTGAGGCTAACTTGACATCGAAACTTCTTTCTCAGACCTCTAACCCAGAGAAGATTTTCTACTTCTTGTTACACAAGTACAAGAAACAGCATCAGATCAAGGAGAAACAAGAGTCTCTTCACAAATCTAAGAAGAAGATTGGTAATGGCGATGGCTTATTGAAGAAGTCCAAGAGTATGGTCAAGACCACTATCACAAACGACGATGGCACTACAGTTGTTAAGACTGAGGTAGTTGAAATGCCGACACTCCCAACTACACCAAAGAAGAAGGTTGTTAAGAACGCTGCTGGTCAGATTCAGATTTCTGCTTCAAGTTCGTACAGACGTGGTGTCTCCTTCAACAACAAGACTATTAATGATAACATGTCCAGATCTTCAAGTAAGAGATCCATTGCAAGCATTCCTCAACAGACCAACTTGAAGAAACATCAGAGTTTGTTGCCTCCACTTCCTGATCTTGAGATCGATTGGTTGAATATTGGCCCAGAGTCTGGACCTTCATCTGAGTTTGCTTATCTCTATGATGAGATCTTCAACATGAAGTCTCCAGTTAAGGCAAGATTCTCTCCAATGAGGATGTCTCCAGAGAAGGATGAATTTTCAAGCATGGCTTCTCCTAGCCCATACATCATGAGCTCTTCACCAATGACACTTCGTCACACTTCTGCATCTCCTCAGGTTTCTTCATCCCCACAGGCATCTACATTGGTCCCATCATCATCTGCATCACAAACGCTCAGTTCTGGCACTACATCCAAGACTGAACCAAAGCCTCTTCCTCGCCAGATTGCCAACTTTGAGGTTACGAGACGTAATGTTTCACAACCTCTCCCACAAAAACCACAAACTCTTGATCCAAACTACAAGCTAAGATCAACGAGTAATGATACCGCTCAGGTACTCCAGAGATTTGGTGTGTCTTTGAGAAGAGACAAGAAGACCAATTCCAAGATCTACTATTCCAAGTCCTCTACATCCATTAATCTTGCTGCTATCTTGAAGAACGAAGCTAAGTCTGAGGCTAAGCCTGTCGCCGAGGTCCCACCACCACTTCCACAGCACAGAATCTCTTCCTCTAACTACAACTCCTTTGAGCACAGAAACCGTCGCAGTGAATCCCCATCATCATATGACACAACACATGAGTCCTCGTTTGACTTTGAGTTGCCAACAACTACTGAGGTTGCTACTGTCATTCCTATTGCCAGTGGCTCCAATGTTACTGTTCACAAACATTCGAAGTTGAGAGATGACAGCATCTACGAAGATGTTAACATGTCTGAACAGAACTTCCTGAAGTCATCTAGCTCTGATGAGTCTGTCATCAAGCATCACAAGAAGGCCTCTTCAGATTTGAACCAGGTTCTTCCACAATCTGTTGACATCAGAGGAAGTTTGTTCAATGCTCCAAGTGACTTGAGAGATGATTCACCAGTTCCAAGAATGTCCAACTTTGCCAGACCAAGGGTTACTCATGCTGATGAACGTAACGAAACCAAGAGTACCATCATGGACAATTCTATGTTTGCTGATAATACCGATGATGACTTGGAGTATGGTGGTGCTAAGAGAGTCACAATGTTGTTTGATGATCTTCAAGATTGGGAGACCAACAAGTCTAGTGTGAATGAACCACCAGTTTTGAAGGAAGCGCACAAACCAGTCAGACAGTCTCCTCTCAAGCCAATCAAGCAATCACCTCTCAAACAGATTCAAGAGCAAGAATTCCAGAGCAGTCCAAGTGGAACTTTCAACAAGAACTTGCAACCACAGAGACTTGCACCAAGTGCTCCTGAAAGAATCCCATCTAAGGATTCTATTCCTTTGAAGAAGAGCAACTGGTTCACGAAATTCTTTGCCAGTCTGATGTCCTCTGATTCTGAGACAAAGAAGGCCCCAAAGATGACAAAGATGTTCCAGTGTTCTATTCCAATCCCAGTTCTGAAGAGGGCTATCAAGGTCGTTCTCGAGTTGAAGCGTAAGGAAGGTACTTTGTCTAACATTACCGATTCTGCTGAGAATATCAAGGCTACTGTCCCACCTACATTTACGCTGGGTAAGCCTTTGAAATTCCAAATCAACTTCGACTATGACACCCGCCAGATCACACTTGAGAAGATCAAGGGATCTAAGAGACTGTTCAAGAACTTATCTAATGCCTTGGAGTTTGTTATTGAGAATGAGACACAGAGATTTAATGAGGCTGGGCTAATATAAGGCTCTGTTGGTAAGAGTTTTAGCTTTGCATGAGGTAGCTCGCTACATGTACATTAATTTGACGATAGAAACTATGAGTTATCGTATAGTAAACAGTAGCCTCAAAAATATCTACCGCGTACTGAACGCTTAGGACCGTGTGTCACTTGAAGTAATTTGCGGTACCCGGGTCGAGGCGCCCCCGAGTCCCCACGCGTTTTCAGTTTTTGGCGTACATGCATAGCCTCTCATATAGGCTGCAGTAGGCGCCTCATAGCACGGACATAGAAGCTCCACTCTTCTTATCCCGTATGAGGGGTGCTTGTATGCTTGTAGGCTTGCTGTCTGTGCTCTCCTTGTAGCGCTTATGCGCTCGCTACTATTGTCGTTGGCAATCACAGATAAGTCCGCCAGGGATCAGCCAGAATCTACAGGCGTAACGTCCGCGATCGTCGCGTGATAATCATCACGGTGGCCGTTGCCTGTTGTTTATCGAGGTGGCTGTTGCTAAACTGCCCATATTTCGTATGTGGACCAAATTCCCTTCTTTTTTCTTGCTGTCTCCTGTTAGATAAAAGCAACCCTGCTGTGGGGGCCAATCGGTGCCCTTGTGAAACACCGTACACCATGCCACAGAGCAGTGTTGCGCATACCGGAAAAACCGTTGTGATCTGCAGCTTGCGATGCAGCTCGACGCGTAAACTTTGCACTTTTCCAATGGGACGGCTCTTGTCCTTCGAGAAGCATCGTATTCTAGCTTTTATCTTTTGATATCTGACAACTTCTCAGACAAAATATAGTCTCCAGTTTACTATTCGTAAAGGGTCCAATACACTACTGTGGCGCTTTTTGAGTGCTATCTAGCCCTAAGGCACTTGTCTGTTGAGCTGTGGCTCCTGGTCCGTAGCCCGCAAGACCGCACGAGAAGGGATGTCAACCACGTTACACCAAGGGTGTTGAAGCAAGCAATTTCTACATGTGTGTAGCAATGTCTCATGCACGGTCCTCTCACTTTTATTTCGATCACAAGCTGTTCCTCAAAAGAGTTGGTACACCCCCAACTAATGCTTCCTGCCTAAAATGTGCGTATGCCAGCCATGCCCTCGTTCTGAACTCTTGACCATTATTAAGGAGTGCGTGTTTATGAACAACTGGTGATATGTACAGTTCTGGTCGACTTCGATTACGAACAGCTGTCTTTGGTACTGTAGTGATAGCGCCTTCCCCATACAACCATGTATGGCGGTTCTCTACGTAACCTCACCTGGAGAAGGAGAAGAGAACAAGGGGGGTGGGAGCATGTTTTATTAGACACTGGGCGCAAATCGGGCTGGTACAGTGTGTTTGTACATGCGGCGCAAATACTTGGTGTAAAGATGCCTCCAGACCTCTTAATAATTCACATGTAATAATTCCGTGATCGGCGCCAGTACTTCCTTAGGAAAGCCCTGTCAATGTTTCGGCCTGGGCGACCCAAACTTTCCAAGCGATTGTTCAAGTCTAAGAATTCATGCACTCCTCTTCAGGAAAACTTCGCCGTTGAAGCCGTTTCTGCAGTGAGCGGCAAGAATCTGCAGTTCTGGGATCGTTTCTTTTTTTTTGCAAATAAGGACACCGGTAGCGGCAACACAAAACGTTTCTTGTTTCTGGTGCCTTGCGACAGACGCAAACTAATTAAACACACGACGCACGCACATTCCTCAAAAACAAATTCTTTCACTTGTTCATCTTCATATTCCCTCGTCTCCTTCATCAACTATCACCAGTATCAACGGTACCTCCCCCTTTTGCTTTCTACTTGTATTACCGCCACTATCAACTGAGCATCTACCACGACATTCCCAGTAGATACAAGCCCGCCACCGACCAAAACCCCACTCGCCACAACAAGTAGGCTAAACTCTTTTCCGAAGACTATGTCACACACCCCCATCAAAATCTGTGTTCTTGGAGACTTAGGAGTTGGTAAGTCTAGTCTGACTCTCCAGTTTGCTCTGTCTCATTTCCCTACCAACTTCGACCCAACTATTGAAGATGTCTACAAGAAGGACGTCAACATCAAGGGCGCCAACTATACTGTACACGTTCTCGACACAGCCATCCAAGATGACTACTCTCCTTTGAAGGACTTGCAGCTCAAAGAAGCTGATGGCTTTATCCTTGTTTACAGTATTGCTTCTATGGACTCCTTCACTAAGCTTGGTGACTCTTACAGACACATCATGAGAATCCACAACAATCTTCCTCCAACTCTCCTCATTGGAAATCAATCAGACCTTACTAATATGAGACAGGTCTCGACATCACAGGGTGAGGAGTTGGCTGGTGAACTTGGCATTCCATTCTTCATGGAAGCAAGTGCCAAGGCCATGCTCAACGTTACTGAGGCTTTCAACACAATTTCAGAAGCTATTATCTCCCTTCAACAGAAGCAACTTGCTTCTGCTGCTTTGACTTCTGGATCTGAAGACAGCATCTCTGATATCAAGCCTTCAACCATCAGATCGAACTCTCCGGCTCATTCGGAAGGCAGTGGTCCAAAGACCTTCACAATCGGTTCTTCATTGGAGAGACAAGAAACTCTCACCAAAGTAAAGAGTTCTGGTAAGAGAACTGTCCAGAAGCCATCCAGAAAGGCGAAGAAGGAGCAAGAAGGCGCTTGCTGTGTCATCATGTGAGGATATCTACACAAACATCCTGTTTTCACGCATATTCCCTCTTAACGTTTAATGAAGCCGCTTGAGTCTTTTTTTGCTATTTGTTCCTGTTTCCTTGCATATAATGTTGATTTGTTCATTTTGTCATTTGTTTGATTTTACTTGCATATAATTATCTTGGTGTCCTGTTATCTGGAGTTATTCTTTTGATGTACGTCTAGTTAGAAGTTTCTTTTCAGTTGCTATATAAATGAAGTTCAATAGCTGTTAATGTCTACAGTAGCATACGTATTCCATAATGTCTAATTAAGATATAATGATGCTAACTTTTGCGTTAATCGTAATCATCTGGGTATAAGCTGACCCGCACCTTCTTGCTGAACCAACTCTCCAACCCATCCTTCGGAACCACAACACCATCACTTCTGATATCAAAGATACATTTGTCGATCTTCATATAGCGGATGTTTCTGTTCTTCTCACTAATAGCAATAGCAACATGTTGGACACGTAGCCAATCATCCAACACACCATCATGAACAACTTGTAGGCCCATGTGAGGCGCGCCACCCGCGCCCGATCCGAACAGCTCAAAGTACTTCAACTTCGGGAAGAATGCAACTAGAGCAGGGGCACATGGTTGTAAAGAGTATCCATGGAGTCTCAGAGCTTCGAGGTGGGACATTTCCCTCAACTCCATCAAACTGTCTGTCATTATGAGCTTATGGAAGTCACTGAAAACTGAGTCCTCTTTGGTATCCAACGAAAGCTTCCTCAATGTGTGTTTGTGTTTCAAGATAGCATCAATGTACTTGTGGCATAGCTGTTTCCATGATAATACCGAACATAGTTTTGTTACGTTCCAGCGAATGGTTATATCAAGTTCTTCAAGGCCATCCAATTTATACAAGAAGTTTGGTACGGTATCCCTCAAACTCTCTCGGTAATCGATGGACAACTTCGTAAGTCCCGTCAGTAATACACCTAAGGAATTCAAGAAACCACAATCCAAATGTGTGTATAGTTCATTCAGGGTCAGTGGTTCAATTATCCCTTCGGGTAGCTGTACTTCCGTGATGTTCTTCAACTCAAGGTACTCCAATTTCTCAAGTGCCATGATGGAATCCAAGCGCTCAGCATCAGCGGTGGTGATTACAATCGAGTCCAAGCTAAGAGCTCTTAAATCATCCAAGCGAGATTCTGAAGCAGTGAATAGGATGAACAAATTCAAGATGCAGTTCAACTCATAATCTGAGAGCTTCACTCTCTCATTCTCGATGATGTAATTTGTCAGTACCAAAAGAGATGTGGTTGGGTTCTTGATGAAACCGTGTGTGGAGTTCACTCTTGATAGTTTTAGCACACGAAGGTTGAGTTTCCCGTTATTGCCCTCAAGTAAGTTTTTGAATATGTGAAACAAATTGAATGCGTTAAGAAACGGTTCGATTGAGAAGTTCTGAAGGTTGGAGAGCCCTTTAAAGACCTCAAAGTCAGTGCAGTTGCTGACTCTTTTGAAGTCGATGTTGAGATAAAGTGATGCCAATAGCGCTTTGTTTGGAAGTCTATTCAGGACTTCAAAAGAGAGTTCTTTATCAGGTTCCCAAAAGAACTTGCTCATGTGATCAAACTTCTTGATAGACATGAATGTGAAGAAGTTGAGGTCAAATGGGGTATAGAATCCATCTGGCAGATCCACAAACTGTAACTTACTCACCAGATTAGAGTAAGGAAGGTTTTTCTCCCCAAAATCAGACATATCTATAGGTATGGTCTGACCGATCACCTTCAAAAAGCTCTTGAGCGAGTACTTGAGCTTCAAAAACGTAGTGCTCTCTAACTTGACAGCATTCTCCTGATCTTCCTGAAATATTTCATGATTGAAATGTGTAAATGATGGATCAACTATGACTGTGTGGTATAGCCTTACAACTGTTGACTTGAAGAATGCCTTGTTCACGCGTAGTAAGCTGATTGCGTCATACTGAGTCAAGTTATTAGCAATAGCCAATCTTATCTCGAACGGGAGCTTATCAATGTACGACCATTTCCGGAATTTGTGACCAAGGTTAGTGGGGCTTGTTCCCTCATATGAATCGGTGTGATATGTGTAGTTGCTTATGAGCCCCTGTGCCTGAAGGACGCTTCGACCCGTTGACACAAACGGTAAAAGAGCCGATACAGACTCCTGTCTTCCACACTCCCCGTACGGTGCTCCAGCATATCCAATAGGGACATTAATCTTGTAAGTTGGCAGCATCTTCACATGCTTCTTCTTATGATTCTGCTCTTGCTGAAAACCCCTTATGGCTACCGGGGTTAAGGTGCGAGAATGTCTTCAAGATCCTACATCTTCTGATAAGAATACCCCACGAAGTCGCGAATTGTGGTGTGCGGATGTGGTCATTCCACCTGATCGCGAATCTTTCCAAATTCGGTAAATTGTAAACAGCTTCGCGAATTTTGGTTTGTTTACTTTTGGAAAGTACTGGACAGCCAGGTTAAGATCTAACCGTTTAATTGACGGCGCCTCATTCCACTAAACGACAAAAGCTCCCAAATTCACACACATTTGGCCCCACTTGCTAAACTGATTGCTGAAGACGCTATGACTGCTTCTCAGAACGTGGAGTCAACGGCCCGGAACTGGGTCTGGGTTCCTCATAAAACCCAGGTCTTCCGAAAGGGCTATATCCTGGAGCCTATTGACACAGACAAGGTCAAAGTTCGATTTGACGACGGTTCGGTATGTTCTTTGCTCTTTAATAGTGCTACTGTCCAGGCAATTACTAACTAAAATCTACAGGACGAAATCATTGAGTCTAAGATGATCGAAGAGGTAAACCCTACCAAATTCGACAAGGCTGACGATATCGCAGAACTCACATATCTTAACGAGCCATCAGTTCTCTATAACCTTGAGAAGAGATATAAAGAAGACATCATCTATACCTATTCAGGTCTATTCTTGGTCGCTATCAATCCGTACATCAGGCTACCCATCTATAGCGATGACTACGTAAACATGTACCACAATGTCCCAAAAGCTGATACCAAACCTCACATCTTTGCAGAAACTGAAGAAGCCTACCAGAAACTGTTATTGGACAAGAGAGACCAATCTATCCTTGTTACTGGTGAATCAGGTGCTGGTAAGACTGAAAACACCAAGAAGATCATCCAATATCTTGCCGCTATCACTTCAGGACAGACACAAGGTCAACAAACATTTGAACAGCAGATTATTCAAGCAAACCCTATTCTTGAAGCATTTGGTAACTCCCAAACAGTACGGAACAATAACTCTTCAAGATTTGGAAAGTTTATCAAGATCGAGTTCAATGATAAGGGAAAGATTGCAGGTGCCAAGATTGATTGGTACCTTCTAGAGAAGTCCAGAGTCATCAAACAGTCAAGGCAGGAAAGAAACTACCACATTTTCTTCCAACTTCTTGCAGGTCTTACAGAGAAGGAGCTTGATTTGCTTGGCCTGTCACGTTCTGCTTCCAAGTTTAAGTACCTGAACGAGGGAAACTCTACAATTCCCGGTGTTGATGACAAGCAGGAGTTCAAGAAGCTCAAGCAAGCCCTTGATATCATGGGAATTGAGAAAGCCAAGTACTATGAGATTTTCAAGATTATTGCTGTCATCTTGCACATTGGTAACATTGAATTTGCATCTATGAAGTCTGAACAAGCCAGTTTCAGTGGCTCTATTGATACACTCTGTGACATTCTTGGTGTCAGTACTTCTGCCTTCAGCGATTCCATTCTCAGACCTAAGGTTAAGGCTGGTAAGGAGTTTGTTAAACAATCACGAAAGCCAGCAGATGCCAAGTTTGCTCTGGATGCTCTCTCCAAGTCACTCTACGAAAAGGTGTTCAAATACCTTGTTGACGCTATCAATGAGAACCTGGATCGTGGAGAGCCTGGTGCTCATTTCATTGGTGTCTTGGATATTGCCGGATTTGAGATCTTTAAACAGAATTCCTTTGAGCAGCTCTGTATCAACTACACAAATGAGAAGCTCCAACAGTTCTTCAATCACCACATGTTTGTCTTAGAGCAAGATGAATATATCAAAGAAGACATCGACTGGAAATTCATTGACTTTGGACAAGATCTTCAGCAGACAATTGATCTCATTGAAAAGCAGAAACCAATCGGTATCTTTTCCATTCTGGAAGAAGAATGTATTGTTCCAAAGTCTACTGATACCTCGTTCTTTGACAAGCTCAGCCAGTACTGCAAGGATAAGAATGAGAAGTTCAAGCCATCAAAGTTCTCCAACAAGTTCACTGTTGAACACTACGCTGGTGATGTTGAATACAGTATTGACAACTGGATTGACAAGAACCGTGATCCTCTCTCTGACAATGTTGTTGAGATGTTGGCAGGTTCTAATGTAAAGTTCATCTCAGACCTCTACTCTGAGGAGATTTCTCAAAGAGGTTCCAATTTCAGAACAGTCTCTCAGAGACATAAAGATGAACTCAATGAGCTTCTCCGTCTTCTTGCTTCCACTAACCCACACTTTGTGAGATGTATCATTCCAAACCACAAGAAGAAGCCACAGATCTTCGATAAGAGTCTGGTTCTTGACCAACTGAAGTGTAATGGTGTCCTTGAAGGTATCAGAATTGTCCGTTCTGGTTTCCCAAACAGGATCTTCTTCAAGGAGTTCTTTGATAGATACAAAGTTCTTTCCGCTGATTCCAATTTCACTAACACCGTTATGGAGAATTGTAAACAGATTTTGAGAGCTCTACGCTTGGATACAGAGTCTTACAAGGTTGGTTCCACTAAGGTGTTCTTCAAGGCTGGTGTTCTTGCTGATTTGGAGCTTAAGAGAGACCAGCAGATTAAGGAAACTTTAACTGGCTTCAAGGCCATCTGTAAGGGTGTTCTCAAGAGAAGACAGATCAATCAGAAATTGGAAAAGATTCAGGCTTCTCAGGTTTTGATGAAGGCTTTCAGAACATACAACAAGCTCAATGAGAACCCATGGTTTGTCCTGTACGCTAGTTTGAAGCCACTTCTTGGATCATCTCAGCAAGTGAACAAAACGAAGAGATTCAGTGAACAGATCAAGAGTCTTGAAGAGAAGTTAGCTGATATTGAGCTTGAGAAGGAAGATATCAAGTCAAAGCATCTTTCCACAGAGGAGGAGCTCAGTAAGCTTTTCACGATGTTAGAGGCTGAGAGATCTCTTCTTAAAGAGAAGGAATCTATCTTGAGCAAGTCCAGAGAACGTGAAGTGGAGCTTGAGGCCAGATTGAAGAAAACATTGGTCAGTGTTGAAGAGCTCGCTTCTCAGAGAGATGAATTCAAGAAGTCAAAAGATGAGCTTGATCGTAAGTTGAAGACTTATGAGGAAGACTTGAACAAGGGAAAGACTTTGATTACAGTTCTTGAGCAAGAGAAGAAGGATCTCAGCAAGAGAATTCATGAGCTCGAATCATCATTATCCAAGACTGAGGAGACACACAAGACCTTTAAAGAGACAACCAAGAAAGTCACGGAGGAGATCAAGATGTTGAGAGCTCTGCTGAAAACCAAGGAGGTTCAGATTCAAGAATTCCAGGGTAAGCTTGAAAGCTCTGACAAAGATCTTGAAGAGAAGCTTGCTACTTTGAGTTCCAGTTACTCAAGTGCCAATAAGAAGGTGAAAGAGTTGGTTGAGGAGAACAAGCAGCTGAACATCAAGATCAAGTCTCTCCAAGACTCCTCGGCTCAATACACTTCCATTATGAGCCGAAAGGAGACTGAACTTCAAGCTCTCAAGGACCAAGTTGAAAGACAGGCTGAACAGATTAAGCTGATTGAGAAAGAGAGAGATGCTTTGAAGCGTGAGCAGCGTTGTGTCTCTAGCGAGCTTGAGACTGTTAAGCGTGAGATGGAAGAGCTGAAGACTAAGTACAGACAACTTGAGCATGAGGCTAAAGAGGCCAGAGACCTTCTTCAGCAGAAGATCTCTGATGATGTTGCATTCAACCGAGGCAAACAGAAATATGACACAGATGTCCTTGATATGAAGGCTACTATTGACTCTTTGAAGACTGAAATCAAGGAAGAGAAGGGAAAGTCCTTTGAGTTGTCTCAAAAGTTGAAGAAGTTACAAGGTGAGAATGATGAGCTCCAAAAGGACAAGAGAGAAGCGGGTATTAGAGCCGCACAGGGAGCACTACGCAGCAGATCCTTGAACTCTCACTTTGACAACGATCTTGATCGTATCAAAGATGACAAGGATAGATTGATCAAGGAGTATGCTTCGATGAGACTTAATCTTAATGAGCAAAGTGCTCTTCTAAAGAAGGAGACCATTGAAAAGAACAAGCTCAAAGCTGACCTGCATCTTCTCCATACAAGACTTGCATCTGAGACATTTGATAAGCAGCAGTTGAAGATCCAGCTCACAAGGCTCCGTGAATCCATTGGTGCTGGTCTTTCGCCTATCATTGGTGATGAGTCTTATGAACAGATTGCTAAAGCAAACGAGAGACTTGAAAGAGAAGTCCGGAACCTGAAGGTGGAACTTGATTTGGAGCGTAAGACAGCTACCAGATCTAACAGGCACACTGGTGATGATTCTCCAAGAAGGGCATTGAGAGAGTTGAACAATGCACCAACACCACCTGCACATGGTGCTGATTCCTACAAGGCCAAGTATGAGGCTACCGAGGCCAGAATCAGACTTCTTGAGAGACAGCTTGCCTCCTACAGCTCTGAACAATCAGGTGTCAGACAACTTCCTCCAACACCATCTTCACCATCCAAGCATGACGATGAACTACTTCAGGTCTACCAGGATACTTCCAGAAAATTGGCAACTGCTCGCTCTGAACTTTCTCAGTCCAAGTCAGAGATCTGTGACTTGCGCAGAGAATTGGAAGATGCTAAGGAGAAGATCAGTAACTTCAAGACTAAGGATGTGGAGTCACTTTCCAACCAGATTGCTCGTGAGGAGCTTGCCAAGGTTCAACTAAAGCTTCAGGCTATTGAGAACAAGAACATTGATTTGTCCAAGAGTGTCAAGCTTTACAAGACTAGAGCTGAAGATTACTATAACAAGCTCCAGGATGCTGAGTCTGCTATCAGAACCTCCAAGTTCCAAGAGAAACACGCTAAGGAACAGTTGGATTCTGCTACCTCTGAGATTGAAAGACTCAGAAAGGACTATGCTAAGGTTGAGACTGTTAGCATGAAGCTCAATGCTACTATCTCTCAGTTGAGAGGGGCTTTGGAGAACAAAGACACTGCTCTTTCCAAGTTGGAATCATCTAACCAACTACTTTCTGAAGAGGTCCTTCAGTACCATGAACGTCTTCTTAGGGGATCTGCTGAGGATAAGAAGAGATTTGATATTCAGTTGCAGAGATTGAACGACGAGCTTGCTCGTTCTTTGAGAAATGAGACTGAGTTGAGAAAGAACGTTGGTTCTCTCAACGTTGAGTTGGACCGCTTGACATCCAAGAAGAAGCAGGAGATCAATGACCTCACAAAGG
Source organism: Petasospora easanensis (assembly GCA_030580135.1). Classification (NCBI taxonomy): domain Eukaryota; kingdom Fungi; phylum Ascomycota; class Saccharomycetes; order Phaffomycetales; family Wickerhamomycetaceae; genus Petasospora; species Petasospora easanensis. Next base: position 62,517 of record JAKTSI010000029.1, on the reverse strand, counting down.
AGAAGACACACTACGTTCGTCTTGCAAATGACTTGAAAGAGGAGAATGAGGCATCAAAGGCTGCTCAGAAGGACCTTGAAATCAAGCTTCGCTCATTGATGAAGCAGATTGGAAGTTTGAATGAGTCTGTTGATTCTCTTATCAAGGAACGTGACTCCCTTGAGTCTGACAAGAAGAGACTGGAAAACACTGTTAAAGAGCTCAGTGGTGAATATTCTCGCTTTGAGAATGAGCGTGAGATCGCCAGTAACACCCATGAATCACTCAAGGAGACCATTGAGAAGTACAGAGATGAGATTGACTCTCTTAAGATCGAGAGCAAGAAGTTCAAGGCCATCCATGATAAACTGAGTGCATTGGTTGATGACGAGAAGCAGAAGAATGTTGTGCTTACTGAGGAGAACCAGAGTCTGGGTAAGTTCAGTGAGACATTGAAGAACAGAATTGCTGATCTTGAAGAGAAGTTGGGAGTCAACCACGAAGAGCAATGGGTTGAGCGTGTTCATGCTCTTGAACGTCGTTTGGAAGAGGAGACTAATTCTAAGCTTGAGGCTTCCAAGGCTACGTCAGCATTACAACGCACTGTTGATCAGCTGAAGTCCCAAGTTGATCGCCAGGCCAGACAGGCTACACGCTTTGATGATGAGAGAGACAAGTATGAACTCAAGATCAGTGAGTTGTTCAATGCTATTCAGAAGTGGCAAGCTGCTGATTCCACCACTAAGATCAGCCTGAAGCGCTCCGAACGTGAGGTTCAGCACTTGCATGAGAGAGAGTTGGAGTTGGAGAAGGAACTTGCTGATTGGAAGGAGAAGTTTGAGATGTTGACATCGAGAAAGAGAAACATGCCAACTGGTGAGGTTTTTATCTGAGGATGGACGATCAAATTGTAATGATATAGAAGTAAGACATTTAATGTACACTAATGATACCCGATTAGCTCTTGTCGTAATGATCTCAAGCCAGGATTTACTGAGAAATTAGGAGTAAACAAAGAGAAATAAACTCATGCATCTATTCGTAAAGACAATCAGTGATCTAATGACTAAATTAAAGCTGAGTGACAGTAGCACCCTCTGTAGCTGGCTCGAGCAACAACCAGCGACAAGAGATGTTCTCACGCTTGAAACGAGAGACGATCTCAGCAGCAATGTCATCAAAGTTTTCAGTGGCAAGAGCCAAGATGGTTGGACCAGCACCAGAGAGACAGATACCAAGAAGACCTGGGTGAGACTTTGGAGTAACAGAGGAAAGGATCTCTGTAAGACCAGGGATCAAAGTCTTACGGTATGGCTGGTGCACACGGTCCTGCATGGCTGGGTAGATCAGCTCTGGGTCTGGTGGAGATCTGGTGAGTGCAGTGGTAAGGACAGCAAGTCTCTGCAAGTTGAAAATCATGTCCTTTGCAGTGTATGCAGATGGGAGAACACCACGAGACTTAGCAGTGGAAACCTCAAAGTTTGGAATAATAGCGACACATTTCACCTCTGGGCACCAGCAGTACTTGATGTGTCTACCAATGTCGTGTGGTGGCAATGGTGGTGTCAGACCGGTGTTGTGACCACCAGCTGGCTCTGGTAACACTTCTGAAAGAGGGATCTCCTTACGCTCCATCTCAGAGGCACTGAGATCTCTGAGGTAAGAACCAACGAAACCACCCATCATAGCGGCAGTGATGTTGTCTGGGTGACGCTCAATCATAAGACAGTAGTCAAGCATACGCTGCTTGTCAAATCCAAGCTTTCCAACCTCGTTACCAAGGATAACACCGGCAACAACAGCGGCACCAGAAGAACCAAGACCTCTTCCCAATGGGATTGGGTTCTTGACGTGGATCTTTGTGCCAACTGGGAACTCACGAACACCGTTACAACGGAGAACGTACAATGCTGTTCTGGTGATCAAGTTCTCATCAGACTTGAGTGGAACACCATCAGCACCTTCACTATCCTCGGAGTAGCTGACAAGACAGTTGTTTGGGTCATTGTTTGTGTCATCTGCATCCTTGGAGTCGATGTGGACATCAAGTTCCAAGAAGAGGTTGAGACCGATACCGAGGACGTCGAATCCTGGACCGATGTTGGCAGAAGAGGCTGGCACCTTGATCTGGAAGTGTCTAACCATTGTGAATGTGTGGGTTTTGAAGACGAAGAGACCTTAGAAAACTGTTTGGGGAAGACACAAAGTAACAAGTGCGTCTGGCCATCTTTTCCCGAACTTTTGGTGAATCATGTTCCCGGAATTTACCGCATAAGGTAAGTTCCGGCCCGCGCTCCGAAGCTGAAAAGTCTAGAGCCGGAGCTTACTTTTGATGCCTTCACAACATCAACAGAGAGGTCTGCCAAGTTCCATAACGATGCTCAGCAGGAGATTTACTTCGTTTGTCGCCAGAAGAGGTCTCTCAACAGCAGCAAAGAACGATTTCAAGAGTTCGACGCTGTCAAACGGCTTGCGTGTCGCCTCGATCGAGACCCCTGGTCACTTCTCTGCGTTAGGAATCTACGTCGATGCAGGTTCCCGTTATGAGAATGCAGACTGGAAGGGTGTCTCTCATCTTGTTGACAGACTTGCTTTCAAGTCTACCCAGAATACATCAGGAACACAGATGCTTGAGACTCTTGAGCTTCTTGGAGGCAACTACTTGTGCGCTTCATCAAGAGAGTCTCTCATGTACCAGGCATCGGTCTTCAACAATGATGTTGAACGCATGTTCCAGCTCATGTCAGAGACTGTGAAGTGTCCTCAGATTACAGATACTGAGCTTGAAGAGCAAAAACTCACAGCAGACTACGAGATTGATGAGATCTGGCTGAAACCTGATCTCATTCTTCCAGAGCTCTTCCACGCCACCGCATACTCTGGAGAGACTCTTGGATCACCGCTTCTCTGTCCAAAGGAGAGATTACCATATATCACACGTGATTTGATTCAGCAATACCGTGCTAAGCTCTACCAGCCAGAAGGTATTGTTGCCTCCTTTGTTGGTATTCCTCATGAGAGAGCTATCGAACTTGCAGAGAAGCATCTTGGTGAAATGAAGCAAGAATCACCAAAGGCTGTGATGGATCCAGCATATTACACAGGAGGTGAGGTTTCTATTCCAGCACCACCTCCATTTGGTGGCTTGCCAGAGCTCGTCAACTTGCATATTGGTTTCGAAGGTCTCCCATTCGATGACCCAGACGTTTACGCCCTTGCCACTCTTCAAACACTTCTCGGTGGTGGTGGCTCCTTCTCCGCTGGTGGTCCAGGTAAGGGTATGTACTCTCGTTTGTACACTCAGGTCCTTAACCAGTTCTACTACGTGGAGTCATGTATTGCCTTTAACCACTCATACACAGACTCTGGTCTCTTTGGTATTGCCGCTTCTTGTATCCCACAAGCTGCTCCATACATTGCCGATGTGATCTGTCGTCAACTCGCACAGACATTCTCCACCACACAGGGTGCATTGAATGAGAATGAAGTTCAAAGAGCCAAGAACCAGCTTCGCTCTTCTCTTATGATGAACTTGGAGTCTAAGATGGTGGAACTTGAGGATCTCGGAAGACAGATGCAGGTCCGTGGTACTCGCGTTAGAGTCGAAGACATGGTTGAAAAGATTAACAAGATCACAGTTGCAGATGTCAGAAGAGTTGCAGAGAGAATTCTTACGGGAAATGCCAACAATAAGGGCAATGGAACAGGAAAGCCAACAGTGGTGATTCAAGGTCAAAGAGAGTCATTCGGTGACATTGATGCTACTATCAAGGCGTACGGTTTGGGAAAGTTTGACAAGAGTGAACTTCCACAGGAGGAAGAGCAGCCAAAGAAGAAAGGCTGGTTCTAATATGTTAGAGACTGTTGTATCTTCTTTTGCTTGGGAGAAGATGTCACCGTGAGTGATGAGCTGCATGATATCATGACTTTTATTATATTTACCCACATGTACATACTACATAGTAATCATACATTTATTGTAAAATAATATTATTCTTTATAAATTGGTGTATTATAGCACAATTTGTTGTTATTCCATGGTTTCGAACCTCCTTGATAACTGGTTTCAAATAAGGAAACTTTCCATATTAGGATATTATCATCGAGTTTTTTTCGCGATCGATTATTTCGGATTTCCCTCGTGGTTTGAATTTGAGCAGCCACTTCACCGGCAAGAAAAGACATCTCTTAAGGCCAGGAACTCTCTCCCATCGTCAACATCACACACACAAAAATGGGTGATTCTCTCGGCATTCAGCTTCCTTCGCTGACGTCCAGTTTCATTGGACTTGCTGTTTCTGTCGCCACTGTCTACGCTGGCTGTACGTTTTCATACACACCTTGACTCGTGTTCCTTTATCGCCCCTTGACATTCAGTTACTAACCATTATTAAATTTAGACATTCTCCTCACAGGACAAGGTTCCACTTTCGATGTGGGCTATTTCCTCTCACATACCTCGCCATACATGTGGGCGAATCTTGGAATTGCCTCATGTATCGGCTTCAGTGTTGTCGGTGCTGCTTGGGGTATCTTTGTCACTGGTTCCTCAATCATTGGTGCCGGTGTTCGTGCACCACGTATCACCACTAAGAACTTGATTTCTATTATTTTCTGTGAGGTTGTGGCTATTTATGGCCTTATCACAGCCATTGTGTTCTCCTCAAAGCTTACAAACGCCACAGCTGATTCACTCTATTCGAACTCCAACTTGTACACAGGTTACTCCATCTTCTGGGCTGGTATCACTGTTGGTGTGAGTAACTTGATCTGTGGTATTGCTGTTGGTATCACTGGTGCCACAGCGGCTGTTTCTGATGCTGCTGACTCGTCATTGTTTGTGAAGATTCTCGTTGTGGAGATTTTCGGTTCCGTGTTGGGTCTCTTTGGTCTTATTGTTGGTCTTCTTATGGCTACTAAGGCTCAAGATTTCAAATAATTGATCTTCTGCATCTTCAAAAAGGGGGCAGAAACCTTCCATCATCACCACATACATCACATCATCAAATGGAGCAAAAAGGGTTCCATGTTATCCAGGCAGAAACCCACACAAACAAAACCACCCCATAGAGCATAACCGCACTGGATGCAGCATGTCTTGGACATTTCTTTTTTTCCTGCTCATGTACACTAAGCTGAAAAAATGCGATATAAAGAGTTAATCTGAGTGCTTGTAGTCAATCTTGCGCATAGCCTAGATAAGGGGCGCGCGAAAAAAATTGTCCACTGTCTTTGATCCTTTGATCCTTTGATCCTTTGATCCTTTGATCCTTTGATCCTTTCTTTGATCGCTTCGTTGAGCAATTCGATCATACTGAGTACTCTATAACCTGGCCATTTTGTTTTCTTTGGGCTGCCATAATCTGGCGGTCGGTTCCAACTTTTGTTATGTGTTATGGGTAGAAGGGCATTGTCAAATAAGAATGGTATGTTCTCGTCATTATTCATAGATGGTGAGGTTCTTCATCATTATATGGAACAGCACCCTTCCGCCAGGGTGTATGTCTTCTAACACTACGAGTCAGATGCTCCAAGCTACGACTTGTTCTATGTGGAATTTCCATCCTGGAGACCTCGATAGCGAAATCCTATACAGGAATATCGCCATGAAGTTAAATATTCCATGGCGTGTTTTGTGGGTTGATTATCATGGGGGTCTCACTGGAGTTGGAGTTATACGTACAAGTCTACCGGTTGGATGATTGAATACTGTTTCAACAGAAGTTCTCTCTCCATCAGTACACTGTGCACACCTATTATACACATTGCATGTTTATACTTTGGTACTCTATGATACTGGAGTATAACACGCACTTGTACACTTCACACTTTCTTGTAGTTCTCATCCGAAGTTACCGCCAAGGTTACCTATCTCTGGTCCACCGCTCTGAGGGATAACCAGATCGCTTTGCTTATAAAGTCTACAGGACCCCATCTACCGTGTGCAGAATTCAGCATCTTAGTTTAAGTCTATTTCCAAGTTCCAAGCAAAACCATCCACATGATTTTCTAAGTAGCTCATGTAGGTGTGCCTGCCGCCAAAATGTTGGCTTTTGTGGCTTGTTTCTTGGTATAAAGACGCGTTTTGGCTTCGGTGAGATTCAAACCTCAAACCTGCAACATGTTTCTTATAGGCTTCTGCTTCCTTGATCTTTGAATCATTGGGTTTTTGTTGTTATTCCAGTTAAAGAGAGGTGACTATTCTCTCGTTGAGCATTCAACATGGTGATTCTCAAACTTTCTAGCGACTTTGAGTCACGGGGCATTAATGTTTTGAGTTCTGTTTTGTTAAGCTAACCAACTGTTCTGGCATGATGTAAGTTGCAGGTAAGTGTACGTTAGCTAAGTGATTCACCATTTTCAGAAACGCTTTGCTGAATTCTGGAATTATTGAACATGTCAGCGTTCTTTGATAGTGCAAGGTGTCTATAGCTACTTCAAGGAGCCCTTTGTGGTTATCCTTGGATCATTATAGGTAAACTCTTGTGACGTGTGATCGTAGCTGGTCGTTCTAAAATCTGTAGCAGCCCTTCCAACATGGAAGTGTCTGATGTCATGAGGCGGAAGAAGGGATACAGCACTCTATAGTTATATACTCGTTTTTGAACTTCTGTATCCTCTTATTGGAAGCGCTGGTGTGCATTTTGCGTACAGTCGTATGAGTTGATCAAGTTTGGCTGAGTCACGTGATTATGTAGCAATTCTAGGTCAATCCATCATCAACTCCGGGGTCTTGAGCTTAATTTTGAGAAACTATAGGAGTTAACCAGGATTTGATTGTGTTCTATTAATTTATCTACTTGAAAAGTTTCTTTTGCATGTATTGAGATAGTAAAGCCACATGATAAGTAGCACTCATGACTCCCAAAACATCCGGACACCAAATATAGGTATTGTGACACTTTAAATGTTAAATATTTGGCACTAGGGAAAATTTAAAGCTGTGTATCTTTGATTAAAACATTTCTGGAACTTCTGGTATATCTGAAACCCCACAAAAAGGTTGTATAATAGCAAGTTTTGTCGAAAATTAGGGAATTTTTCAAAAACAGCAAGTCCTCTTTCCAAAACGAGCTGTTCATCTGTGGATTTCTTAACACAACTTTCCAAAAACACGTTATTTCGACATTTTATTGATACCACCAAATTCTACGTCTTTCAATTAGTTAATCCTCTAAGTTTTATCCTATTTAAACCAAGCGTGCGCCTACAATGCACAAAATTGTCCCAAATCCTTCGAGATATGCCGACCACCGACGATCCCTCGCAGCCCCCCCGCCTCAGATTTGTTCATCCCACCCCCTAGATCCCGATATGGGTGCCAAAATTATCCGTCAAGCCACACTCAGGTCCATGCACACCCTAAGGCAGTAGATAGCTGCTGACTACAGAGCGGAATGAGATGATTTGGGGAGAGGATGCGTGAGGTGATATTGGAAGGGGCTCTCCTTATCAGGGATAGGCAAGAGAGACCCATGTGCAACCACAGCCGTGTGAGTGTGGGGGAGAAACATGGAGAGATAGATAACAGGGAAAAACGAAGGGGAGACCAAGCAAAGGCGTCAAGGATGTGCTTAGACAGCCAGGGGAAGGAGTTACACAAGAGGTTACGATAAGAGTTATCAGAAGGGTTGTATGCGCGGAAGGGCAGAGGACTCGCAGCGAGTGTTATTGCGTGCATGGCAAGGAGGGCAACGACGCAAGTTTTAGGTGGAGACAGATGGGATTCTTTTGGTGTTCAGGAGGAAGGGAGGATTAATACCAGGGATCTATTTGGCAATATAAGACAGTTTACATATGTGCCTCGGTGGTTCCTGGGACCCTATGTCTGGTGGCTGTATTGGTGCTGCCAAACACGGAAGGCTTGCTTCCTGTCACATCCGGCGGTGGCGAGCACGGACTGCTTTTTTTTTTCTAGAACAAAATTCCACACAGGAAGATAAACAAACTAGTCCAGGAAATATCACCACCCCATCATCCAATCAGTGAGCTCCCTCTCTACTAAAGAGGAACACCCAGACATTCCCCTTCCCAAAGAGAAGTCAGCGTCCGTGCCCGGCAACCCCCGCGCAAGCTTAATAAGCCCAACTTCTCCTGCACAACCGAGACTGCAATCTCCACGACAACCACCAGCTTGGGACTTCGATATTCTTCTTTAAATAACTCTCCACGTCCTTTCCACAGAGACAGAGCAACTGCACACCTCCATCACCTGTACTACTACACCCATCCCACACCCACTCCCCACTACTCCGTCCGCCTCTCGAGCTTGGCTATTAAACGCAATCATCCACCCGGGGCTTTCCTAGCATCTCCATCTCCCAACCACCCCATCGCTCGCCACCCACCAGCAGCCATGTCTAACTCACGGCCCTCTACTCCTCAAGATCGCATAACCTCTGTCAACACATCTACACCCCCAGCAATAGCACAGGCTTCCTATGCCACGCCGATCTCTGCTGAAACACACGGCAGTATGCTGATCTCCCCGTTTGACAGGGCTCAGGATGAGTTTGATTACGACTCTCATACGAACACACCCGATGAGGCAGAGCTACTCGTAACGTGGTATCTCTCAGAGTTTGAGAAGAATCCAGAAGCTGCTGAGAGAGTGTCTCCTTCTGAGTTGAAACGAGTCTTTAGCAAATGTCAAGCTGCTCTCAGACACTACAGACTTCAGAGCTCGTTACTCAAGTTGCACAACGACGAATGCGAGAAGAGAAACGCTGTTGAAACTGATCTTATCAAGAAACAAGTTGATATTCTCCTTCAGAGTCCCTTTGCACTTCAACCTCAAGAAAGACCCTTTACTACATCCAACGAACGAGCGATGACTCCCAGAATTGCAATGAAACGAACTTCTCAAGGAAGGATATCCAAACCCCGACTCAAACTCGTTGAGAAATTAGCATGCAAGTCTAACACTACAAACACTTCCCAGGATTTCAATGACCACATCAAAGTCTTCTCATTAGAGGAGAAAAAATGATGCTTGATGCCCCCCTAACTGATAACTGTTCCATTTTGCTTTTCCTCCACAAGCCTCTCCCGGGTTTACGATCCACCTGTCAAACTATGTATTCTACTGTGCCATACCTCAGAACTTTGCTAACGACTTTAATTACTTATTCTATTGCTAACGATTACCGAACACATTGTTCACCATTTTGCTAATATTACATCCAATTACTTCTCAGTACTTCTAAGCGTAGGTCCGTCCCACCCGTCACACACGTAAGCGCGTACATGTCTCATCTCATTTCCCAGACAATTGGCCCATTGGAACGCAGACCAAACCCCCTCACGCTGCATTGTCAGTTGCTATTTTGTCAGACCCATAGATCTGGTCAAAGACACAAAGAGCCTCGCTTATGTTATCTACTTCCGGGTGTATCTCTATAGAATTCCCAGAGATTGGCTTTGGCGTTTGGGAATGAGATCGTCTTTGATGTGGGGGTGGTTGTATGATGCCAATGGTTAACCGCCTGTTATTATCCGGATTAGAGGGTATCCATCTTGCCCCACTTTGAGAATTATCTCATAAGGGCAATTGGGTCCATGTCTAAGAAGGTTCCTTCCTTGATGAGGTGTAGGGGACTCAGGACTTGGGTCTTTCGGAGGCTGCGAGATTGGGGGCCTAGTCACGTGATTGCTGTACATATCTCTTGGGCCATGATGACGTACTTACAGAAAATTATTGGGAAGTTCGGATTGGAAACTCGGATGGACCTCGGATGAACTTCGGAAGTGGAGGGAAAGGGGGCATTGCAAGGTGGTTCGTGGTTCGTATCTGGGCGTTTGGGGGAGTGCTGTGTCTGATCTCCACCGAGAGGGATCGTGCTGGTGGAGGGAGGTGGCCCAGGCAGCTGCGTGGATCTATGCATGGGGGTTTAAACAAGTTACAATAACTTACAAAGTACAATATGTTACGCGTGATGTCCTAAACATTAAACGAGTCACGACTTAACTCTTGCAGAAGTTGGAACTGCCTGTGGATGGTCGTAGGTCTTGTGATGAGGGTGTGCATGTGACAAAACAGTACGAACTTCGAACTGTACAACATCTAACAACTCCACAGTACTACAGCAAAATTGAAAAGGGTTAAGATGATTAAAGCCTAAAATATGACACTTTTTTCTGAGGAGCAACAGCTGGGAGCCAAAATAAAAGAGAAAGATGAAACGTTTTCCATCAAGAGGTGCCACCTTTGTACCTCAAACCCAAAAAAATGCTGAAGCCCCAGGAAAGGGGGAGAAAGGAGAAGTGAAGAGTTATAAAGCACAATTAAGATCAAAAACGGTGTTGTATCTGAATGAATGAATCTGTGTAATCCAGGTTGTATAAGGACCGGAAGAACTAGAACTCAGGAGTAGTGAAGGCGGGTTCACCAATTGATCAAGGAAAGAAAGCAAAAAGAATTATCCCACGATGCAAAGAAGGAGTGTATAGTAATAACGAAGAAGAATGATCCCATTTTTAGAAAGATTGTGAAAGCTCAGATGTGGTGGCCAGGTCAAAATTGTTGAAGCAGCATGCATTCTCAAGTCTGGTTTCAATCTCCAAAACCCTTGTCTCAATATCCTCAGGTACCAGAGATAACCTCTCATACAAGAAACCGACGAAGCGTTGCTCCAATGTTGACTCAAAATCATCCATCGATGATGCACCTTGACCATCATCACAGCCTTGAACTCCATCACGTACAAAATCAGGATTTGTAAAGCACAAACCCAACTCAAACGCATTAGTGTAGGAATTGCGTCTCTTGATCCCAAGTGGAGGACCAAGTTCCTCCTCAAAGTCTCTGGTAGATCTCTTTGGACAAGCCGCCACCGGATCAAAACGTTTAGCAAACTGGTAGAAACTCTGAAGGTATCTCAAGTTGTTCAGCAAGTTCTCAATAGTATCCGATCTCTGGATCTTACTCTTCTCATACGTACTGTGATGATTACAAGTGATCTTGTTCTTGCATGGGTGCTTGTATCTGGTCAATACCTGACAACGGAAGTCCACATGGTCCATATCCCATATCTTGAATGACTCAGCACCAGAGTCTCCTAAAGTAGTAGAAGTTAGTACACGGGCACACTGCAGAAGAAAAGACCTCCTGATCTGTGTTCAAATGGAGCCTGAACGGCGTGGAGGTCCCAAAGCTAGACAAATCTGTTAGAGAAGTCACCTCCATAAACGTGTCAAAACGATGGGATGAGACTTGGATCCAGGTCATTTACAAGAGTACTGCAATAAAAGAGAAGAAGAAGGAGAGACAGAATGAGATATAAGAAAAGAAAGAGACAAAGCAAAGTGAGTGGAGCCAATCAAAGAATGGTAGGTGTTAGATCTGTACAAGCGTTTTGGGAAATCTCTTTGTTCAGTCCAATGATCCAGCTGCTGGTCTTCCACAGATGAAATGGGATATATAAGCTTGTAGGTTGTTGCTTTGGAGGGTATCATCAAAGGAATAAGCAAGATGTATGAATGAAAGGAACTTACCTCAGGGTTATCAGCTTAAAGGGGGGTAGTTGAAGGGATGTAGGAATGAGCACGAGAATTTGGATCATTTTGAAGAGCGGGGATAGCACTATGCAATGTAAGGTTGTATAAAGAAAGAAGGATAAGGGGGTATCAGACAGTCACTTCAAGTAACGTTCCATATGGAAGATCTGGAGGCATTCAAAGTAAGCCTTACCTGAAGCTGGAATTGCAGTCAATCCAGTAACAGAAGGATTGAGCTGGTCCACCTGGTGCTTTTGAGATGTAACATGGAGGGAAATGTAACCAGGAGACTCAATATTGCTTGAAATTGGACTAATTGTTGAAGGTTGATTGCAGCCCGTCGACGTAGATGCGACTTTGAAGGCATCATCCAGCTCATGAAGAGAGCTTAGCTCATTATCAAAGTCACCAAGCAATCCAAGACCAGAAAGGGAGTCATAAGTATACTCATTGTCTTTACCGCTGTGGAGGGAAGCTGAAGAAGATGCAGAATTACCATAGTTGTTGATGAAGTCAGCGGATGAGACAATGAAGTCTTCATTGAGCTCAAAGCTCAAGTAGTCATTGGCGTCAAATGGAAGCTTTGGGACTAACAGCTATTGTCAATACACGTCATAGATAGGAAGATGCATTCAAAAGGACTTACTGCTAGATGCTAGCTCAATCGAGCAGTACTCATCTGGTGAGTCGTAGTTATGATCTGCCAACGCCATCGTGACGGACAAGGGAGTGAGAGCAGTGAGTGAGAGCCTGTGAGAAGCAGGTGTGAGCAGCGGGTTGTATTGTGTGTTGGATGGGATGACAGAGAGGAAGGAGGACGGGGATCTGATTTGGGAGATGCGGTCTACTTATAGTTCGAGGAGGGGCAAGATCATTGGTGGGTGCCCCTGTGATCTGAGAGAACGCGCACTACGTAAAACACGAGCAATGCAGAGTGCACTCGGATTTTCGGCGTTATGTACCAACTTTCTGACAGAAGTTGAACGAATGTATGTGGGGTAAACATACTGCAAAACTAAATATCAAATAAAGCAAACTTTGCAACTAAAGAGGGGAGCTTGGGGGTGATACGCTTATCCTGGGGGTTAAGGCCTAGCCGGTGTCCTTTATGCAGGCCATTTAGGACACCCATCCCGCAGGTGTCTTGAACGGCACAGCCACCTTTCGGAAAGGGACAAGAGGCTAGTGAACATTTAACGAGGCAACTTCTCGTTTGATGACAGTGACAGGTGGCTCGTGCATCAACAAAAGAAAAAAAAGCGGCGAATTACCTGGCTTACAGGTACAGAAACTGTGATTGTTCTAGCTGCACCTTCATGCATGGACCCCCCAACCCAGATCCCACAACTTCTTCTAGCCTCGTGTCACCCAAGAAACAAGGCTGGCATACCTGTAGTCAGAAGTTGTTAAATGAGCCTATGTATTTAAGAGGGAATGGCTGAACACGCACGTGCCCTGCTCACCAGGAGCAACGGCCCTCAGAAGTGGCCACCCGAGCGCTTATGCCCTTCATTCCATTTTTAACTTTCCATTAGGATTCCCCACACCTCAGAACTCTTGACAGCCCTCCACCCAGACAACGTCTGCACGCTATAGGCATAGAACCTGTCAGGGGACTGTCTGCCGTGTGCGACGAGAGATGACCGACTGCGGGCTGCCTTGCTTTCCTTAGGTGAAGAGTCCGAGTCGTGTACTACCATATACCCTCAAACTGCAACAACCCTGAATCAACCAGGACTGCATTTTAACAAACGGACAAGATTCTTGTTGCCTGAGTGCAGACACCCCCAGAAGTTGCCAGTGTTCGGGGTCATGTAACCTAAACCACCGTACTGAACCCGTCAGGAGCCAGTGATCAAAACAAAGAAGTGATTTCTGGGCAATACCGGGAAAATATTAGTAACACCTCTTTACTATGACATGAATTTTAAGTTCAGAAAATAGATACTGCGGAGGAGGGAGGCTGTGCCACCGTAGGAGCACCCGGTTGCTGTGTGATTATAGCGGACCGGAGAACAATCTGTTAGACTTAAGCACTAGAGACAAGACCAAAGTAAGAAAATAAGGCGTGGGGTGTCTGATGATCAGGTACTGTTATTTGGGGGTGTACTTCTATTTGGGGGTGTATTTCTTTCTGGGATACTTGGTTGCGGTGCTTAACAAGCGAAGCTGAACGAAGAGGAGCCTGCTTGTCATGCTGGGCTGCAGGCACTTGTGCATTTCTTTGTAATCTTGGAATGATCCCTAAGTTCCCAGGGATGACACTAGAACAAGTTCATTGGAAGTAGCGCAGCAATGATGGATACAACTTCTGTGCGCTCATGTCGGCACCAAAGAAGATTGTGGAGATGAAAAAAGGGGCGGGATCTTGTCTGCCTTGAATATGTGTACCAAGTACCCCTCGCGTGCATGCAGGTGCAGCGTAAACTCTGAGACCAGAAAGCTGGAAGCTCAACTTCTTCCATTATTGAAGGAGGCATTTCCACTCTCTATTGGTCAGAGTTTATATACAGTCAAATCATAGCGACTGTGCTTAGTGGTAATGGGTGACCACGAGGGATGACATGGGCGCAATTATCTGGGTCCGCTCTTCCGATAGAAGGCGTACATTGTCCGCGTTGATTTAAGACATTCTTATCGCAATATCACGATGAAACCACGAACTAAATGTGAATGAGAATTATTGAATGGAATACTACCCTTTGGGTACAACTAGACAATGAGCTGCCACGTCTCCCGCTTTGTTGGCTGTGATAGAAAGCGGTAAAGACAACAACTCATACAGACCTTAGTTCTGGGGCAAGGCGATAATTTCCCACAGCAACTTCCCTTCAACAACTTCTTTTGAGCAAGAACCCCAAAATGTTGAGCCAAAACAACAACTTCCTATGCATTGCGAGCATAACATACGGCTAGAGCACGAGACAAAGGGTTCTCGGTGGTTAATTGGGCGTCTACTCCGATCCTGCAAAGACCCCTCTTTCTAAAAAGGTTTTTGAAGTCCACCATCATAAACAACAACCAATTGAACACTAGCGAAGCTAGCGAAGCCGATTGCTTGTTCCTGAAAACAAGATAGAGAGTGTCTCAGAAGCACCTCATGCCATCGCGATCCCGAGGTCTTGTGCTTGACACAGACAAGGGCAATACCCTGGTACCTAGTATTCAAACACTATTAATAATATCTATAAAGCCGAAATATTTGGTCCCGTGGCATCCTTAAAGAGAACCGGGGGCTCCACCTCTTCGCTGAGCCTCTTGATCGTAGCGATAAAGAAGCGATCCTTGATAGGGAGCGGAAACAAGGGAGGGAATTAAACCGGGTGTGGCCCAATCATATGCATGGCTACTTACCAGTTAGTTTAGAAGTTGTCTCAGTTTACGCATCCTGCATATGCTGAGAGAAAGGAATTGAGATATGGTGATAGAAGCTGGTCCCCGTTATTCTCTCCGCTGTTTCAGTCGCCAGGAAGTTAGCTCGTTTGCCAGACATATTTGGTGATCTCCGCAAAACAAGCTGACAAATGCCCCCTTCAATGGGATAGATGTTGGTTAGTTCGTGCTTCGCTATCACTAGATTGAGTAAGAAAGCTCTTGGTCGATCCCGCCTTTGGATCACCTCCCCGCCACACCCTGATCTCACACCCTGATCTAGACCAGATCCTTTATCATAGACACTCAACAAACGAGCAAACTAAAAGAGCAAGGACATGTATTGGCTAAAGATGGAGATAAACAATTAATCAACACCCCAGCCTTGTGCGGAGTCACGATAACAGAGATTCTTGTAGATGGTGGATAGCGCCCGCATCCCCACATACTCATGTCTGTCTCCTTGTCATAGGGTTGAGATTCATCATCACGTGATTGAATATAGGGCAAATCATCTGGGTGCCTCTTCGCGATAAAAACCTGCACACCCAATATGAGTCTTGCCCTGACCGCTATTTATTTCGCGAATAGTTCACCAAAAAGCCCATACAAAACTTCAAGGTTCGCGAAATATGGTAAGCGCACTATATGAGAGAATTAGTGGGCCTAGTGGCTCTGGGTGCGAGCGAGGGCAGTCACTGAAAAACATTTCAAGCTTTTTCACACTCCGTCAACACCAACCGGTATAGAGAAGGATTACGCACACTCAACACAACAAAAATGTATGTGATAATGGAGATATGAAGCAATGGAAGAATTATGAGAGAGATATAATGATGATGAAACGTTTGATCCATGGAGTTTTGAAGCATCCACGAGTTTTTTTCTGCAGTTACTGAACATTTCGATGAAGGAGTACACTAAGACAAGACTGAGGCAAGAGCAACAACCCAAACCATATCAACATATTACTGCTCGAGCAGTTTCAAGGAATGGAGTTATTGAATATACCTAAGAAGGATCAGACGTTCAAGCGTTTACTTTACCTGCAGTGGCGAAAAATTATCGAGTGTCGATGGATTTTGAAATAACACAAGAACCTAAGGCACACGTTACAATGCATCATCTACAGGAAAGGACGAAACGAAATCGTTGAAATCATCGAAGGCCAGTGCAGATTATCCAAAGATCCCAACATTTCACACAAGCTTTGAAATTGAAAGTATAGCAACGAAACGTACACACAGCCCATCTCATCAACTATCATCACTCTCAAATCTTCCTGAGTTTCATAAAAAACTATTACCGAACAAAATTACTAACAAATTAATTCAGGACTAAGAGAACTAAAAAGGTTGGTATCACTGGTAAATTTGGTGTCCGTTACGGTTCCTCTTTGCGTCGTCAGACCAAGAAGTTGGAGATCCAGCAGCACGCTCGTTACGACTGCTCTTTCTGCGGTAAGAAGGCCGTTAAGAGAGAGGCTACTGGTATCTGGAACTGTGGTTCTTGCAGAAAGACTGTTGCCGGTGGTGCTTACACCGTTTCCACCGCTGCCGCTGCCACCGTCAGATCTACCATCAGACGTTTGAGAGAGATGGCTGAGGCCTAAACTTGGGGTTTGTGGTTTGTATAAAAGCTTTCATGAACATGGTTTAATTAAAAATTTAAATTGTAGGTTGAATTACTGCCCTGGATGATGTACCAAATTGTGTACCTTAGACGGGTCAGGTGAGCTAAGAAGGGGTCTGGGCTCGGGCAAACAATTGACAATACCCGGTAAATGAAGCTTTTTTTCTATCGCCTAGACGAACCCCATTTAGCCCGTTGTCCCTGAAATGATCTGATAACCGCCTAAAAATGATAAATGCACCTACAGCTCAACAAAATCTGAGCTTTTCCGTTGTTCGGCTCCTTTCCAAAGTTTGTTCACAGTGAGGCAGTTCCCTTGGACCAGTTGGGCGGCCCCGGGGCTTCGGGAGCAGCATGGGAACCGCGAACTTGAGCCAGGAGCTCACGCGTGCCGCTGGTGCGAAGTCGGTTCGAATGGGAGGCCAATGTGCCGGTATAATCTGGTACCAAGGCAATGGTAGCTTCAACCCCTGTTTATTCATCAAATTAATATAGTTAAAACACTTCTTTTGCCCACGGATTGACCACATCCCACCACTGCAAAAGCTCCGGGAGTCGCCATGTCTCTCCACGCCCTGACTGCCCCACAATTTGGCTCCGGCCACGCCCGATGGATCGAACTCCCATTGACCCGTTTCGATCAAGGACCCGATTGCTTGCGTCACACTTTCGCAGACCGACAGCCAACAGCCCGTATAAATACCCCGGCTTCCCCAGATTCCCACAAACCAGCTTCTTGCAATGACTCTTTCTCCTTCCAGAAGCGTCTCGTCGTCCACATAACTGCCTCGTCTGAAGCCCACGTTGTCAAACACAAAACCGATCATTGAGCAGAAACCCCACGGATTAGACGCCAAGTTAACGCTTCGAAACATATCCCTCCAGTAACGACTCCAATTATACACACATATATCAACGATGTCTAGCAAGAAGAAATCATCCTCCACAGCAGTCAACCTTATCGCCGGTGGTACTGCCGGTCTCTTTGAGGCTCTCTGTTGTCATCCTTTGGATACCATCAAGGTGCGTATGCAATTGCACAGAAAGTCTGGTATGGTAAAGAACCCAGGCTTCGTCACCACCGGTATCCAAATTGCAAGAAAGGAAGGCTTCACAGGTTTGTACAAGGGTCTCGGTGCCGTTGTCATTGGTATCATCCCAAAGATGGCTATACGATTCTCGTCTTATGAGTTTTACAGAGGTCTTTTAAAGAACAGTGATGGTACCATCAACACTTCTGCCACCTTTATTGCCGGTGTCGGTGCTGGTATCACCGAAGCCTGTGCCGTTGTTAACCCAATGGAAGTTGTCAAGATTAGATTGCAAGCTCAGCACCACTCCATGTCTGACCCACTCAGTGCTCCAAAGTACAGAAATGCCGGTCATGCTCTCTACAGAATTGTCAAGGAGGAAGGTTTCGCCACATTATACAGAGGTGTTTCCTTGACTGCCGCCAGACAAGCCACCAACCAGGGTGCCAACTTCACTGCCTACTCTAAGTTGAAGGAGTTCTTGGAGGACTACCACACAAAGAACGGTAACAATGGTATCATTCCAAGTTGGCAGACTTCTTGTATTGGTTTGGTCTCTGGTGCCATTGGTCCATTCTCTAACGCCCCACTTGATACCATTAAGACAAGATTGCAGAAGGAGACCAAGTCTTCTAACCCTAACGATCCATTGTTGAAGCAGTCCAGTGCTCAGAGAATCTTGAGAATCACAAAAGAGTTGATCAAGGAGGAGGGTGTCGCTGCATTGTACAAGGGTATTACACCAAGAGTGATGAGAGTGGCTCCAGGTCAGGCTGTTACCTTCACAGTGTACGAGTACGTCCGTTCCGCTTTGGAGACCATGCCAGTGTTCTCTCCACAGCAGGCTACTGTCTTTGATGAGTGATATTTATGAAGAGATATCTTCCTCTTGACGAGGGAGATGGACGCTCTATTTATAGCATGCATTGTGCCATTTCAATATTCTAAAAGTTCGTCTTGAAGCAAATGTAGAGTAACTGAGGTTTGTGGAACCAATTAATTAAGCGTCATTAGCCGCCGTTTGGCGCCCCGGAGAAGTCGCTGCGATTTGCCGGATTTGGACGATAACGCGGGAGATCTGTGCAGGTATAAAACGGGCTCCATCTCCGTTGAATTTTCCACTCTCTCAGATTCCTCTACACGTCCACACCCAATCAAAATGCCAGAAAAAGTCTCTTGGGAAGCCATTAACTCCTCCGGTAACGCTCTTTTATCCCCAGCTTACAAGTCCAACGGCCACGTCTTCACCTCTGGTCAGGTTGGTGTCGATGCCAACGGTAAGCTCGCTGAGGGTGCTGAGGCCCAGACAGAGTTGGCCATCCTTAACTTGAAGAAGGTTCTTGAGGCCTCTGGTTCCTCTTTGGACAAGGTCTTGAAGGTCTTGCTCTTCATCAAGAGAAGAGAGGATGCTGCTGTTATCAACTCTGTCTACAAGAAGTACTTCACCACCCAGCCAGGTAGATCCTGCATCATGGTTGACTTCCCAAACGAAGCCATGCTCGTTGAGTTGGAGTGTATTGCTGAGTACCAGGAGATTGCCAAGTTGTAATAATATATAAACGATTAAAACAATACAGAACTGGTTTCTTATCATTTGTGTCATTAAATAGTTGTCATGTGTTATGTAGTGCAGTCAAAAAATCATATCCATTCAGTCAGCTGAACCAAACTCTCATCTTCGGTCAACTCACCATTCATCAAACGTTCAAAGACAAGTTTTGTACGTTTCCAATTCTCCAACAGTGTCCCAATACGTCCCAGGGCAGTGGCTTCAAACTCATCAACCTGTTTGAAGAAGTCCATAGTGGTATCAACGAATTCACGACTCGTCATGAGGATCCTCAAAAGGTCCAGCTCTCCATGCGCCATGACGTGGCCTGCAAGCTTCCTAGCAGTCCTTGTACCCATTTTCAAATCGGGGATGGTTCGTTTCACACTGTCCAGCAGTGTCTGGAATCCTTTAAACTGTTCTTCAAGTAGTAGTTCCAGCTTTGCCCCGCGCCAATGCGCCACCAATGCATCATAGTCCTCGCCCTTGTTGAAGCGGCTCTTTAGTTGACGCAGGCAGTTAACCTGCTCCTGAAGTTCTGTCTCAATGAGGTCCGAGAGACGGTCCAGAATACAATCCAGCTTGGGCGATACCGAACGCAGTAGACGGAGCAGGTTGCTTATCGAGATGAGTTCATCCGGGTTGAAC
Source organism: Petasospora easanensis (assembly GCA_030580135.1). NCBI lineage: Eukaryota > Fungi > Ascomycota > Saccharomycetes > Phaffomycetales > Wickerhamomycetaceae > Petasospora > Petasospora easanensis. Next base: position 42,810 of record JAKTSI010000029.1, on the reverse strand, counting down.
AGGATGGATTGGTAAGTGACACCAATGGGCACAAGCAACTCTGCCTCTGTGAGGTGTTCTTCTTGCTCTGTATCCGAATCCATAACTGGCAAGCGAGTGAACGAGTGTGTTGAGAGCGTTGTATGTGTTGTTTATATGGATGGTAAATCAGGTATGTAGGAGGGAATTCATGCCTCGCGCTCTCAAAAGTTCCCGCGACAAATTGCACGTTGCGGCCTTTCATCCCAACAACATGACATTACAATCAAAGCACATATCTGTCCTCTAAGATGATCCATTCGGTTCTCATATGTATGTGGTATTACTATTAATTGGTGATATACAATACTAACATCAGAACAAGTTAACAATGACTGTCTTCCACGTCTTATGAAGTTCTACACCCCGGTAGTACGTTAGCAACCCTCACCATACAATTTGATCTCTTGAACACTAACCAAAACGAATCTAGGACATTGAAACACAGATGGAGCTTCTTCGTCAGGTATACCAGCTTGTCTCCCAGCGAAGCATGAGACAGTCCTCGTTCCTTACACCGCCACCGCTCCTTGAGGGCATTGATGAGATCAAAGTGATTTACAGACAATACGCCACGCTGTACTTTGTGTTCATTGTGGATGATCAGGAATCAGAACTAGGAATCCTGGATCTTATCCAGGTGTTTGTTCAAAGTTTGGATAGATGTTTTGATAACGTTTGCGAGCTGGACTTGGTGTTTGGTTGGCAAACGCTGCAGACTGTTTTAGAGTGAGTCAAACCCCAGATACATTTATCATTTGCGAATACTAACGATAACCAACAGGGAGATTATTCAAGGTGGTATGGTGATAGAAACTAACATCAGTGCCATTGTGGCTGTGAGTATCACCTACTTTTATATTCCCAGAAACCATACTAACGAAAGCATAGGCTGTCGACGAGGCAAACTTGGTAAAGAGTTCATCTGCATCCTCAAACTTGGCATCTAACGCACTCACAAACGCTTCAAGTGCATTCTCAGCATTCAGAGAGGGAAGAATCCCATGGCCTACTCGCTGAGTGTTATGGAAATTCCTTGCTGATGATTGAAACGACAACCTGCAAACATAACGATCTATGAGAGATACAACACACAAGTATAGATGGTATTATGATCATGGAAGCATATGTACAATAATAAGGTCCACGTAGAGTTGGAAATATATACCGAATGTATCATAAGAAGACAGCGATGTCAAGAAAAAGGCAGTGCAATATATGTGTAGGTCATATCAACAAGAGGGTAAAATAAAAAAAGTAGGTCATGCATCAAGGGGGGTCGATAAATCATCAAAAATGTAAACTCATGAAGGTCATTATCTCCAGTTGAACCAGTGTTTCTTCTTCATAGCCTCATCGGTCTGTCTTCTAGTCTTAGCCTGAGCTTCTTCCAATTCCGCTTTGACTTTCTCCAACTCCTGGAGTTGGGCCTTCTCAGCCATCTCCTTCTCATATTTCTCCTTCAAGTTCACCATTTTGTAATCTGGATCCCAGGGACTTTGAATAGCCCCGGTTTTCCAGATCGGATCATTAGAGGCAGCCGTCTGTTGCACAACCTTGATGAGCTCTTCTTGCTCACGTCTTCTGAGGCCCTTTTCCTTCTCATATTGGGCACGCAACTCTGGTGAAAGAGAAGCAATCAGCTGCTCTTCTGTGGGTGTGGTGTACTTAAACAGCAAGACACCAGACATGACGATGGCAAAGCCTGTGGCGTAGACACGGGCCCAACGGTACCAGAGTGGCTTCTCCATTATGTTGTGGTAGATTTGTGATGCGATGGGGAGGTGGGGATGAGGTAAACGAAGCCTTTTTCAAAGCAACGGGGGAGATGTATGCAGATGAGAACAGTCAGAATACCAAAGAGAACAACAATGATCTCTCTTAGATAGTCTATGGCCCTTGTTATAAGAAGCTGTTTCTATTGGGCCAATCGAACAACTTTTTTTGATGCTGACAGCTTGCTGGAATTTTTCGCGCTGCAGCCCGTCGCTCATGTCGGAGCTCGGGGGAGTTGTTAGTCTCCGAGCCACTACACCTGGTTTTACAAAAGTTCTTCAATTTGAACGTATCTTCGTTTCTCTAGAGCATTAGTTATAGATCAGATCACTGGAACAACTCCTGGATCAGATATGGAGTAAACACATAAATAGCAGTGATCAAGATGGAAATTGCCTCAAAGATAGAGAGAGGCAAGAAGCCGAGACCATTATCCACAAAGTTACACCCGATAGCATACATGGCAACCTTGAAGAAGACCCAAGCAAGGTATGGTGGGTTTGGTTTTGTTCCACTGAGGAAGCCAACAGGGACAGAAACACAGTCACCACCAAGCTGGAAGTAACGGAAACAACCTCTTTGAAGAACACGCAAGTTCTTAGTCTTACCAGCGAACAAAGAGAAGAGTGCAATAGAAAGGATGTTAATGACGGCGTCCAAACTCTTACGCTCGAAGTGGAAATCAATCATACGCTCCGTCACAGTTTCACGATCATCAAGAGAAACGATATCTTCAAGAAGACGAATAAGCAAGAGAGCATCGTTCAATCCAACAGACATACCACCACCAGTCAATGGGTGTCTCATGTTCAAGGCATCACCCAAAACGAACAGACCTGGGATGTCATTGAGCTTAGCTGGAAGCCAAGAGTTTGGCATAGATTTGGCAGGTTCCTCAAGCGCTTTCTTAAACGATGGTTTGAGCTTTTCTGGCATCTTTGGAAGGACACAATCTTTAAGGTAGCCTCTGGTATCACGTGGAAGTTTTGGATTGTTGTAGGCACAGAGAACACGCGTGTCTGTTGGTGTGATCTGATACACAAGAACTGGTGCAATGTCTTGATTAAGAATAACGTGACCCGTGTTTGGAACAGGCATATCAGCATCCTTGAGCTTCAAAGCGATGAAGTGAGAGTTGACGGTTGGAATGTTGTCATCAGAAAGCTCTCTACGGAACTTAGAGAAGATACCATCACACATCACTGTGAGATCAGCTGTGAACTTCTTCTCAATAGTAGATTCCGTACCTGAAACCTTCTGCTTGACGATAACTCCATGAACACCAGTGCCGTCCTTGATGAGTTCAGTGACAGTAGCTTCAAGCGTTGTGACGTTCTTCTCCGCCTTAGCAATATCTCTGAGGTTGTTAATGAACTTTCCGTGTTCGAAGGCGACACCAAGCTCACGTTCTCCCATTTCGAAGGCAACTCTCTTCAATGTGGAATCATCGAGGATCTTGTCGTTACCACCGAAAACACAACTCTTCACAGGGACAACTGCAGCACAATCAGCCTTGTAAGGGTATGGAATGGAGACTTGTTCTCCGTTACTGAAAATAGTGTATCCAGTGGCTGGGATAGCGCCAATGTTGTTCACTGCTTGGACCATTCCCAATGCCCGAAGAGCTCTGAGACCTGCTGGTTGCATAAGCTCACCAACAATACGATCTGGGGTACGCCAGTCACGCTCAATAATAAGGACTGAACGACCTTGACGAGCTAAACCTGTAGCGATCACAGGACCAATCACACCAGCGCCAACAACGATGGCTTCATAGTGCGTACGGGCGTCTTGACTTGTCATGGCGAGGAGGGGTTGATCTAAGCTTTGTGAGGTAACCTGTTGAGAGGTAAAGCAAAACTTGGGATCAGTGATGATTAGGCAATGCCTTAGGGATTAATGGATGTATTAGCGAGTGATAGTGGTCCCCTGGGCTGCTGTGCTTTTTATAAATGTACTCGTTTAGATGAACGCGTTCCCTCGGTATCATTCGATTTCTGCGCCCTTCGCTCGTAGACTGAAAGCGCGATGGATTATATAAGCATCATGCATGTGATCCGATTGTTAAACGAGGGCAAATCGCATGATGGTATGACACAATCAGTGCCTTAAAGGAGTTTAGAATGGATGGTATGATGGATGTGGCAGACAAGGTATCTACAAAGCATATCCTGATCCTCCTCAAGCAAGAATTCACGGCACGTGACACCAATGCTGAAGTGCGAAAGTGCGAAAAACGGCGGATCGTGCGCTAAAACGAAAACCGGTTTCGCCAGTCACGTGCAAATCACGTGCACAAACCGGGTTTCATTGTTTGTTTACCTTTTTTGTTGCACTCAAGGTGTGGAGTTAGCCGCCAACCATCACCTCCCCTTGATCATAGCCGCCCAACGAACTCATCTGTGACGCGTCTACTCCCAATATGCCTCCAAAGAAGAAATTAAATCCAGCTCAAAGGTTGAAAGAGTTGAAAGAGGACTTCCCCTTGTACTCTACTGAGGGCCGTCTTGAAACCTTTGACTACACCTTCAGCGATGGCACATCACAACTATGGCCTTACGAATCACCCAGCCCCACAGATATGGCATATTATGGATTCTTCTATTGTAAGAATTTGAAGATGAAAGATCGTACACAGTGTGTATCCTGTCACAAGTTTGACTCGAAATGGGATGGCGTTGAAGATGTGACAGCGCGTCACTTGAGCAAGTCACCAGAGTGCGCTCTCTCCTTGATCCATTCACTCACTCGCAATGAAGAGGTAGATATCGACTGGCCATCAGTACCTATCTTTGGAAAAGCTCTTTCTGCAGAGGCCACACGTATCAGAGAATCCACTTTCTTTAATTGGCCTTTAGAAGACTTGGATGCCATACCCACCACAGAGAAGTTAGTCGCTGCAGGATTCCACCGCCTATCACAAACAGGACACGACACAACAGTATCATGTCTTTACTGCAAGATTTTCCTTGATAATTGGGAAGCTGATGATGTTCCTATCGAGGAGCATCGGAAGCGCTCGCCTGATTGTTACTTCATTCGTGCATTGGAGAGCAAGCCGGATCTTGAAAAGGTTGCCATACCAGATACCACGACGAGAGCTGCAAAGAGCAGATCATCCTCTCCATTAAAGAAGTCAAGGCTGTTGGATAGCTCCTCTGATGACATGTTCTCCTCAAAGAATATCGACAATTTCAATTTGAACTCCATTCAACCAGATCTCGCAAATGCCCCAAAAAGCAATTCATCCAAGCACCCACTACAAGACATTACAAACATTCCTGTGCTTCCTCCAAAGAAGAGATCACGTCCATTGATTGACACTCATGATGAGAGTTTTGTCTTTGAGGAAGCTGAAGATGAGGATATTATACTGGTTAACAACAGCTCTACGGACGAGCCTGTAAGCGAATCCTCGTTGAAATCCAAGGCGGGCCAAACCAAAGATTCACAAGCACAACTGATCGTCCATAATACAAACCAAGATGAGTCATCAATATCAGAATCTGAGCCTTCTCCTCTGGCGTCAAAGAGTATCCAGTCGCCATCACTGAAATCAGAGCGTTCAGGCTCACTTTCCAGAAACAAGAGTACATCAAACAAGAGCAACAGAGAGAAGAGTGTTCTCTCAATATCATCTGCATATGAAAATTTAGAGCTGAAACGGAGTCAGAGTCCCTTCTTGGACGAATGCTACCGCGGATCTGACCATATTGATGCCCCAGAGCCTATTATCGGTTCAGATGACGTTCCAATTGAAGAGTCTACCGATCACAACATTGGTACGAAACTGTCTGGTTTAAACCAAATGGATGTTACAGAGGCAATTCCTACGACCACAAAGGAGCAGGAGGAGAATGAACTTGATACACCGAACTTATCAGTGAAGGTCTCAGAACTGGTTGATGAAGATAATGACGAGGACAACACTCCTACTTCACCAAATGTTTGGGTTCCTACCAAGAGTGACAAAGTTTACAGACATCTCCAAGACCTCAAAGCTACTCAGGAATATCTTTCACAGTTGGATGAACTGGATTATGATCTCCACGATGACGATGATGGACGCATAACCGCATTCATTAACCAAATGCCCCAGGAGGAGCTCGAGATGACCGTGAAGGAGTGGATCCGTCATATGGCAGTCCAAGGAAGAGCTCACATTGAAGAAGTCTGTACCTCAATGCTCGAAGAGTTTGATAGTGAGGCCGAAAGAGCGTTGGAAACGTTACGGAATTTACCAACTGTTGATTAGGTCGGGAATCGACTATTGAGCAAGCATTAATTTATAACAGGCGTGTATAACTAAACTCTATATCAGCTAGCAACAATCAATGTAATAAGGGAAAAAAGTACATTATAATTAGACTACTTTTAATTGATAATCAATATAGAAATCCAGCAGAAACTTATTATACATCACTCCATTTTGGCGTCACCATCCTCATCAACCTCTGTCTTAGCAGTCGAAGTAGCCTCCTTTGTCTCCTCAGTAACAATGCTTGATGCATCAGCATTAGTAGTGTCTTCTGCACCAACAGCAACATCCTCAGTAGTAGTGTCATTAGCCTTAATCTCAGTGTCATCTTGAGGAATAGTAGAATCAGCGTCAACAGTGAGATCCTGTTCGAGAACCGAAGCAATAGCTGGATTCACCTTCTTTGCAACTGAAGCATCAGGCAAAGTCTCATCACCCTTTTCGGATGCCTTATTCTCATCAGCCTCATTCTTTTTCGTTCTCTCAGTGACAGCCTCAGCAAACTTCGATGGCTCATCCTTCAACAATGCGTACTGAGTCTTGAGGGTCTCAAACTCAGCGTCATCATCAACAAGAGCTCTTGATTTCTCTTCAACAATCTCAGCTAATTTCTCCAAACCATTATGCTTCTTCTTGTTCTCCTTCAAGGTATTGTTAAACACAGAGTATCTGGTAAACTCATCATGAGAGCCAGCCTCGAAGAAGAGTTTGTAGTTGTCTGGAGCCACCTTGATCTTGAGCTGAGAATCAGTGTAGCCCTCCAAATCAGCATCATCAATATCTTCAATTTCTTGAGACTTGACAAATGGCATACGAACCTCGCTGACATTGACACCTTCTGTTGGATGGGCAATGACATATGATGTGAGGTAGTAGTTCCACTTCTCCTCTTCGCTCTTCAAGTCCTTCAAAGTAAGGTCATCAAGTGCAACATACTCAATACAGACGTGACGTGTAGCTTCGTTGAACTCAATGCGGAACATGTTCTCGTCAGATGCCATCTGTGATCTGACAGCATTACGGTAGATGATCTGCTCCTTGGCACTTGTGGTAAGAGACTTTCTATCCTTCTCAAACAACAACAAGATCTCAGAGGAACGGGAGTCAGTCATGATGGAGTGAAGGTGCTTGACGAGAGCCTGCGTGACCTTGTCAACAGTGTACAACTTGTAAGCCCTGTTTCTATAAGCTTGACGAAGGGACTCCTCAAACCATTGGTGTTCAATGTCACCCTCGATGACTCTCTCAGAGAAGGCCAACAACTGAGTGTAGGCATCATCCTTAGCAAATTCAAGACCCATCATTTCAAGTTGGTTGGAGATCAAGTTGAGATCCTTAGCAAACTGGACCGGAGTACGAGACTTCAAGTCCTTTGTCACTTCTTCATTGATACTCTTCACTTCAAGAAGTCTGTCATAAATCACTCTCAAGTGACGGAAGAAGGCATACACGTTAGTGTTACCAAAGAAATTAAAAACAGTTCTCTGTGTGTTGGTGGCATCGGCTTCATCACTAAGAGGAACAGCAGCCTGGACCCAGGTATCAGAGATTGTCTCAAGATCTGGTTCTTCTTCATCCTCTTCTGGCTTCTCCTCAACCTCTGCGGCTGGTGTCTCTTCGGCATCATCCTTGTGTGCTCTCTTGTTCTTGCGGAGAACATCCTTCAACAACTGGTGCTCACGAGGACGCTTGCGGCCATTGGCTGATGAGCTGTCAGAGTCTGATAGACCGGGTGTTTGTACTGGTGGCTTGTCAAGGTCAACAGGGTTTTGTGATATTCTCTTGGCCATAGCATCTTCAACATCTTCTGGGTCAATAGAGAAGAATACAGAAAGGAAGGTCTTGAAGAAGTTGTAGAATCTCTCCTTGTCATTGGAAGAGTAGGTGCTTGAGTTCAAGAACACATACACCAACTTACAGATATCGTACAACACCTCATTGTCGTGGAAGTCATAATCAAGCTGTTTCTGTGGCTTTGGTGTCAACGGATGAAGTCTCTTGTTAGTTTGTTCAGACTTGATCGTGGAGATCTCAGAAACCAGTTGCTTTGTAGTCAGCAACTTCTTGTCAGTTTGCTTGAAGGTCAGACCCAAATGGTCCAAAGATTTGAAGTACACCTTTTGCTCCATCTCTCTCCAAACCTTGTTCCACTCACGATGTGCGCGTCTCCATTCCTCATCCTTCTGTTTGAGTCTCTTGAGAATGATAGGAACGGCAACAGCTGGATTATCATGCAGAGCATCAATGACCTCGAATCCCTTCTCCTTTCCGTAAATCTTACGGATAACCTTCTTGTAGATGGTCTGGGAAGTGTGGCCCAAGCCTGGTGGAAGTCTGAATGCTCTCTTTTCATCAGGAGTCATAGTAACGATTCTGTTGGCAATCGATTCTAGAGTTTGAATTGTTCTTAGGTTTGACTCCATGTAGAAGTCGTATTCATGTCTCTCCTCCTCAATTCTGAACAAGATCTCCTCATACTGGTTCTTTCTGTGAGCAATGAAACCAGAATCTTCAGAAGCCCAAGTTGGGTGTCCAACCCACTGATCGTTCAACACCTCCCAACACATTTCATCTCTACCAGAACATGGCATGTATGTCTCAACAGTTGGGAGCTTTCTGTAACTTGGTCCATAAGGCTTACACAAGGTAAGCTCGAGCTGGTGCTTCTTGAAAATGATGTTCTCAATGTGCTGTGGCTTGTCTTCATAGCCAACAAATGTCTTGAACCAGTCAAAGAGATCGTGATGAGAACCAATGAAACCCTCAACTCTCTCAATGAGCACATTCTTGTCAATCATATCCTGGTTGAACAAGTTGAGAATCTTAAGGAACTCATTGTAACTCTGCTTGCTGCCAATCGCCTTCTTCACCTTGTCAAAGAATCCAATCTCCTCCATCAAGTTAGAAGTCTTAGTTGGTGGTTGGACTGGTTCTGGAACACCTGGAACCAATGTTGGTGGAATATCCTCACTGACTTTACGTCTTCCAGTTGAGGAGAACGAGCCTCTCATATTTGAGGTTTGGATCTGTGAGTTTGAGAACTTGGATACATCGTAGTTAGCCAACTGTTCCTGAGTTACCTCGAACTTCTTCATCTTGCCAGCAGTTGGCGGAGAGAAGTTTCCAACGGGTGGAAGTTGAGATGGAGGTTGCTGTGAAGGATACATCTGTTGAGGCTGAAGAAGACCCCCTTGCTGCTGTGGGTTAGCATTTGGATCTGGCAAGAACTGCTTGAAATCGTCCAACAAATCTGGAGCGCCTTGGAACAAAACAGTGACCTGTTGATACACCTCAGCGATTGGTTTCTGTTCCCTCTGGTAGGTCTGGAGGATCTCCAAGAAATGCTTGTAAACGTCTGGCTGGGAGGCGAAGCGAGTCTTAATCTTGTTCACATAGCTGATGGCATGGTTGAATTCAACTGGACCAGCCTGCTTACGCTGCTCCTGTGCAGGTGGGGCAGAGTTGTTTCTGGCGGCAGCTTGAAGATGTGACATCGAGTTCTGGTCGCCATACTGCTGATACTGTTGTTCAGGTGGAATCTGTTCCATACCTGGCTGTGGCGGTTGACCTGGAGCAGGAGGAGCCCCCGCTTGAGCGTTCCATCGTTGCTGGCCTTGTTGCTGCTGCCCCTGTTGACCCTGCTGTGGTTGTTGGCCCTGCTGCTGGTAAACGATATTTGAGTTAGAGTCCTGACGCGTGGCTGTTGTGCCCATTGGTGTGGTGACTCTGATTGGGTTTGGGTCAGAAGGATCCAACGAACACTCAATTCTGTAACCTGGTGGCAAGAATGTGTTAAAACCCTGAATGAGCATTGGATATCCTCTGAAGAGGTTAGAAACTCTCTCAATAACACCTGGTGTGTCAATGTTCTGACTCTTGAAATCCTTCATGATATCCAAAAAGTGGTTGTACACATCTGGACGGCTAAGGAATTGGAACTTAACCATATCAAGATAAGAGAGAGCATCCTTCACGTTCAATGGTCTGTAAACCGTTGTTGAAGGGAATGCCTGCTTTTGTTGACCCTGTTCGCCGGCGGCACCGCCGTTTGGTGGCGGGAGTTGCTGGCCAGCAATAGCAGCTTCTCTACTTGGGAAGTTTCCATAAGACTCCTGTTAGATGTTAGTACTTTGTCCTTGTTTTGCGTTGTTGGTGCATGGGTTGTTGAACTGGATGCCATTGTCTGGAGTCGCCGGGGGCCCAGACAAACGGCAATCGTCAAACCACCCTGTGTCCCCTCCAAAAAAACAAACCTCGTGCTGTGAGGTCTCTGGTTAGAATACTTACTTTTGCTGGTCCACCTGGAATGAAGTTACCTGCTGGTGCATTAGATCCGCCAGCATTCAAAGATGGGAGTGGATAGTATCCTCCTGTTGTTATCGTTAGTACTCTTGTTCGGCGAAAGTAAAGGAAGTCCGAAAGGAGCTTCCTCTCACCCACTGAGAAACACAAATAAGGATACAAGAAGCCCCGAAAAGTTCTGAATGACTTCTAGCCACAAGAAACTCCATTTATAACTCGTGGATCTCATCTGTGCAGTTCATGGGATGGTGTGATGTGGAATACGTACCTGACTCCATAGTGTGAGATGGCAGGGCAGACGGTGGGGGCAGTATTGGCGCACCTTGACGACTGGAAAAAAAAATTGAAGTTAGTAAAATATTCATAGTCTTCAAAAGATCAAAAGACACCGTTCAAAGTAGAGAAACTCGTACTTTGCAGTTCCTTCTAGAATCTGGGGCCCATGTTTAAAGACAGGGGGCGGCCGGAGGACGGTGGAGGGTCTCGGTGGTACTTACTGTTGTAAAGGTGGAATACCCGGTCTGTTGACCTCGGATGCCTCAGACTGTGATTTCCAAGGCTCCTGGTTTGACATTGGAGTGTTTTCGTTTGCTGTTGTATTCGGAACTCCTTTTTGGTGTTTAACTCTCTGCTCTTGATTGACTACTGTTTGTATCTCACTCAGTGCAACGTGGTGGCTGATCCAAGTTCAGAAAGTATGACAGTAGAGAAGTGACAAACAGTAAAAGTGTTTACTCCCGGAGAGCCCAGTTGAAACAGTGTAAGGAGAATTCCAAAAGTGTGTGTGTGTGTGTGTGTTGCGCGTGAAGTTAGCCTTCTGAAAGGCGCTGATATGTTGATGCGTGCGATTCTCGGACTGGCCGGGTAACAGAAAACGTGCCCCTACCATAAAGGTGTGCCCCTAGCATTTGGTAAGGGCACTAGCAGTCTGCATGACAGGCTAACCGGGTAACCTTAATTGGTACGGCCACTATTAGATGGCGACGAATATCAACAACATCATCAAAGGGCTAACACTGCGGAGAAACAAACCAACGCGCTTTTATCTTCAGCGCATAGAACAGAGTCAAAGATGAACGCTCCAGATAGATTTGAGCTCTTTATCTTACCAGATGGTGTTTCAAAGTACGTGATCCTTCTAAATGCTGGCGCATTGTTTGAATTTGTTCAAGATACTAACCTACACACTCTAGACTTAAAATTGATCCAGATCCAAAGGTGCCTAACGCCGTCCTCGTAACGTTTGAGAAGGAAGATCACACACTTGGTAATTTGATCAGAGCACAGCTCCTAAAAGATGAGAGGGTCATCTTTGCCGCATATAAAGTTGAGCATCCACTCTTTGCTAGATTTGTGATGAGAATCCAGACGGAAGACGGATACACACCAAGAGAGGCCTTGAAGAAGGCATGCACAGACCTCGTTGTGCAACTTGAACATTTGAAGGATAAGTTCAACTTGGAGTACAGATTACAAAACGTCCACACCGAGCTCTGAGCTGTGAGTTCGTGATTATACTATTGTCAGCCGCTACCTTCAATTGACATAAGTTGATCTATTTGAGCTGTCTGAGGTGTGCTGCATTATCAAAATATTCAAAAATGTGGTGCAAATGATGTGAATGATACGAAAAGAAGGTCTGGTACCCCTTGAAAGATGGAGGATTGCCCAGTTAACGCATGTTTGTATAATAGAATGTTCTTGAGTCTTTAATTTCTACTTCTAGACAAGAAATATTGGGGTTTATCGGTTTTTTTCAGAGCTGAGATGAAATACTCTCTCTACTAATCTAGACAAGTGATGCTTACTGACATATTTTTGGGAGCTAGCCAGGCTCAGACGTATTCACAAGACATGCGTCTACTTACAAGATACAGGGGTAGTCGCATTTCTTACGTCTACAGCCTTTTCAAGCTTTGAAACAAAATGTGATACCCATAGAAAGCTAATAAGTTAAAAAACTATCATTGAAACATAAGGATCAAAGATAACAAAAAACACAAACCTAGGAGAAATCAGAAGAGCAGGGGAAATGGAACCAAGATCGGTTCTGTGTCGCCACTTCATATAATCGACAGACTGTTATATTTGTGACCAGAGAAGACAGACAACCATCCTCCAGAACTGAGATATAGTAATCACTTACCCATGGTAGGTGGACGGTGTGGGTGAGGTGGTGGTGGGCGTGGAGCAGGTTGAGGATGAGGTGGTGGGAGCTGTCTCGTTGGACCTCTTGACTTTGGTGCGAACTCGAAACCCTGAAGACTCTCACCATATTGCAAGTTCTTCTGGAAAGGTTCATAAAAGACGGAATCAAGGTCATGAACAGAGTAAAAAGAGCTCTTGCTTGGTGAGGTCATGGCTCTTTGTTCCCCAAGAGAGAGATGTCCTGGTAGGGCAATTGCTGAAGTCATTATGTGGATAATTGGTACGATTTGGAGGTGTAGTATTGTGGTTGCTGATATGATGGATGCTGGAAAGAAGATGACAAAATGTGCGTCTGGCCGCTCTTTTAAATAGTTTATGAGGGTTTGTATGTGGTGTGCACGAACAATGGCGGGACGGGGCTAGAACTACTCAGCAGATTGAGCAAGCAAACTGCCAATTAGGTCCATTAGTAGCTTACGATTACCCATTTGTGAACAGTGCACACTTTGAATAGAGTGAGATGGGTGCACTAACCATCCACATGTGTGTCTAGGATACCCTTCGGCGTCACACACACTAGATTGTGAATTGAGTTATAGCAATTATCGAGTACATTATTAAGCAGATTTGTTTGGAAACCATATCAGTTCTGACTCTAATAATGGAAGTGAGAGAATTTCCAAACTCAATTGTATTTTTCCAACAGTGCTAAATGATGCCGATCATTGCTGGACCACCTTATCTTGGTAACTCTGATCAAATGGGCAACACGTAGTCCTACTCCGGGTACAGGGAACGAAAGCTTGATAAGACAAACGGCACATCAGAAACAAGGATAGTTGCTATATGTCATAGTTACGTAACCTGAATGCCTAACCACCGCATGAGTTAAGCCAATGTCCTTGTGTACCAAGTTGCTTACCCACACTTGGCAACCAGAAGCCTCGACCACACGAATTCTTAGCGTATTTCACCAATGACTACAAAATCGACCAGATGCGAAACAAAGTTCATCTCAAATGAGTAAATTCAAAAGTCAAAAAAGAGACCAATCAATGGAATCAATCCATCAGTGGTGGTTATGATGATGACCCGCATCGTCGGTATACACTGGAGGTGGATCAGAATTTGAGAATCCATAACCAGGATCATTAACCACAGTGTTGTTAATATTAACATTGATGTTATTGTCAATATCAGCACCCGACGTGTCGGAGGTAACATGTGTGTGTCTGATGGCAAACCAGAAGGGAACCAGTGTGAAGAGGAAAGCGAGAATACTGATAACCAGAGCTGCATGTCCAATTCCAAGGATCTTTTTGTCTTTAGTTCCAGAAATACCATAGAAACTCTGCGTATATGTGGTTCCATAGATCTCATACATGTTGTTGATAACCCAAGTAGTATTACCAACGAACACTCCAAAACAGATGAGGGAAGCAAGTGCAAAGGCTGGTGTTGCGAGAACGCCAACACTCCAGCCCAGATGGTTGAAGAACTTTCCAATACGAGCAATAAGCAAGAAAAAGAATGAAAGGGTGCATAGCACAATGGCAACGATCACGGCGTTGAATGCATCTCTTTGTTTTTCTTCTTCAGTGTATAAGCCAGTGGGTGCGATGGTACTATCAAGGTAGCCCCATGTGACTTGAGTTCCATTGATAGAACCAAGCTCACGAAGAAAGAAGTCATCCATGGCCCAATGGAATGGTGCTTGAGTATAACAGCTCTTGGAAGAGAAATCAGAGTTATTCGATCTGCAGTATCCCGAAGAACCAAACCTGTAGTAAGCGGCCAATCCCGTATCCTCACGTGTGATTTTAGTGTAATCTGTCTTTGCGAAAGGATCCTCATATATCTTACTGATATTCACGTCAGTAAAGTCCAACTGAAGCAAATACATCGAAACACCTGGGTTTGGAACGCAGGCCATCATAACAATACCGAGAGCCATGCAGGCACCAAACAAGATCTGCGCGATGACAAAACAGGTCGTTCCTATCACTTTGACTTTCTTGGAAATTGGCTTCACTTCAACTTGTTCTGGCTCTTCTGCATGTGGTGTCGAAGGGACAGGGGCATATTCTTTGGTGGTTCCAAGATTCGAGGGCTCTGCGGAAGTCTGTCCCGTTGTAGTGGTTGTTGTGGTGTACTCGGTATACGTCCGACCGTTAACAGTAGTGACGGTCTTGGTCGTTGTAGTCTGGACAACTGAAGGCATGTGTAGGGTCAATCTCAAGCAGAGAATTCAATGGCATCATAATAAAACAAACTAAAGAATTGCGACGATTTCCTGTAACTCTTATAGTTCAGAATTCCTCGGCCCTCGGGAATATGCGGAGAACTGGTTCCTTATTTATTTTCTGGGGGCCCAACGGGCCAAGGTCACACGCATAAGCACAGCCCCCAATCTACGGTGTAAAGCTCATACAATTGACGTCAATATCCTTCTTCTCTTCCGGGAACAAGCCAATCGTCTGATCGCGGAGAACCAGTACTGCCACGGCATGTTCAATTCTGGCAATGAATACCTCCAGAAGCTGCTTCTCCACGTGGTCAGTTCTCTTCACGTTGGTGTCAAGTTTAGTACCATTCAGCTTGCATACGATGCGGTCAAGTCTCAATGCAATATCTCTCACACCATGAATGTCTTCAGTAGTGAGATCTGGCTTACGCTGGAATTGGTATCTGCTTTCCAGCTGCTTTGGGAACACCAGTGTGATCTCCTCTTCAGTTTCCAGACCCTTCAACTGGACCTTACCCATGAACTCCGTTCTCCAACCAATGTTCTTCAAGATGGTGAACTCATTATCCAACTGCTCCATTATATGAATATTTGGTACCTTGGAGGTATAATATTGTGGTTGCTGATATGACGGATACTGGAAAGAACTAGAAGACAAAATGTGCGTCTGACCGCTCAATTTTAAACAGTTTATGAGGGTTTGTATGTGGTGTTCACGAACAATGGCGGGACGGGGCTAGAACTATTCAACAGATTGGGCAAGCAAACTGCCAATTAGGTCCATTAACAGATTACTATTACCCATTGATGAGCAGTGCACACTCTGAATAGAGCGAGATGGGTGTACTAACCACCCACATGTGTGTCTACCAAGTTGCTTACCCACACTTGGCAACCAGAAGCCTCGACCACACGAATTCTTAGCGTATTTCACCAATGACTACAAAACCGACCAGATGTAAAACAAAGTTCATCTCAAATGAGTAAATTCAAAAGTCAAAAAAGAGACCAATCAATGGAATCAATCCATCAGTGATGGTTATGATGATGACCATCATCGGTATACGGTGGAGGTGGATCAGAACTTGAGCATCCATAATCAGGATCATTAACCACAGTGTTATCAATATGAACATTGACATTGTTGTCAATATCAGCACCTGGGTTATTAATATGAACATTGACATTGTTGTCAATATCAAATCCTGGGATAGCACGCAGAGCTCGAGCGTATTTGATGGCATACCAGAAGGGAACCATTGTGAAGAGGAAAGCGAAAATACTGATAACCAGAGCTGCTTGCCCAATTGCAAGGATCTTTTTGCCTTTAGTTCCAGAAATACCATAGACACGCTGCGTATTTGTGGTTCCATAGATCTCATACATGTCATTGATAACCGAAGTAGCATTACCAATGAACACTCCAAAACAGACGACGGAAGCAAAAGCAAAGCCTGGTGTTGCGAAAATGCCAAAACTCCAGGTGCCCACATGGTTGAAGAAATATTTTCCAATATCAGCAATAAGCAAGAAAAATAATGAAATGGTGCAGAACACAATGGCAACGATCCCGACATTGAATGCATCTAATGTTCTTTCCTTTTCGGTGTAGCCAGAGGGTGCGATGGTACTATCAATGTAGGCCCATTTGACTTTAGTTCCATTGATTGGACCAAGCTCACGATGAAAGAAGTCATTCATGGCCCATTGGAATGGTGCTTGAGTATAACAGCTCTTGGAAGAGAAGTCAGAGTCATTCGATCTGCAATACCCAGAACTACCAAACCTGTAATAAGCTGACAATCCCGTATCCTCACGTGTGATCTTAGTGTAATCTGTTCTCGTGTGAGGTTCATCATATATCATACTGATATTTACGTCAGTAAAATCCAACTGAAGCCAATACATCGAAACACCTGGATTTGGAACGCATACCATCATAACAATACCGAAAGCCATGCAGGCACCAAACAAGATATGCGCGATGACAAAAGAGGTCTCTCCTATCACTTTGGCGCTTTTGGGAACATTTGACTTCACTTCAACTTCTTCTGGCTCTTCCGGTAACGGTTGTGGTGTCGAAGGTTCATATTCTTTGGTTCCAAGATTTGAGGGCCCTGCAGGTGAGGGTTCCGTTGTAGTGATAGTGTCCTTGGTAGTGCGACCGTTAACGGTGGTAGTGACCGTCTTGGTCGTTGTAGTCTCAACGATGGAAGGCATGTGTAGGAACAATCTCAAGCAGACAATTCAATGGCATCATAATAAAACAAACTAAAGAGTTGCGAGGACTTGCTGTAACTCTTATAGTTGAGAACTTCCCGGCCGTCGGGAATACGCGGAGAAACTGGTTCCTGGCCAATATTTTTTATTTTCTGGGCCCACGGGGCTAAGGTCACACGCATAAACACAGCCCCGAATCTACGGTGTAAAGCTCATAAATGACGTCAATTCTTCAGGTCATTCATGTCGAGACTCATACGTGACCACCGAGCTTCAGTTGTTTGTACATAACTGTGATTTCCGTAACCAATGAGAGGATATCCTTCTTCTCTTCCGGGAACAAGCCAATCGTCTGGTCGCGGAGAACCAGTACTGCCACGGCATGTTCAATTCTGGCAATGAATACCTCCAAAAGCTGCTTCTCCACGTGGTCAGTTCTCTTCACATTGGTGTCAAGTTTAGTACCATTCAGCTTGCATACGATGCGGTCAAGTCTCAATGCAATATCTCTCACACCATGAATGTCTTCAGTAGTGAGATCTGGCTTACGCTGGAATTGGTATCTGCTTTCCAGCTGCTTTGGGAACACCAGTGTGATCTCCTCTTCAGTTTCCAGACCCTTCAACTGGACCTTACCCATGAACTCCGTTCTCCAACCAATGTTCTTCAAGATGGTGAACTCATTATCCAACTGCTCCGAAACCTCAGAGCCACTGAATGCCTCAATAACTGGGGTACCAGATCTGGCAGAAGTCCAACAATTCTCAATTCTCTTGAATTCATTCACACAGTCCTGAGTTAATGTAATTTCACCACCATCAGCAACAGCACAAACACGAGCAGTCTTGTTCACCATTGGACCGAAGTAATCCATTCTTCTGGTAATAATATCTGGCTCACACACAGGTGTACCCCAATGAATACCCATACGAACAGAAAGACCCCTGTAGATGGTAATACGATTGGCATCCTTGAGTTCACATCCTTCCTCAC
The DNA here is from genome assembly GCA_030580135.1 of Petasospora easanensis. Classification (NCBI taxonomy): domain Eukaryota; kingdom Fungi; phylum Ascomycota; class Saccharomycetes; order Phaffomycetales; family Wickerhamomycetaceae; genus Petasospora; species Petasospora easanensis. The sequence goes on along the minus strand of JAKTSI010000029.1, from coordinate 24,850 downwards.
TCTGCAAGATTTCAGCTGGCCAGTCCTCAAGTAGCAGTTGTTGCTGAACGTTGAAACACCAAACCATTGCAGCAGAGACTGTTGGGAACGAAACCATGAATGCATCACCTTCAGTCTTCACTTCATAACCACCAACAATGTGTAGTTGACGTCTCATGATATCGTTATGTGTTCTGATTGCAGATCTCATTGCCAATGGATAGTTCTCCCAAAGAAGTGTAGAGTTCTTGATATCGGTGAAAACCATAGCAAGCTCACCGATAGGAGGACGAATCTCTGGTTTCAATCTTCTCAAATTCGAATCCTCAACAAGGTGTCTTGATACAGGAACACTCTTCTTCTTAGCCTTCTTTCTGGAAACAACACTGGCAAGAACCTTTGTTGGACATCCATAGGAAACGGCATAGTCCCTCAATCTCTCAGCAGTGAGCATTGGATTATCGGATTCTCTGACAATATCACCAATGGTCTTGGATGGCAAGTAGTCAAACAACTCCTTCGTACCAATGACAATAACCTCGTCATTAATAGTAGTCTCAGAAATATCAGGACCAGTGTGGACATGTGGAAGCAAGTCCAAGAATCCGGCAGCTCTGGAAACTTGTGAAACACCGTCAACTTTATCGTTACTTGACACAAAACCACCAGAGGTTCTAATTCTATCAAACTCTGGAGCACTGGATGGTTGGTGATGGACTGTGAGATATGTGAAACTTCCGTCTGGTTTGGCAAGCATCACCATTGTGTCACCAATGTTGGCAGTGTACACCTTCTTATCCTTGACATACACGACAGAAACAGTAGAACCAGACAAACTGTCTTCAGAGTTCAAACCTGCATGGTAAATGGTAGCGTTCAAAAGCATGAATGTGTTCTTCAAAGCAACTGGCGCTTCAAACTTGGCCAATTCGGATTCAAAGATCTTGTGGAAATTCTCACGCATGATGTGTGAAATCTTACCAGATGTCATACCGTCAAAGATACCAATCAAGATACCACCATCAACAGTGTGAACCAAATCTCTAGAAATAATATGTCTGTGAATTCTATCTGCAATACCGTATGACAATCCTTGACCAAGAGCTGTTGGAGTGGTACGAACTCTCATGTTGATAGACTCATCAGGAAGATTCTGTGTGGTGATTGTCAAATCCATAAGACCCAACATCTTAAGCTTTGGAAGGTTCAAATCCTCAGTGATTTCAAGCTTCTTGTTACCAGACAAGTTCAGGTATCTCAAGTTCTGATTGTTCTTCCAGTTCCATTCATACTTTGAGTTCGAAGTGTTGTATTTCAAATCATTAGAACCAACATCAATAACCTCCATATTGGCCAATTTACTCAAGTCTGCTGGAAGTGTACGGAATCTGTTGCCGTTCAAAGTCAAAACTCTCAAATGGTGAAGTTCATCAAAGTCATCAGGAAGTGAGGAAAGTGCGTTACCAGAAAGGTAAAGCTCTTCCAAATGGATAAGACTTCCAAGAGTTCCACTAGGAATATCAATCAACTTGTTGTATGAGAGATCAATACCCCTGAGATGTACGTATGAACGGATTGTGTAGAACGACTCATCGTTGAACTGGTTATCAGCAGCTCTTAACATAATAGTCTTGTCGTGTAGAGGTGTAGGCAGCTCAGAGATCAAGTTCGATGAAAGGTTAACTTCTTCCACCAGTGAGAAATCAGAAATGGATTTCAAGTTGTTGTCATGCAAATCCAGAGATCTGAGCTTAACAAGAGCTGAAAGGTCTGGAAGGAGCTCCAAGTTGTTGGAGTAGATGGAGAGTTCTCTCAAGTTGGCCAATGCTGAAATGTCCGGCAATTCACGAAGTGCATTCTTACTCAACTCAAGCTTCTCAAGTTTGGTTAGTGTCAAAATGGAGGAAGGCAACGATGTGAGTTTGGCCTTGGACAAGTTCAAGGATGCAAGGTTGAAACTCTCAATGTTCAACTGTGTGATTGGATTCTGTTGGAGATCAAGAGTTCTTAAACTTGGAAGAGGACTGTCCAAATTGGAGATATTGTTGTTTGTGAGGTAAAGATTTTCAATGTTTGAACCATGAAGTTTGATTTTGAAGATGTCATTGTATCTGAGGTTCAGTGTTCTCAAACTTGGAAGATCCAATTCGACATCAGTCAACATATTGGATGAGATGTTTGCCTTCTTCAAAGAACTCAAGTTGTTAATGGATTCTGGAAGCTTCTTCAATTTGTTATAAGAAAGATCCAATTGTAGAAGATTTGTAAGCTTGTTGACAGATTCTGGGTAGGACTCAAACTCGTTGGAACTGAGGTCAAGAATCTTGACATTTGAAGGCAATTTTGGAAGGTCAGTCAATCTGTTACAACTCAAGTTGATAATGGATAAGTTGCGTAACATCGAAATCTTGGATGGGATACTTTGAATAAAGTTTCTTTCAAGATCCAAAGAGACCAGCTCTCTTGCATAGACGATGTTTGGAGGGAACACTTTTGTTCTAATGTTCACCATTCTCAAGGAACTCAATCTCGAATCGGCAGTCTGGAAGAAATCAGATGGTAAAGTGATATCACCATTATTGGAGACATCCAAACTTTGAACTTTTGATGAGTAACAAAGTGCAGGAATCTTTTGCAAGTCCTTACTCTTCAGGTTGACGTGAACAAGATCGTTATTGATGTACTCCTCTTCAGCAGGACTCAGTTGTTTTAAGACATCATGGTGCAAGATAAACTTGAACAAGTAACTCAAATCATATCTTCCAACCTCTTCAAGTCTATCATTCTCATTGTAACCTGATAAGAGAAGCAAGTTTGTCTGAATCTTAACTGGCCTTTGGTACGAGTCAAGCTTCTTGGTAACCCTACCAACTCTTAAACTGAGCTTGTAATCTCCAGAGAGTTGGTATCTTCCTTTCAGGAACTTCAGCAGTTCTTCAACTGACTCACCATATGGACGTTTTAATGTAGATGTGAAGTCATCATCTTCAGCATGTATACGGATGTGATATAGTTTGTTCTCCAATATTCTTGGGTCGACATCCTTGGTCATATGTGTATAGGTTCTTTTCACAACGTAATCATCATCTTCATCAACACTTGTATCATCCTTCTTTTCTTCTTTCACATCCCACGATTCAGGAGCAGCCCATGACTCCTTGGTGATAGGGTCAGGTGTTGTCTCCTTGCTTGGTTCTTCCACAACGATATCAGTGATATCTGATAGGTCGTTGATATCCAGAGTGACGACAGAATCAGCACCTGGTTGCATCTCAGAAAGAGATGCCCGCATGCTTGCAACACTTGGATTGTGACGCATAGAGTGAGAAGTCATTGGTAGCTCCAAACTTCCATCAGTGGCAACACTATGCGTTTTGTCTCTGGCATTGGCGGCATGAGAAGGTTGAGTTACCGGCCTTGAAATGCTTGACCTAGCTGAGGACTCACCAGATGTCGGTTCAGCACCTTCCTTAGATGTTCGTTTATCATCACGTATGGAATTGATAAATTTGCCAAAAAGACTTCTCTTCTGTCGAGGTTTAATTGGATGCTGGAACGGTGGAACCGGGTTTGATGCTGCGGCGGCATGATGGAAACCCTTGTAGGAGAATGGAACACCGCTTAGTTTGTGGGAATGTGTGGATTGCGGAGACTCTGGTTCTGGTTGCAAGGATTGATGCCTGTGTTCAGGCGATTGAAGTAATGGATTACCAGGCAGACTGGCTCTGTTGTAACCACTTGGCTCTGCAAGGGAAACTTTACGCGAGGTGAGAGGACTCACTTCTCCCTCTGTTGAGGACGAGCCCACCGAGCGCTTATGTCGTTGATGGAACTCGTAGTTGCTGTCAAAATTGGACATAGCCAATAAATCACCTGCTGTCTGTACTTGTTGTGGTTGAGGAAAGAGAGAGACTCGTCTTAATACCCGCCCGTGTTTCAATCGAGGGCTGGTTGGTGATCCGGCTGCGATCGTGGTCCCGCAATTTCCTCGGACTGGGATATACGCTACGGAGATAGGCAACGCGTATATATCAGAACATCATACTCTATAGGTTTCTTTTGTTATTTATTTCCATGGACCACTCAACTACGGTAATCACCGTTGATGGTAACATACTCATGAGTCAAGTCACAAGTCCAGAAGGAAGCCTCAGCACCACCACCGGTACCCAAATCAACGGAAATCTCAAGGTCTTCGAACTGAAGAATCTCACTGGCTCTCTCCTCATCGACAACCTCTGGCTCTCCATTGACAAGCAATTTCAACTCTGCAGTACCATCAGTTGGAATGAAGGAGACATTGGTCTTAGCAGTGTTGACCTCAACATCAGAGTAACCAACAGCACAGAGGATTCTACCCCAGTTGGCATCCTTTCCGTACAAAGCGGTCTTCACAAGTGGAGAGTTGGAGATAGTCTTTGCAACCTTCTGGGCATCAGCATAGCTGAGAGCATCCTTGACCTTGATAGTAACAAACTTAGTTGCACCTTCACCGTCACGAACAACCAACTGAGCCAAAGTCTGAGCGAAATCAGTGATCTCATCACGGATGAGCTCATAAGACTCAATAGTGGACTCATCGATGGCAGGACCGCCAGCGGCACCATTGGCTAGAGCAGCAATAGTATCGTTTGTGGACATATCACCATCAACAGAGATACAGTTGAAAGATCTGTTGACAGCGTATGAAAGGATGGACTGGAGTGCCTTTGGTGCAATAGGAGCATCAGTGACGAAGAAACCGAGTAATGTAGCCATGTTTGGGCAAATCATACCGGCACCCTTAGACAAACCTGCAATACGGTATGTGTGGTTGTTAATGCTGATCTCCTTGGAGACGAGCTTTGGGAAAGTATCAGTGGTCATGATACCTTTAGCACAAGTCAACCAAGCATCGTGATCTGAGCCCAAGTTAGACTGATAGAGTGTTGGAATGGCAGGAAGGATTTTATCTATGGATAACTGCTGACCAATAACACCTGTAGACATACAAAGTGTTGATTGGCTTGTAGTGGATGGGTCAATGAGCTTATCCACGGTGTTGACGATGGCATTGGCGTTCTCAAGACCTTGTGTTCCGGTAACGGCATTGGCACAACCACTGTTGATAATAATGGAATTGACGGTGTTTGTCTCCTTGAGAATCTTAGCAGAAAGCTGGACAGGTGCTGCTTTGAACTTGTTTGTGGTGAAGACAGCAGCAGCACTGGCAGGAGAATCAGAGACGATCATCGAGAGATCGAGAGCACCATTCTTCTTCACGCCAGAAGCGACAGCACCGACTCTGTAGCCCTGAGGGTAGGAGCCGGATTGTGGAACATACTTGGCGTACTTATTTGAAAGTGCTGCAGCTGTGGAAAAGAGTCTCTTACTCATGGTGAAACTGCTTGGATGTTATAATGTGATGTTGCTGCTTTACGGTGGATGAAGATACAAATGAAAATTTGGGAGCTGGGGATGGTCGGGACGATAACGAGGACCGCGTGAGTCAGGACTCAAAGCTACGCAGAAGGCTAGAGTGGCGGTACGATAAAAGAATCACAGAACAACGAAATGGCCATCTTATTGGTAAATTCAACTTAACTTTACGCTGAGAAACTTATAAGCCACTATTTAATCGAAAACTACCCAGGTTAACCGTGTTTGCGGCACTAGATGGGAGGAGAATCACCAGGGCACACAACGCAAATCACGTGATCCAGCATTTTTTGGGCGTTTTCCCTCCCTCGTCCACTAGAAAAAATTTCAGCAAAGGGAGAAGCGCAAGAAGGAGCATTGACAGCTTCGAACATCAATTGTACCAGAATTACAAACATAATGTCCGCCACAAAGGAGACCAAACCAGATTACAGCATCAACAACTCCGACGTCGTCGAGAAGTACAGAACCGCCGGTGTCATTTCTCAGAAGGCCCTTGCTCACGTCAAGACCCTTGTCGTTGACGGCGCTAAGATCTGGGACATTTGCCAGGCTGGTGATGCTCTTATTGAGGAGGAGATTTCCAAGATCTACAACTCTAAGAAGAACAAGGTTGAGTCCAAGGGTATTGCCTTCCCAACCTCCATCTCCCCAAACAACATTGCTGACCACTTGTCTCCAATTTCCGCCGAGGATGAGGCCAATGTCACATTGAAGAACGGTGACGTTGTCAAGATCCACTTGGGTGCTCAGATCGATGGTTTCCCATCCATTGTCTCCGAGACTGTTGTTGTCGGTGCCTCCAAGGCTGCCCCAGTCACTGGAGCCAACGCTGACCTTTTGACCGCTGCCTACAAGGCATCTGAGGCTGCTCTCAGAACCATCAAGCCAGGTAACAAGAACTACGATGTCACCAAGGTTGTTGCCCAGGTCGCCAAGGAGTACGGTGTTGTCCCACTTGAGGGTATGCTTTCTCACAACCAGGAGCGTGGTGTCTTGACTGGTGAGAAGGAGATCATTATAAATCCAAACGAGGAGCAGAGATCCCAGGTTGCACCATTCGAGTTCGAGGTCGGTCAGGTGTTCGGTTTGGACATCCTCGTCTCCTCTGGTGAGGGTAAGGTGAAGCAGACCGAGTTGAGAACCACTATCTACAAGCTGACTGGTACATCTTACCAGTTGAAGCTCAAATCTTCCCACTTGGTCTTGAACGAGATCAAGAGAAAGGCTTCCAAGTTCCCATTCGCCATCAAGAACCTTGAAGACCCAACCAAGGGTAAGACTGGTCTTAAGGAGAACTGTAACCACGGTACAATGATTGCTTACGACATCTACCAAGAGAAGGAGGGCCAGAACATCGCCCAGGTCTACGTCACCGTTGCCATCACCAAGAACGGTTTGGTCAAGTTCACCTCTGCTGACTTCGACGAGGAGGTTGTCAAGTCCGAGAAGGTCCTTTCTGACGATCTTAAGGAGTTGTTGGCTAAGTCCTTGAAGGTTAAGAAGGCCAAGAAGGAGTCTGCTTAAAGCGACTACAAATCAGCATGATATTTTTTAACAAAAAGCCATATCACCGAATTTGATTGTTTTTTCGATCTCACGACCCAGCTCATGACCTGAAACGTTTATCTGGTGTCTTCTGCTGATACCCCAAATGAACGTTGTTCCCACTGTTTTTAAGCGGTAAGCTGTAGTTTGGTCACGTATGTCCGATGCCCCAATTGTTGGCTGCAGTACCCGGGGCTTGTATAGGGGATTCCGATAAGTTCCTATCCGTCCGTGAGGAAGTGCGCGTGGTGTAATCTGCGGCTTGCACACTCTAATATGCAACAGTTTAGATGCTGTGTGTGTCACACGTGATTTCCACTTCACACCGAGCCTGGCCGATCTAATCTTGTGTCGCCCAGCCGTGTAGATATGTGTGGTGGTTCCAGTATCGCGCCTGTGTGAAAGAAAAAAAGCTGAGCTTCCCAATCTTCCTCAATGCCAACGACGCGTCATCAAGGAACTGGCCACCCATTCCACCTCTGCACCTGCTCACCAGCGCTGAATTGCACCATTCCCTCAAGGTACATAGCATCTTCCACAAGGAGATAGTGCTATCCGCCCATATCAAACGCGCGCGTCGAGTCCGGATCAACTGTCCTTCCACCTTTGCCGCAGACACCAGGAGCGCGGACGCGCATTCATCACTTGCACTCCACCCAAAAGTGAGTGAAACAGCCTTCAACTGAGCCAGAAATCAGATTGATTACACATCTTTTGATTCCTTACCTGTTCTTTGCTTACCTCCATCCCGCCGCCAAAGCGCCCCCACACGCTTTAGGTTGAGATTGACCAAACTTCCACAAAAGTTCTAGCAATGTCTTCGACGCCCCTGAACACTTCTTCCAAGAGTATGGGCTCCACGCCCACTACACATTCTGCAAATGGAAGACTCCAAACCTCTCACAAGCCAATGTCTTTCCTTGAACTTGCCGCAAGAGCGACGCCAAGGACCAGTGAGTTCTCGGGCACAACTTCCAAGAGGAACATTAGCGCTGATACTGATGTCAAGGTTCTCGCTTCCAGAGGGCGCCTCGTGAATCAATCACTCTTACAATGGGCCTCAAATCCAAATGAGCAAAAGAAGCAAACAAGTCCCAAGATTGAATCGGTCTCTCAACGGAAGTCAGCCTCTCCATTGACTAGTGGAATGCGTTCCTCAACGGAGATTAAAACGACCCCATTGAAAATGCTAATTGACAGTTCCACATCTACAACAGCCTCAGATAAGAAATCGGGGCCAATCTTCACACGTGTGAGCGAGAAAGGAAAGTCAACCGCCCTGCTAAAGAAGGGTTCTCCGGGCTCCAAGGGTTCTACGCCACAACGAGTTATGAAACAGAGCACATTGGGATCTTCTTTCATTTCCAGGGCTTCTCAAGGCTCACAGGATTCAAGCCCGCAAAGAAGACGGAAATCATCTGTAATCAGTCTTAGTGATGACCATGATGATGTTGATGAAGAGAGTGATACATCCAATGCAGATTCACTGGGATCTGGAAGCAGCAGCCAAAGTGCGACACCCCCAAGCAAAACGAAAGATAAGCCATACTTTCCATCGCATCGCAGGATCGTTTTCAAGCAGTTCAAATCAGAGTCACCTTCAGAAACAACAGAGAAACCAGCAGCTACACAGAAGCAACCAGCTTTGTCTGCGAGAGAGAAGCGCAGACGTGAGTTCCTTGCAGCTCGTGAAGCCGCACAAGGTAAGGATCCAGTGACCGAGTCTGAGGGTCCAAAAACCAAGAAAAGCAGAGCTTCCAGGGAGTTGGCGTCCTTGACAGAATGGGAAGATTGGATTTATGATACTCTAGATAAGAAGAGTAAGCTTGAGCATGAGACCGTTGAGAAGTTTGAGCAAGCTCAAAAGAACCCAACGCCACCAAGAAGAAAACGACCATCCAGACCTTCTACAGCAGGTTCTACATCATCAAATTCATCTACAACTTCCACCTTCTCCAAACTTGTTATGCAGGCATCACATACACCAGAGGCTCGCAAATCACCAGGCCCAAGCAATGCTTCTGCTGATATCGATCCGAACTACTCATTTACAACTATTTCTGGCACAACCATACCAGTTCCTTCTTCTCTGAGACCAATTGCTCCTAAAGCGAACCCATTACCACCAGTCCCATCTCTACGGTCTGCAACAAGGGGTAGCTCGGGACATTTGGAATCTGAAAGTTCTTCACAGTCCACACCAACACCACCAGGTGCTTTACAAAGCTCATCAAAGTCTGGTCCACTCAAACCATTTAATGAGCCACGACTTACAGAACCAATTATGAGTGTCACAGGACTTCCTCTTTCTGCTCCACCTAGTGCCAAAATCAGAAAAGAAAGTCTTTGGCCAAGAAAGAAAGCTTTGAAACGCAAGAACAACAGAAGAAAAGATGAACCAGAGGAGGATGTGCAGGAAGTTTCTCCAGAGGTTGAAGCACTTGAAGAAGAGGCAGTTGAATCTGAGTTCAAGAAGCTATTGAAGACTACAATCAATGAGAAACTTCAAATGCCAAGTGAAATTCGTTCTTCCATGAATATGACGCCACCAGTTGAACCTTCAACAAGCAAGTCAAGCAGTGAAGAACCAGAAGAATTTACGTCATCTCCATTAACTCCAAGGAAGAAAAATGCTGTTAAGGAAGATAAACGCAAGATCAAGAATGCCTCTCCAAAGAAGAATCGCGAGAACCCATTCGGATATGACAATCCAATCCAATTAGCGGGCGAGAAGAGAGACAATGCTTTTGATTTCAGTGATCCTACCAAAGACAACGACGATTACTGTGCCTCTTGTGGCGAACCTGGTATTTTCCTATGTTGTGAACACTGCCCAAAGTCATTCCACTTTGCTTGTTGTGACCCACCACTGGATGAAAGCTCTCTTCCAGAGGGAGAATGGTTCTGTAACGAGTGCAAAGCATTGAGATACCCTCCAGCTCCAAATCCACCTGGTCTGTTTGCTAAGCTGCTTGATCAAGCTACCAAGCGTAATCCTATCCAATTCAAACTTCCAAAGAAGATCAGAGAGAGATTTGAAGGTGTTATCACGGGCCAGTTTGGTGAATATGAGGATACAGATCAGAAACCATACAAGCCTGCAAAGATTGGTGCTTTCCAACAGACTGCTCCAGAACTCCACTATGACAAGAACGGCAATCCACTTATTTGTATTAAGTGTGGTGAAACTGGTATTACGCCTAACAAACTCATGGGAGAAGTTGATAAGCCAATCATCACTTGTGAGTACTGTCCTGCATCTTGGCATTTGGACTGCTTGTCTCCACCTCTGTCTACCATCAAACAACTAGGTCGTAAGTGGAGGTGTCCAAACCATGCTGAGGACTTGATTCCAAGAAAGAGAAGAGTAAGAAAGCCAGAAGTTGTTGAAGTTGACTTGGTTCGTGGATTCAAGAATGATGGACATATTGAAATCTCTCAGACCTCTTCTGATGAAGAAGAAGACGAAGATGATGGTCCTATTGTTGACATTCCAACACCTCCATTCCTGGAGAACTATGATACAGAGACTGGTGTTGGTGCTATCCAGTGCAAAGCCCAGCAGAAACTCTGGAAGAACGAGTTCGCAATCTACAAGGTGCCAGCGCATGGTGTTGTTCTTGACTTTATGGAAAAGATTCACCAGGATAAGGTAAGACTACAGCAAGCCAAAATTGATGAGTACTACCAGATTTCTCGTGAGAACCGTCAATTGTTGGAGAAGTTGGCTGGTGATGATGAACGCAATAAGGATGAAAAGCAAGCTCTATCAACATTGGTTGAGCTTCGGGATGCTGACTTCAAAGAATTAGTGGACATTGCCACAAAGGAGCTTGAACCCGAAGATGATGAGAGTATGGATGAATCCCGTGAGGGTTCAGAAGTGGAGCTTGATGCTGAAGAAGATGAGAGTATGGATGAATCCACTGAGATTTCAGAAGAGGAGCTCAAGGAGTTGAGGCAGATCAAGAAGCTTATGTCGCTAAAGGGTAAAGAAAAGCTCATTGAGTTCTTGAAACAACGATGATTATGAAATAACAAAGTATTTACAGCATAATAAGATACATATCACTGTGCATAGATCTCATTAGACATGCGACCTTCATTTTGAAGCTGGCCGTTACAACGCTAGTTAATATCGCAAGTTTGAACGTCACCCTTCCTACATCGGGTTCCTAAGTACAGCTACTAGTGCGGCATATGGTACTGTAACCATACATACCCATTCAAAAAGCAATCCCGTGTGGTATTAAATTGATATCACAAGAACACCAAAAATAGCTTTTAAAAATTACAGCTCAACATCATCATCACTATCTTCTTCCTCATCTTCTTCATCTTCACCTTCCTCATACTCCTTGACTTGATCAGTGTAGCTGATTCTTCCAACTCTAGAGCTCTTCCTCACTGGCAATGAAGGCTCTTTGCTTGGTGCATCATCATCACTATCAAAGTCAGATGAAGATCTCTTTTTGCTCTTCCTTGACTTCTGAACCTTTTCAACTCTCTGAGTCTTCTTTGGTTCAGAACGGACCCTCTTAATGGTGGAAATGGTGTTGATCTTCTGCTTCACCATACTTGAAAGTCTCTTCAAGATCTCCTCTGGGATGTAACTGGTACCAGCAACTCTTCTACCCTCATCGGGAAGCTGCATTTTAGCAAACAACTCAGAAGATAATTGAAGCTTTCCCGGATATGTCTGGATAATCCAACCCTTGTTTTCTGCAAGTTCTCTTATAGCCAACTGTGTGAGATCCGAGACACGGTAAATGTTGTTCGTTGAGTCAAGACCATCAGTGTAAGCCTGTTCAGGAAGTGTTGCATCACGGTACTGCTTCACGCGGGTAGCAAAATAGTAGATCAAAGAGATATTCTTCTCCACTGCAACGTTCTCCAAGAAGAAGGAAATGTATTCGAGTGCAAATGAGTAAGCCTTCAACAAGCTGTTCTGCGCGCTCTGTTGGTTATCCTCAGAATCGTCTTCTGAGGAGCCATCAATATACTCCACAAACTCAGCATGATGGGAAATAGAGTGAATGAGACCAGCAATACTCTTCTCAAAAACAATATCACTTCCTGATTGAACAGAGACACTCGATCTTTTTGTGAAAGTTGATCTAATCCATGTTTTGATGTTATCTTTGAGCTTCTGATCAGGCTCATAGGCAATGAAGTAGACGACAGGGAGGAACTTGTTGGAAATGAGTTCTCTCTTGAGGTAGTCTGAAAGAGTGGAGATAAAGCGAGAACGGATATTCTGGTTCTCGTCTTGGATCAATAAAATGGATCTCTCAACAACAACAGGTTTCATTAGTGCATTGAAGCGTGGTGATTGGGCAAGTTGGAGAAGACAAAGTCCAGCTTCTAGTCTCAAACGTGCCTGATGATGACGTGGTGTTGGGTAGTTCTTAGCATTGGAGTTGACAATCTCACCACCCTTTGCAATCAACGACAAGAGAAGTTTCAAAACATTCTCACAAGTGGACATGAGCTCCTCGCCTGCCTCATCATTATCCATGGAGGAGAGACTGTTTGTAAAGATTCGTAGAGCCGCGAGCTTTGCAGCGAGTTCAGACTCTCCAGTTGATTCCAAATTATCATCGTTCACCCATTCAGGATCGTTCTTCTTTGATTTGGTATTATTGGAAAGTAATATTCCCTTAACAAGAATTGGTGTCATTTCATCAATATAGTCAGCTGGGACCTGCGGTGCCACCAAGAACAACTCAGCAATAGTGGAGAGATGCGCGGCCAAATGTTCGCCCTCAGTATCAATTGGGTAGATGTCATTAAACACCGTCGTTGTAAGAGCATCAGCCTTCTCAGTAAGAGCCATGATCTTGACTGAATATTCAGCCTCCATCGGTGTTCCAGTCTTTGCTAGTGTCTCCAGGTTTTCAAAGAACTGCAAGTCATCAGGAATGAGATCACTAAACTTCTGGAAGATGTGGTACAATGCTCTTAGTGTAATGAGTTTCGAAGCCTTTTTAGGACTCTTGATCACTGAGACAAGATACTCAATCTGGTGTTGGAAAGCTGCAGGTGTGATTGATGAGATGCGTTCAATAAGCTGTTGGGTAGCCTTCTTGTACTTCTTCTTATCACTTAGGCTGAGTAACGAGGCAATATTGGATCTGTTGAAGACAATGAGTGATGATCTGTAGATAAGAATCTTGAAAGTCATAGTCAACTCCTTGCTCTGTGTTGAGGAGAGTGTCTTGCCATCTTGAAGCCTCTGGAACAACTCCTTGCGAGCGTTCAGAATTGACAGATACTCCGATTCCGAAGAAATGCAAAACTTCACAAGAGAGTAGAAACGTCTGTTATTCATAGTGGCAAACTTCCGAAGACAGTCAGCAGGCAAGTACTTGTCAGGTAAAGCAACAGCTAACCAGTCAACAGTCTTCTTGAATTTCACTGTCACATCGTTCTGAGCGTCAATGTTCCCGTTCATCTCCTCACAGAATCCAATGAATTTGCTCATTACATTAGAAAGTTGTTGCTGACGCGTGTTGAATGCAACAAAAGCACCCATAGCTTTCTCATCAAGTGTTGACACCACGTTGACCAATCTCTCAACTCTCTTCAAATCGTCTTCCTCTACCGGTAAAATATCTTCCAAGATCGTAATATCAACCAAGTAGTTCACATCTTTATCAGCAATGTAGTAGAGACTCAAGAGATGATTAGGAATCTGCTTGACCAAATCATATGTTTCCAGTTCCTCGGCGTTATCAGCAAATATGTCATCATAAGAATCCTTGTATAATGATCCAAGGATATTGATGGCACCTTCACGGATCTCTGCATGCTTCTCTCTAGCTAGTGGAATGAGCCCCTTGAGGATTGATGGTGTTTGGACCTTTCTCAACAAAACATCAGTTGGAATATCGGAAAGAGCACGGATTGTAGCCAATCTGACATGTTCATCAGTGTCGATGAGTGTTTTGCTCAATCCGTTAGTGATCTCTGAAAGCACATCAGATCTTTGGACAAGAATTTCAGCAGCCTGCTCAACCCACTTCACTCTTACTTGTGGTGAAATGTCCAAAGTCTTCTTCATCCACCCGAGCCATGTTTCACGATGTACTGTGACAAAGTTGATTCTTGATTGAGCAGCAAGGACTTTCCCCACAGTCTCAGTAGCCAAGCAACGGAATTGAGTAGAATCAGCATTCAACTCGTCATCAAAAAGACCCATGACAGATCCTAGAATCTCTGGTGCGTTCTTCCATACTTCAACCAAGAGTGTGTGGAGCTTAATCAAACTCTTCATATCGATATCAGAATCTTGCTCACAAAGAACTTCTGTGAAGAACTTGGTCAATGGGCGTGCCAAACGGTCCGGGTTAGCATTGCAAATATTGACGGAAATATTGAATGTCTGGGCTGAAGCGGTACTGAGCGCTGTAGTGACAGAGTTGGCTTGTCTTGCACTAGTGAGGAAACGGTTGAGTATGAGTTTGAGAACTGGTGTAGTCATTCCGTCCCACTCCGACACGATCTCAATTAGAATATCAGAGATGATTGGCTCCAATTTCTTGTGAAAGATATTGGTTGGGTCGTAGAAGACTTGGAATACAGATTCCACAAGAGAGTCATTGTCAAGATCTGTGACTAGGATGATGGATCTCACTTCTGCAAGTCTTGTGATCAAGTACAACTGCTGAGCGTAAAAGCCGTTATCTGGATTCGTCAACTTCTTAAATTCTTTCACAAACAATTTGAAGATATCAACGAGTTGTTCTTCAGTGTATGGTGCATCTGGAGCGTACAATCTTAGGACATCAGCAAGACAGCAGGCAACGAGGGATTGAACCCCTGAATCTTTGTGAGACATCAACTTAGGATTAACAAGATCATCTTTGTATGCCTCCAATGATTTTAACTTGAAACTATCTTGCTGAATCTTGGATAACTCACTAGAGAGCTTCTATTTCATATCATGTTAGTAAATGATTCACAGATCAGAGGGGGGGTCCACACATACATCCAAGCGCTCAAGCAGCTCTTTGACTGGAATCGGCGCCTTCGCAGTGGCGATTATGCTTTTCTTGAACTGCAAAGTCAAAGCACTGGACTTCGTCATTACGTTATTTGCTTTGTGTGCTAGAAAAGTGAAGTGTGGAGTTAGTAGATAAACGCGTCTCTTCGTTTGGTGGCGACGCGTCTTGTTTTTATTTTTCGCGTGTTTGTGTGGTACGTGCACGACCCTTATACACTTTCCCTCGTTAATGCACTATCCCGAATAGAGCTTACGTTAGAAGTACTTATAACCTAGTGCATTGAATCTATATTAAACCGAATAAGTTAAATGACTGTTTGAATATGCAAAATGATGATCATCAGGCCTGTCCTGTGGTCCCACCAACGGTGTCCTCATGTGTAGTTTCGCTCACATCTCTTGGACTCTCCGACCTCACCGTTTCCAACCTTGTATCCTGTGTGTTTGCCGTCTGGATATTGTCCCTGATCGATGCTGCTGAGAACTGACTCGACCTTCTAATTGGGATTGGCCGCGTAATCAGATCATCAGCAGTGAACCCATCAATACCAGCGATGTTATCCGAAGCAGATGCTGCTCTGTGTGTAATTCTGTGTCTGTTGAGACTATCATTGATCCCCTCTGCAGTATCTGGTGGTCTTTGAGTCATGGCACTGAATGTTCTCATCAGTCTTGACCCAACGCTCTCTCTGCGGGGTGTTGTTGCTGAGTGGATTGGAAGTATGTGGTTTGGCCCAAACTCTGGGTCTTGATCATTGGAAGACCTTCTATTTGTAACGACTCTCTTCAAAGTTTCACTGATTTTGTTTTCTCTTGCGTTGAAACCTCCTTGGTGGACATAGTCGTCTTCTTCTTCTCTTTGAACATCTCTCAATGAGCGACGAGATCTCAGTGAGTTCATATCACCAGTCACGGAATATGAATCGATTGAAGCCTCATCTGATTCCTCATCAGGATAACGAGTTCCAGCAATGGTAGCTTCCCGCGTCAATGGTTTTCCCATACCCATAACTGGGAAAACACCCGGTGGAGATCTCATCTGTCTTGATGATCTTGAAGTTGCCGCCGTAAGTCTTGAGAAGCCCGTTTGTGTCCTCGTCAGTGGGTCATCAATTGGTCTGTAGCTCACTGGGTTGTAAGCAGATCCTGATCTTATGTTATCATCAGAGTCTGAGCCATCAGTGGACTTCTCCATGGATGGAGAGACAGGATGTGAGGTCTTAACCCTAACAACTCTGGAGTCCATCTCAAGTTCTGGTTGTTCATCCTCTGCTTCATAAGCTGGGAGGTTAAGCATAGCTCTATCTCTTTCAACAACAACCAAGTGAAGATACCATGGAACAACAATACCAAAGACACTTCCACCGAGGGCGTTTCCAAGAGTTGCTGGAATCAAACCTTTCCAAATCCACTTACCAACACTGTGTGGCGCACCGTTGATAAGGCCCATAGGTACCAAATACATGTCAGCAACCGTATGCGTGAATCCCATAGTGACGAAAGTGAAAATTGGCAAAGCCATGACGATCAGCTTGACGTGTGTTGGCTTAGCTAGTAGTTGGAGGTAGACGGCAAGGCAGACGCAAAAGTTACCAGCAACGCCTTTGAGGAAAGTTTCCATGAAAGAATAGGATAATTTGTCATTGACAATTTCAATAGATCCTTTGACGTAAAGATCAGTGGCTGTGGTTCCTGAAAGATGGCAGATGACATAACAAACAAAAAGGTTTGCAGCCAGGTTGAAGATCCAACTGACAGACCAACTAACTAGGAGGTCCAATATTGTTACTGCTCCCCGGCAAACGCCGACTGAGAAATAGAGAATATTACTGTTATAAAGCTCAGCACCCATCATGATAACGTAGAAAAGACCAATAGCATACACAGCACCTTGCTGGAAGTGAATGATACCTGGATTGCTCTCCCACAAGTCTGGATTCGTCGCCTGGGCACATAGATGAAGCATACCACCAGCTGAGAAAAGAATACCGCCAACGATGGAGTTAATGATAAGCGTATCCAACCGAAGACGTGCCTTTTTCATGGCGGTGGCTACAACAGCAAGCGCCGCTTCGTGCGGAGTGATGTAGTAGGTGTCGTCAGCCATGAGTGTTGAAGATAGGCGTGACGAGGGTGTGTGTAGTTGGTAGAATAGTCTGTAAGGATCTGTTGAAGTTCCGTCAATGTCTGTGTCTAGTCTCAGACTTCCATGCTTGGGAAAGGAAGAACGTGATTAATCCACAGAGATTTGGGAGTCAAGCGCTCTGTCCCGGCCGCCGTGTCTTTCGGAAGGTGCATGGGCCCATTCGCGTAACTCTGGGTCTATACCAAGATCTTGATCAAACACTCTCTTGCAGCAGGACGCCACAAACGGGTCGAGTGTCCCAGATCTGCCTAGGCACCCATCTCATCTCCTTAACTCCGTCTTGCTGTTGACACCAATTTGTCTGTACCGGCCACAGCTGTTCCCCTCAGCTCTTAGATCCTTCCTGATCTGGCGTTGTGTCAAACCTGTCTTCCCACCCGCGAGCGCCAATCACAGAACAGAACGGACCGCTCTCCGCGGAAGAGACCGTTGCTAAGCTTACATCCAGACACCACAATGTCTGGGGCACAGGTACCTCTGTGCCTTATTGTCAACACTGACTCCAGAACTTGTGGTACTACTCATAACGCTACAATACTGTCAAGACAAATATGCACATTCGGCTGACCTTACATCTGCCTCGTAATTCAGACATTTTTTTACACCCGGAGACCCATTGTTCAAGCGGTCCCCGCCTCTCTGGCCTCCGTGCGCCTTCCCCGTTTGGTATCTGATCTCCGATACCCGGGCGCCTCGCACCCCATAGGCTGTATGAGATCCCGCGAGATATCTCTCAGATGTGGAGAACGGTTGGATAGTCGGTAGAATACGGCGTTAGAATTGTGCCTGTGATGATGTAATGGACAATGCGACATGTTCTTGAGCTCGGTCGGGAGAGATTCGGCCTGACATTGGGCTTCCGAAGGGGAAATTGGCAAGGCTAGAGGCGTTCAGGGTGGGAATAAGTTCTCATTCAACCCCACTCCCTTCAATCAACTTCTGTATCTTCAGTCTGGGAGTTACCTGTATCAAGTTCATCCTCTAATTCTTCTTCTTGGGCATCATCCAACTTGAAGGTCAAAACAAGCAGGGGTTCTCCAGTATTGACACCCATACTCTCAGTCTCATTCACTTTCAACACATACCTCACACTGTCAAATTTCTCGTTCAAATACTTTGACAAGTTCAACTCAAACCCACCTGGCAAGGAGATCTGGAAATCACCATCTTTCAAGCTAACCAATCCCGAAAAGAAATCAAACTGGTATGTCTTTCCTTGAAGGAACGTAAAATTCTTGAGATTCTCGAGGTTCTGAAACATCTTTTGTCTTTCTCGGCTCTCCACTGGAATATCCAGTTCACTTTCTCGATCATCTTTCTCAATGCCCTCCTGTATCACCAATGATTGCAAGTCTTTAAACCCACCAACAGAATTACTCACAACGTTGAAACTGCTCAATGCCCTTCCATACAAATAAGGTTCATCTGCATACAAATCTCCCTCCACACTAGGATCCACATACGTCTGAAACAACTTCAATCCAGCACTAGTACCATATGGCAACGAATCCTTAATAGGATATGCGAAATCATTTCCAAAAAGGAGAGTATCACCCCTGATATCACGATTGGGCGTCATGCTGATTTGAATGGATATGTTTGAGTCCCTATCTTCAAAATATGAAGAGCTCACAAGAGTGTCTGTATGTTCTTTCGACCCGGCAAACCCATTAATGCGGACAACAAGTTCAATGGTTGCGGATGGTGATGTGATGATGATAGGAGTCTCAGTATTCACAGGTACAACCTGTGGTGGGGAGTCATAGTCTGATGATGCTGTGATTGTAAGTTTGTGCTTTTTAGCAGGTGCAGAACTCCACCATGACATTGTTCACAGATACCAACTCTCTGGGGTTGTTTGCTTCGTTGACCAAGTGCTTTATCATTTTGATTGCTGTCAAAAAGCGATTTCGACCAGGGCTCACAATGGAGTGCGCAAACCGAAAAACCAACGAGATGGCCCCACGTTGCCCAACACTAATAGCCAAAGACCAAAGGTGTAATTTGATCTTAGTGGGAGAACAGTTAGTATATGGTGTTCTATATAGATACTCAGAGGTAATAGCTAGGTTCTCCTCGCATTATTCACCTCTTAACATGGGACGATCCAAAGTGCGAGTAATAGTCCGGGGAGGCGGGTTCTATTGAGCCAAAAAAGATTCGTTTCACCTGAAGCTGCTTGGGATCTGATACTTTAAGGGTTGGCACATGAGAAGGTGCCGGCTTTGTCAGTATTAGATTACATGACATGTCCCAGAAATGAGCGATAAATTGAGTTCGGACGATCCAGTTTTAGCTTGTAGTCGCATAAACTCCAACGAGGTTGTGTCAAGGGCGGAGGGAGGCGGCGGACAACAGTGCCTGCAGATGAAGAGTTCAATGTTGATAGGAATTCTCGTGGAGATCCAGCCATGTTCCTCGAAGTTAGAAAAATCAATGATCCATCTGGTGTAGTGGTGTCAAGCAGCGATACCGGCCCCGATAACACTTCTCAGAGAATGAGAGACTGCAAGGAATGCCACCAGCTAGAGAACCAGAGTGTGTGACTGAGGGTCGGCTGTCTGTGTGCCTTGGGGCAGACGTGCGCTTACCGGGCGATGGACGCCTAACAGGCGGCAAAGTTCCAAAGGCTAGAAGAAGCAGGAACAAAGCCCCTTGGTTGGGGAGAAAAAGATGTATATAACTAATAAACGGACTAATATCAATATTTCACTTAAAAAACCACCTTTATCACCAATAATTCCTTGAAAAGTGCGCTCAACTGATAGCGTCGGGTGCTCATGGCCCACCCAATTTGCCGCGAAAATCGACCGCGTGCTACGGAGAACAGTGAGCCAGTGGAGCAACGATATATAGGCGTGGCAGCCCGCTGCTTTTCTTTCGCCACATCACAGAACCTGCTAAAAGATTGAGCATAAACATCTCGCCAAACACAAACACAACAATGTCCTCTAACTCTCTCGCACAATTGAAGGCCGCTGGTACCGTCGTCGTCACCGACACCGGTGAGTTCGAGTGTAAGTTTGCTTCCTTTCTCAGGGCATCACGGTCGGCTCGGCATCACTCTTTGTTTTAGGGGTCTGCCTTTTTTTGGAGATCCTTATTATTCTGCAATGATCCCGGCACAATGTTCTTGATAACCTTCTGTTTGTCAATTGAAGATTTGATTCTAACATATTTTTCACAGCTATTGCCAAGTACACCCCACAGGATGCTACCACCAACCCATCTTTGATTCTTGCTGCTGCTTCCAAGCCAGAGTACGCTGCTTTGATTGACAAGGCCGTTGCTTACGCCAAGGAGAAGGCTTCTACCCCAGCTGAGCAGGTTGACCTTGCTCTTGACCGTTTGCTCGTTGAGTTCGGTACTGAGATCTTGAAGATTGTTCCAGGCCGTGTCTCCACTGAGGTTGACGCTCGTCTCTCCTTCGACAAGGAGGCCACCATCAAGAAGGCTCTCCAGATCATTGAGTTGTACAAGGAGGCTGGTGTTCCATCTGACAGAATTCTCATCAAGATCGCCTCTACCTATGAGGGTATCCAGGCTGCTCGTGAGCTCGAGGCCAAGCACGGTATCCACTGTAACTTGACCCTTCTCTTCTCCTTCGTCCAGGCCGTTGCTTGTGCTGAGGCTAACGTCACACTCATCTCTCCATTCGTCGGTAGAATTCTTGACTGGTACAAGGCTAAGACTGGTGAGACCTACACCGGTGAGACCGACCCTGGTGTCATCTCCGTCAGACGTATCTTCAACTACTACAAGAAGTACGGCTACAAGACCATCGTTATGGGTGCTTCTTTCAGAAACACTGACGAGATCAAGGCTCTTGCTGGTTGTGACTTCCTCACCATTGCTCCAAAGTTGTTGGAGGAGCTCTTGAACTCTGAGGCCCCAGTTCCAAAGGTCTTGGACGCTGCTTCTGCTGCTTCCGTTGACGAGGAGAAGGTCTCTTATGTCGATGACGAGGCTACTTTCAGATTCCTTCTTAACGAGGACGCTATGTCCACTGAGAAGCTCTCTGAGGGTATCAGAAAGTTCGCTGCTGACGCTATCACTTTGACCAAGCTCTTGGAGGAGAAGGTCAACGCTTAAGTAGACCCCTGTTGAATGCCCTTAGTTTTCACCTTTTATGTTACGAAGTACAAAATGTTTTTGCAAATAATAATGAATTGACCCATGTAGTTGTTCTCGATTGTATTAGATCCCATTGATAGCTCATAAGTGTAACCCAATGTATGTGGATTCCAACGTGAGGACGAGAATCGCGACAGGCGGGAAATCAAAACAAAGCTGGAAACCAAAATACCCCAAGGTCCCCTGTTAACCGCCAACCTCACCAACTGCTTCGAGCGCTTCTCAACATGTCCCAGGCACCTCACATATCGGAATATATCCAATATCGTGTGCTCTACACCAGAGATATCCACAAGAAGCTCAAGTCATGGTGTGATGGGAAGGTGACCTTCTTCAAACATAACAAGAAGGTGCAGGTTCACACGGAAGATGGCGATCTCATCTCTGATGTGTTTTTCCAGAATTTCAGCATCCTAGATACTGATCCAACTGGCAAGGAGATCAGGGTTGGATCACTCTTGGTATCTTTTGAAGAGTTTATCGGGCAAGGTCAGCGTGACATTTCCTGTGTTTTCAAGAAGCACAATCAAGCAACTGGACCATTGGCAACTCCGGTATCCGCTATCACAACACCCACAATCATTAAGAGAACACCACTTCCAACTAGCTCTATCCCACAAGCATCGTTAATTCGTCGCAGAAAAGTTGGCCTTAGCCGGATGGAACCAGCTACCAAACGCGCCAGACTCTCATCTCAACCCCTTCAAGCAGGGAACACACAAACGCCCTCCGTTGCAGCTTCACAACCTTACAAATCCCCATTACAACACAGATCACAGTCAAAGGATGAAGCCCCAACGCCCAGCAAAAGTATGAGTCCACAAGCTCCATTGCAACCGCCATTGATGCGTAAGGTTGACAGCACGGAGCGAATCCGCATATCGCCACCATACAAGGCCTCACCAAAGACACCAGCGGTTCCACAGAGTGTTCGAAAATCTTCTGTGCGTTTCACCCCATCTGTTTGCACACCAATCCCACTTCCTAAGACTGCTGATGTTCTTTCCAATAATACAACTGAGACTCCTGAGTCCCTGAGCAAAACTATCAGCACATCATCACTACTCAAACGTCTTCTTGAAGAAGAGGACGACGATAGCAACGAAAAACCTACACCAGTCAAACTTCAAACACCAGCGTCTTCGAAGTTCTCCTCCCATAACCCACAATACATCGTTGAGGAAACTTCTCCAATACCCCTTACTCAGCAACAAGAAGATGACATGAAGATCTCATGGGGAACACAACAAAACACCGACGATCTCGCTGCGAAACTCACACTAATGCATCAGGAATCATTAAAGAAATCCTCTCCAACGGCCAATTCACCAATGGTCACTCCTTCTTTGCCAACGAGACCGGTGAGAACTACACCAAGACCTCGAATCAGCAGACCTATGCGCGAGACCATCCGAGTGGAACAACCTACACCAATCAGAACACCGGATGCAAGTCACGTACATACAGGACGTACCCCACTTCAGAATCTACAGAAGAATTCACTGCTCAAGATTGCACACAGGTATGACACGCCAACTTCTGGGAGCGGGAAAGCTACCGGACTCATGACGCCAGTAAGCGCAAAGACTAAAATGCACGTGTATGTCAGCGATTCCGAGGATGACGACATTGAAGAGACACAGGTTGCTATGGATGAGAAGGATGATGAGAGGATTACTCAGACGAGGACGTATGATTATGGTCCTGGTTATCGCATCTCCGAGATGGGAATGGGAGCCTGAAAGTTCTAGACCAGCAATAAGGACTTGCATCATGATATACATGTAGTGGTTCGTTATTAAGACATTCATTCATTCTTCTGAAAGTGGAAGTCTCTGTATCAACCAACAAATTGATTTGTGTGGAATTTTGCCAACCCTTTGACGCGAAGATCCCTAACATCCGAAAATTTACGATTTGGGTACATGAAGATACATAGCGCGCACTTACAAAGCGTTTACAAATTGTTGCGGGGCCGTGTATGACTAGGGGGTAACTAATCCTCGCCCGGGCTGGAATCAACAGATATTTGGAATGGATCTACACCAGCATATAACAAACAATAGCAATCATATGTATATTATTACTCATCATATCAAATGTCTGACATACTCGGAAAAACCAGGGAAGCGTGTGAAGGCCACAAAACTTCGCGGGGATGAACTCGGATGAACAGTTCCGGGTAGAATGTCCACCTTCCTGAAAGAATTGTAACCAAGGTATATTAAAAAAACACCATAATCCAACAGTTAAAAAAAATAGTAGAGAAAGTAAAGTCATCAAGATGTAGGCAAAAAAGAAGTCATAAGCGGGGTCGTAGTATCAAGCAGTATCTGTACTGCATCGTAGTGTAAAGCAAAGTTCAAAGCACAGCTCTAAGCTGCCAATAGAACCAAACAAAGTAGAATATTGAGAATGGGTGAGTTGTAAAGTCCCTTGACTTAAAACTCGAAAGCATCGACAGTCATGCTTTCCTTCTTCACTGGATCAATGTCCCAATCGAATCCAAACATGTTGACACCAACACCATTTCCTTGACTCTTGTCAAAACCGCTCATAAATGGGTTTGCAGAAGCTTGTTGTGTAGTGTTGATTGGGAAGAGATCCTGAAATGCAGAATCAAGACTTTGAACTCTTGAAGAAGGTTCAACTTCGTCAATAGAGTACACAGGTGACATGAGTGTAGATCCTGTGTTTGTGTCACTGAAGTTAACACTGTCCAAGTCAAGGTCTGTGTTCAAGCGTTCCTCTGGTCCCGATAGGACGGAGTCGAGTGTGGTTGCTCTGCGTGGCTGCTTGAGGATGTCAAGCGAAGATGAGAGAGGCGACTCGGTGTATGATGTCGAAGGGGAAGCTGTCGAGAGGCTGAAACGCGACTGGATTGATGAAGCACTCGATGAGTTTGAGCCACGTCCAGCAGGGATCTTGTGGATGTGGTTGTCGCTGTTGCGTCTTGCTTTGGAAAGGTGTGTGTGGGAGTGCATTGCGCGAGGCGAGGGACTGCGACTGGCACTGGGAACGTTAGATGATGCTGGAGAGGAGACAACATCAGTGATATCATTCAATGAATAGGATTGTGATGACTCGGCCAAGTTCTGTAGTCTGTCAGCTGGAAGGAGACGTGAGATCACCTTGTTGATATCCCACTCACCGTCAGCGTTCTGGAGGTCATCATCATCACAAAAGTCATAGAGCTCACGAGCCCCTGACTTGCTCTTCTCTAATAGTTGGGTCAATGTTTGCACCAAAACGGAAACACGGGTCTCAAGGAGGTCAACATATGCGGCTGGGTAGACTTGGCCAGCTTTCTTCTTAGTCATGTATGTGCAAATTTTCCCATCCTGAAGGCACCTTGTGCAAGGCCGTTGGCCATCACATTTGGTCTTTGACTTTCTGCAGCAATCACAAGCCTTTGAGACACGCTTCTTAGTGTGTTGGTCTTTCTTGTCAGACATTGCGAGAGTGGGAGTCAGTGTTCGGATAAAAGCGTAGGAGAGGATTCAAATGGAGTGGAGCGGGTTTATATGCTGCTGAGCACAAAGACCTTACTAATGATCGCGGAAGGAACTTGGCTTTCCGCACAGCAGAGAGTATCTTCTTGGTAAAGTATGATTGTGAGA
>JAKTSI010000028.1:0-172199 GCA_030580135.1 Petasospora easanensis | reverse complement strand
TGTCTCAGTCGTTAACTCTCGGTGACCAGAAGGTGGTTTATGTCACCAATGATGCCACTAGAAGCAACAAGAAGAACAATAAGAAGGATAAATGGTCTATTGAGGAAGCATAGTGCCTGTTTGAAGTTCCCGAGACGTAGTGTACGAATCCCTTGCAAACTCTTTAAAGATCTAGAAAGGCCCTAAATGAACTTGAACGATCGATCTTTAGAAGAAGAACGCTGACGTATAGGGTTGTATCGATGATCTCAACTAACTACATCTTCCCGTGGAAAGAAACTGCTGTTACATGGGCAAAATTGATGAAATTGAAAGGATCGTTTGGACTGTAGAGATAGAGGAACATGCAATAAGTACTGCATTCCAAAATCGTCAAAAAGTAGAAACGAACCAGGATTATAAGCTCTTGCCATATATAGCGATCCGATATGCGATCTCATGTACCGGCCCTTGGTAAAACTCAATTGCGGGTGCATGCCAATTGCCAATCTGATCTAATACATGGAGAGCCGTGAGGCAAAAAAAAACTATAGGTCATATTTGATGTCGGAGATTTTCTACAACTTCCTCCAGTGCGGTGTGCTAATATGCACCCTTTTTGAAAGAGGACTTCTTTGTGAATGCTTTGGAAAATTTGACTGAGATTTTTTTTTTGTACCAGCTTACATAATCTTAAGAGAGTGAACTTGTAATTCCCGTGAGGTGGTGGGGACACTAGGTAGTATACCCAAGTAGAACGCTACGGTATTCAACACATTAGTATCGAGTTTGATTTACTGTTCTATTGGCCCGTGGAGTAGAAAACCCAATAGTATGTGGTCACCAGTGTAATTGTCACGTGACCTCTCCGCGAACATGAGAAAAACGTACACGTTGGCAACAAAGAACGCGTCTGCCTCTCAATTATCAACAAGACGAGAACAAATTCCCCCCTGGACACTCAATTCCCTGCAAACATTTCAAGTCTCTTCGTTTGTTTGTTCCCTCCACAATGTCAGATATCGTGAACCAGATCAAGGCTGCTCTTGAAGGCCCAATCGACTACCCATCACAGAAATGGACTCATCAAACCGCCACTCGCTTCCTCATCATTGGTGCAGTCCTCTCCTGCATCATTGGGTTCATCACACAGAGCCCTGCGAACCTTCTCTACACGTTTGGTGCGTCGTTAGTGCTCTGCCTGCTTCTCGTGGTGCCGCCATGGCCTCAGTACAACAAGGAGGCTCCTATCCAATGGCTCGAGCCACAGGTGCCCGTTTTCGAAACCAAGATTGAGCTGGAATGAGCATATGTTTAATGAACGTGTTAACTGATAGAAAACACCCCTCCAAAAGTAGAAGTTCTGAAGCAGATCCACACAGAAGGGTCCTCCATGTATTGTCTCTCCACACTCGCGGAGATTCTCGCGCAACGTTTGTTAACAGCAGATGCCCTGGGGGAATTTCTCGGGGGACTCTCTCCAGTATTTAAAAGGCCCTGGGGATCCCTCAATCCCAACAACTTTTATCTTAACACGCACACAAACACACGATGTCGTATCTCGGATTGGATCTCTCAACACAGCAGATCAAGCTGCTAGTCACTAATGACAGTCTCGAAGTCACACACTCATACTCCATCGAGTTCGAGAAGGACCTTCCTCAGTACAAAACTACAAAGGGTGTCTATACAAACTCAGATACTGGCTCTGTCGTTGCCCCAGTGCAGATGTGGCTCGAGGCCCTGGATATCATCCTTGCAAAGATGAAGGAGGATTCCACTTTCGACTTTGCCACCGTCAGGGGTATCTCTGGATCCTGTCAGCAACACGGATCCGTGTACATGTCCTCCAAGGTCCATGAAGCATTTGCCAATGCAAACAGTTCCCAATCTTTCAAAGAACAACTCACAGAGGACTGTTTCTCCTTACAGACGGCTCCAAACTGGCAGGATCACTCCACAGGCGACGAGATCAAGGTCTTTGAAGACTACATCGGCGGCAAGGAGGAGCTTGCTCGTATCACCGGATCCAGAGCTCATTACAGATTCACTGGACCTCAGATTAGAAAAATCGCAAAGGATCATCCAGAGGAGTATGCAAAGACTGATCGTATTGCATTGGTTTCAAGTTTCTTGGCATCTCTGTTTGTCGGAAAAGTTGCAGATTTGGAAGAGGCAGATGCCTGTGGTATGAACCTCTATGATATCCCAAACAGACAATGGTCACAGGATCTTTTGGCCGTTTGTTCTTTGTCCCATGAGAAAGATGGTGCTTCCGATGAGGAACGCGCTAAGGCAGTTCAGTCTTTGAGGAACAAGCTTGGTGAAGTCACACCAGTTGGACATCAGAACATTGGTGCTGTATCGCAGTACTTGGTTTCCAAGTATGGATTCTCTCCAAAGTGTAAAGTGTACTCATTCACAGGTGATAACTTGGCCACTATCCTTTCCCTCCCATTGAACCAAGATGAATTGTTGATCTCTTTGGGAACTTCAACCACCGTGCTTCTCGTCACAAAGACGTACGCTCCTTCTTCCAACTACCACCTCTTCATCCACCCAACCATCCCAGATGCATACATGGGCATGATCTGTTACTGTAATGGATCCCTTGCCCGTGAGAAAGTCAGAGATGTCCTTAATGACAAATACGGCAAGCCACACTCCGACTGGACGCTGTTTGACACCATCCTTGACAACTCCGACACATACGACCACAAGCTCGGTGTCTACTTCCCACTAGGTGAGATTGTTCCAAACAGAAAGGCACAAACAGTGAGAGCAACACTCAACGAGGATGGATCGATCAAGATTGTTGAATCTTGGGATGCGGAAACTGACGTCCCTGCAATCCTCCACTCACAGGCATTATCGTGCCGTGCTCGTGCTTCACCAATGCTTTCCATCCAGACTGACACCATCGCTGCACAATGCCAGGACCTCGAGTTTGACGAGAAGGAAATCAAAGCTATAAACTTCTCCCAGAGACCACATAAGGTTGTCTTTGTCGGTGGTGCTTCCAAGAACATCCATATCGTTCGTAAGTTCGCAGAGGTGCTCGGTGCTCAGGATAACTTACGTTTCGACAATCCAAACGCGTGTGCGCTAGGTGGTGCATTCAAGGCATCCTGGTCTACGTACAAGGAAGACGGGGGTGATGATGGATACCACGCATACTTGGATGAGAAGTTCAAAGGTGGCATGGAGGTGATTGAGGCTGAGGATAAATGGGACCAATTCATTCCAGGTTTGAAGATGTTGAAGGAGATTGAAGATGTTGCGGTTGCATGAAAAAAATGAAAAACTATAGACAGTAATGAATACCTATACGCTTGCTTTGTTGGCCTTAGTAATGGAATTGGTTCTGGTTATGTGGAAAATGTATGTGCATGCAAAATTTCTAGAAAGACACGCACACAGCAGGAGTTGGGCTTTGATTTGGTCTTCAGTTTACCAGCCACTACCTCAGCTACACAGGTTTCAAGCTTACAAATTGGTTAGGTCATTAAGAGCTCAGACGATGACACTAACAGGTAATTAGAGCACTGTGACTTAGCTGTTTGCCATCCATTCACCAGGCCACGCTGCCAGTCGTGAATGTAGTCACCGACCTCCTATTGCTCGAGGCACTGTGTTAGTCTTGTAACTTTGGAAATTGGAACTATGCTCCGTCATCCCTTCACCATATGCACGGTCTTTAGAGTGGTCTGGGCCCTGGTCTATTGGTCTGCGCCGCTTGGCCAAACCTTCTCACATTCACTCTCATTAGAGTTGGTCTGCTGCTGTCCTGACTAACGCAGATCACACGCCATGCTAAAAAAGCATTTAAACAACAAAATACCTTCACAAAATTTTAAATCCGAAAGCATTTTGGTATCAGCCTGAAAGTGAGAATGTGGTTCTCCAAACGTCGTCGAGAAAGACGTAAGATCACTTGCACAAAAGAAGACGTTGACAAGTACTTTCCTGTGATAGAAGTGCCCCAGCATGTCTCCTTTCTATCTTTGCCACCCGAAGCCAAAATTGTGACTCTTCAAATGCTTATGAGACTTTGTAAAAGAGACAACCAAGAATTCATTGATGACCTTGTCTGTGTTTTCCAGAGCGTGCCCGAGCTTGTGCCATTGACGGTCCTGATCACGGATGACCCACCAAACCCACACCGATTGTTACCGTGTCCAGACATTCCATGGATATCATTGGAAGAGTATGGGTCCTATTCATATGATGATGGCCTAAAGGACAGACCTATCAAGATATTCTGCTTTTCAAATTTCTACGGCAAATGGGGCACTACAGAGCTATCTTTTGGGAATCGTGAGTGCCTATATCTTCGCCATTTCCGCTCTCCTTTCACTATTGGGCCAATAGTTGACTGCACCAAGAGTCCTAATGGTGATATGGATCCTGTGATTGAGACTGATGTGATGAGTAGCTTGGAAGGCTTTAGCCAAGTTACTGGAGCTTGGAAGGGAAGTGCTGATAGCACATGTGGGAACCATGCCTCTCATATATCTGAAGTTTCGCTCTTGAAGCCAATATCAAACACTTGTGTGGTAAGAAGAGTTACTGATGCTGAAGTGGTACGGTGTTCAATTCATATTCATCCTTTTAGGGTAGAAAATGTGGATGATGATCCTGTTCCGGAAATTGCAGGCGACTTATACAAGATCCATGCACCAAGAGCCAACAGGTTCAGCATCCTCTTCTCTGAATACTTTCCACCAATACCAAGTGATTTATTCACATACTCATGGGAGAACAACCAAAGAGATATTGAATTCACATTGGAAAATGTGAAATGGAGTGCTTACGACGCTTCTGGCAGTTGGTCATACAGAGCAACACAGCATAAACACACTGCTCTGACGTTCACGTCCCATTTCAAACGCTTTATATATAGAGGAGTTCCTTTCTTCTATATCCACCTAACACAATGGGATTCAGCAAGAGAACTATTTTGGATGTCCGAGACCATGGAAGACTACACTGACTATGAACACAAAACGCGAGACGTACGTTGCCCGGAACTGAGAAAGCTGAAGATATTTGAGGACTTCAAATCAACGACCTACGAGGAAACCTATCCCTTCTTCACAGCCCCATTGCTACAGTCATTAAAGTTGATAAATGACAGCGTTGACCCTTGTGTCCCTAACATTCCCAAACTGCTTCATCTGGACCATGGTCTGGAGGAATTGTGCCTTGTACAACTTGAAAGCGCTCCACAGAAGGGAGAGCACAAGCTTGACGTGAAACCAATATCGTTACTTGGTGAAGATATTCCATCCGGATGCAAGAAACTGACGGTGATGGGGTATGTTCCAAGCTTCCTTGAACACTTTTCGAAGACGTTCTGGAGATTGGAGCAGCTTCAACTTGATGTGTCGCAAATACCAACGCTGGCATCAGAAGGCATAGCCACAATTGAGATACCAGAGGAGATATTTCCAGCTCTTGAACATGTATCATTCCAAGCCCCAGTATTGAGGGCCAGATCAAAGGATTCTCCATACGCAGAGGTGTATCGCCGGTGGGATGACATCGTTAAGCGTCATCAGAGGGTTAAGCTGGTGATCTATACCAGTAGCACATCAGTCGACTTTGATTCCGATATACTAGAACAATCTGATGTGTTTCTCAATCGAAGATATTTGAAGCTACCGGAAAATCTCTCACGTTTTGACCATTCATTTGACAGATGGACCATAGTGGGAACTCAGGAGAAAGAGATGTTGGTTCACGAGGAGAGAGGCAGCAGGGGTGAGAATTTCTTCCAGTCTCTTAAGATTTCATAGTTTCCAATACCCGTTTGTAATCTTATGTGACTTTGAAGTTTTAAATTCTGTAGGTATACTATATCCTACTTGTGACTTTGTCATCCATTCACCAGGCCCCGGGCCACGCTGTGTAAGCCATGAGGGTTCTATGGCCGCTAAGTCACGTGATCATTACGGGATCTCTCGCCTATCCTACTAATAACCCCCTCACGAGGTGGCTAAGGCGTGGCTCGATATCGCTACTCTATCACGTATATAACGGTGACCTAATCCGCTAGGCGTATTCTATACTATCATATGTTAATGGACGTTCAGTTTATCGTTAACTCAGCCACCTTACACGCTGCCAGGAATGTAATTCGTCGACATCGGTCCTCCTGTTAATCAGGCTCTGCGTCGGTCTTGGAACGTTGGAACAGTGGTTTGCAGTGCAGATAATAGTTATTTATGATGATCTGGACTCTGGACCCTGACCTATTGATCTGCGCAACTTAGCTACTTAAACCTTCTCACATTCATTCGCATTAAAGTTGGTCTGATGCTGCCCTGACTACCGCAGATCCTACTCAGCGCAAAAAGCATTTAAACAACACAATACTCTCACAACCTTTCCAAATCACATCTTGCTGGTATAACTATAAGTGAAAAAATGAGGCTCTTTAGACGTCGAGAAAAGCGTAAGATCACTTGCACAAAAGAAGACGTTGACAAGTACTTTCCTGTGATAGAAGTGCCCCAGCATGTCTCCTTTCTATCTTTGCCACCCGAAGTCAAAATTGTGACTCTTCAAATGCTAATGAGACTTTGTAAAAGGGACAATCAAGAATTTATTGATGACCTTGCTTGTGTTTTCCAGAGCGTGCCCGAGCTCGTGCCATTGACGGTCCTGATCACGGATGACCCACCAAACCCACACAGATTGTTACCGTGTTCAGACATTCCATGGATATCATTGGAAGAGTATGGGTCCTATTCATATGATGATGGTTTAAAGGAAAGACCTATCAAGTTATTCTGCTTTTCAAATTTCTACGGCAAATGGGGCACTACTGAGCTGTCTTTCGGGAATCGTGAGTGCCTATATCTTCGCCATTTCCGCTCTCCTTTCAATATTGGGCCAATAGTTGACTGCACCAAGAGTCCTATTGGTGATGTGGATCCTGTGATTGAGAGTGATGTGATGAGTAGCTTGGAAGGCTTTAGCCAAGTAACTGGAGCTTGGAAGGGAAGTGCTGATAGCACATGTGGGAACCATGCCTCTCATATATCTGAAGTTTCGCTCTTGAAGCCAATATCAAACACTTGTGTGGTAAGAAAGGTTATAGCTGCTGCTGTGGTACGGTGTGAAATTCATAACCATCCTTTTAGGATAATGTTCATGGAACGTCTTAAACATGGTCGTATTCCTGGAATTGAAAGCGACTTATACAAGATCCACGCACCAAGAGCCAACAGGTTCAGCATTCTCTTCTCTGATTACTTTCCATCAATACCAAGTGATTTATTTACATACTCATGGGAGAACAACCAAAGAGATATTGAATTCACATTGGAAAATGTGAAATGGAGTGCCTACACTTCACCCCGCTGGTTACAGAGAGGAACACGGCATAAGCACACTGCTCTGACGTTCACGTCCCATTTCACACGCTTTATATATAGAGGAGTTCCTTTCTTCTATATCCACCTAACACAATGGGATTCAGCAAGAGAACTATTTTGGATTTCCGATAACCAGGAAGACTACACTGACTATGAACACAAAACGCGAGACGTACATTGCCCGGAACTCAGAAAGTTGAAGATCTTTGCAGGATTCAGTTTGATCTGCGACAAAACTTATCCCTACTGCGGCAAAACTTATCCCTTCTTCAGGGCCCCATTACTACAGTATGTGACCTTGATAACTGACTGGGTCGTCCCTCGTGTCCCTAACATTCCCAAACTGCTTCATCTGGACCATGACCTGGAGGAATTGTGCCTTGTACAACTTGAAAGCGCTCCAAAGAAGGCAAAGCCCAGCCTAATTGACGTAAGGCACGGGCTAATTGACCTAAAGCACAAGCTTGATGTAAAGCCAATATCGTTACTTGGTGAAGATATTCCATCCGGATGCAAGAAACTGACGGTGATGGGATATTCTCCAAGCTTCCTTGAGCACTTTTCGATGAGGTTCTACAGATTGGAGCAGCTCCAACTTGACGTGTCGCAAATACCAACGCTGGCATCAGACGGGACAGCCACAATCGAGATACCAGAGGAGATGTTTCCAGCTCTTAAACATGTATCATTCCAAGCACCTGTATTGTGTGCCAGATCAAACGATGCTCCATACGCAGAGGCGTATCGCCGGTGGGATGAGATCCTAAAGCGTTTTGGTAGAGTCGAGTTGGAGATCCATACAACTTGCTCATCCTTTGACTTTGATACCGATATTCTCGAGAACTCTGA
This sequence comes from Petasospora easanensis, assembly GCA_030580135.1. Taxonomy (NCBI): domain Eukaryota; kingdom Fungi; phylum Ascomycota; class Saccharomycetes; order Phaffomycetales; family Wickerhamomycetaceae; genus Petasospora; species Petasospora easanensis. The sequence goes on along the minus strand of JAKTSI010000028.1, from coordinate 163,989 downwards.
TGTGATGGTCAATTGGAGAACTCTAAAGCTACCAGAGAATCTCTCACGGTACGATCACTCATTTGATAGTTGGACCCGAGTGGAAACTGAGGAGGGCAAAGAGCTATTTGTCCATAAGGAGAGAGGCAGCAGGGGTGAGAATTTCTTCCAGTCTCTTAAGATTTCATAGTTTCCAATACCCGTTTGTAATCTTATGTGACTTTGAAGTTTCAAATGTTGTAAGTACACTCTATGATCTATGCGGTACGTGAAGCCGGTTTGAAGTCCCGGAGGCAGAGCGTACAAATGGCCTCTTGTCTACAAGCAATGTTCTTTTAACTTATAAGTGTAAAATTATCCCAAATTATATAAACCACGAAGTAAACCAAAGCAATAGTCATGAAAAACAGTCTTTTCGTTCTCTTGTAAAAGTCAACAATCAGTCAACTTCCTCAACAGTTGGACCAGAGTCACCACCTGGGGCAGCGCCTGGGAATCCACCAGGAGCACCACCAGGAGCGCCACCAGCACCAGGAGCACCACCAGACTGGTAGAACTTAGTCATGATTGGGTTAGCAATACCTTCCAATTCCTTCTGCTTGTCCTTGTACTCCTCAGTAGAAGCAGCCTGGGACTCATCCAACCAGGAAATGGTACGCTCAATCTCCTTCTCCAACTTCTCATAATCTTCCTGGCCAACCTTCTCCTTGAATGAAGCCTCACTAATAGAGTTCTTCAAGGAATAAGCATATGCCTCCAGTCCGTTCTTAGAGGAAACACGCTCAGCCTCCTGCTCATCCTCAGCCTTGAACTTCTCAGCTTCAGCAACCATACGCTCGATATCCTCCTTAGACAATCTTCCCTTGTCGTTGGTGATGGTAATCTTCTGAGTCTTACCAGTACCCTTCTCCAAAGCGGAAACATTCAAGATACCATTAGCATCCAAGTCGAAAGTGACTTCAACCTGTGGAACACCTCTTGGTGCAGGTGGAATACCGGACAACTCAAACTTACCAAGCAAGTTGTTGTCTTTAGTCTTGGTACGTTCACCTTCAAACACTTGAATCAAAACGCCAGGCTGGTTGTCAGCGTATGTGGAGAAGATCTCAGACTTCTTTGTTGGAATTGTGGAGTTTCTTGGAATCAACTTGGTCATGATACCACCAGCAGTCTCAATACCAAGCGACAATGGTGCAACATCAAGCAACAACAAGTCCTGAGTCTTGGTGTTAGAAGAGTCACCAGTGATAATAGCAGCCTGAACAGCAGCACCGTAAGCAACAGCCTCATCTGGGTTGATGGATCTGTTTGGCTCCTTACCGTTGAAGTACTCAGAAACCAACTTCTGGACCTTTGGAATTCTGGTAGAACCACCAACAAGAACAATCTCATCAACCTGTGACTTGTCAAGCTTGGAGTCCTTCAAAACCTTCTCAACTGGGTCTAAAGTGGACTTGAACAGATCAGCACACAACTCTTCAAATCTAGCTCTGGTGATAGAAGTGTAGAAATCAACACCTTCGTACAAGGAGTCAATCTCAATGGATGCCTGAGCAGAAGAAGACAATGTTCTCTTGGCTCTCTCAGCGGCAGTTCTCAATCTTCTCAAGGATCTCTGGTTAGATGTGAGGTCCTTTTTGTTCTTTCTCTTGAACTCATTGGCCAAGTGGTCAACAAGCTTGTTATCGAAATCTTCACCACCCAAGTGTGTGTCACCAGCGGTGGCCTTGACTTCAAAGACACCATCATCGATAGAAAGAAGAGAAACATCAAAAGTACCACCACCCAAATCGAAGATGAGCACATTGTGTTCAGCAGTACCCTTCTTGTCCAAACCATAGGCGATAGCAGCAGCGGTTGGCTCGTTGATGATTCTCAAAACGTTCAAACCGGAAATCATACCAGCATCCTTTGTAGCCTGTCTCTGGGAGTCGTTGAAGTAGGCAGGTACAGTGATGACCGCATCCTTGACAGTAGAACCCAAGTAACTCTCAGCAGTCTCCTTCATCTTAGTGAGCACCATAGAAGAGATCTCCTCTGGAGTGAAAACCTTGGTCTCACCCTTGAATTCAACCTCAATCTTTGGCTTGCCGCCCTGGTTGACAACCTTGAATGGGAAGTGCTTAGCATCAGTCTGCACCTCTGGGTCATCAAACTTACGTCCAATCAAACGCTTAGCGTCAAAGACGGTGTTCTTTGGGTTCATGGCAGCCTGGTTCTTAGCGGCATCACCAATGAGACGCTCTGTGTCTGTGAAGGCAACATAGGAAGGGGTGGTTCTGTTACCCTGGTCGTTGGCAATGATCTCAACACGGTCGTTTGTGTAGTGGGCAACACAGGAGTATGTAGTACCCAAGTCAATACCGATAGCTTTACTCATGTTGTGTAATGTATGTATGTGTGTGTTTGTGTATTGTAGTGAAGAAGCAATTGGCGAAATCTGGGCGGCCCGAACTCCCCTTTTTATAATTGAGGATGTTTCTCCAGAACCTTCCGTGTGCGCACAAACATGTCAGAGAGAGCAAACAATGGAATCTTCGAGAAGTTGTGCAGTTGCAAGGAGCGAGCACCGGCAAGTTCCAGAACCTTCTAGAGAAAACAAATGAAGGGGAGAGTCAATTGAGAGCAACGCTTCAATGCCAAAAAGATGAGTCCAGAAGGCAGAAGCATTAAGCATAAAACTGAATTGTTTGGCATATTAGAACGCTCTCCGCTCTGGGTCCGCAACTACCGGGAAAAGGTGCCATAGTCACGTCATTGGAGAAGCCTCTGGAAGGGGGAAGCATATAATTGATCCGGGGCAACATTGATTACGTAATATATTACATAAGCAATATTTTGACGCGGAAAACCGTATTTTTTTAAACTTTGTAAATGGATCTTTGGCCGAGCGGTTTAAGGCGCTCGACTCAAGATCGAGTATCGTAAGATGCATGAGTTCGAATCTCATAGGATCCATTATTTTTTAAATTCTAGAAAACCAAAATCGGTAGGGGCACTACGCGATTATCAAAATTTGGGGGAACAGTTCCCTTGTTCTTCAACTTGATTGCATTGTCTTTCATATCATAACACATATCTCCAATACCATCTTTTATGTCACTACAAGAGATTTTCAACTCCAACATCTCACGAATATTCAAACAGCATGCACAGAATGTCCCTCAACGGCTCGCAATTGCCCTTTCTGGAGGCGTTGATTCCATCGCTCTGACACATCTTGCACATCATTATGCCCAAACTCAAGGAGTAAAGCTCTATCCAATCACCATTAATCACAATCTCAGACCAACAAGTAGCATGGAAATCTCACTCATCAAGAATCAGCTTCAAAAGATGGATTTACTAAGGAACTATCGTACAATGGAGATCCACCTAGATACACCTCCACTTAACGTATCGGCGGCAAAGGCTAAAGACATCGAAGAAGAGGCAAGAGTTAAAAGATATGCTGCTATTACCGAGATTTGTACGACTCTTGATGTGAAGTACATACTTCTCGGTCATCATTTAGATGATCAATTGGAAACATACTGTATCAGACTCTTGAAGAACTCTGGTGTCTTTGGACTAGCGGGAATGCAGGAATGGGCAAAGGCTCCTGTGAACATTTCACCTGAGAGATTAAACGTTGTGAGACCTCTCCTCCGGTTTAGAAAAGAGGAGTTGTACCAACATTGTTTGGAGAATGACATTCAGTGGGTACAAGACTACACGAACTTTGATGAGAAATATGGTCTACGAAACATTGTGAGAAAATATCTTCATGAGCATAAACCTGTTGAAGATAAAATTCTAAGAAGTTTCACTGCTGTGAAGAAGTTTACTGATCGTGTTGATGCCAAGGTGAATAAACTCTACAACTCTGTGAAGAATGACATCGTTCAAGATGCTGGATCATTAACTGTTACCATTCCCAAATCTGAGTTTTCCAAATACACTGAGCTCACAATGGCAAAGTTTCTTTTCAAGCTGATGTATCCATTGTCACCTTCCAAGAACTATCATTACAGTTTCAACAAGATCTTGGGAATCTTACCAAGGCTAACGGAGCCATCCACTTTTTCTCTTCTACAGCTACAATGGACCATCACACAGACCGATGACTCAATATCCATCCATGTTATCCGTCAAACACCACCGAAGCCTGTAACTTACAGTTTCATTGTGACACCTGAATCGTCAACCGACACATTCCTTTTTGACAACACGTACTGGTTCAAGATCACGAACCGGACCCCGGATATCAAGTACTACACACTCAAAACCCTATCACAAGAGGATAAGTCTATAATGGAGACCATTCCAAAGGGCTATAAATATTCAAACTACAAGAACACACCAGTGTTGATTGATCATGCAACGAACACGATTGTGGCAATGCCAGTGCATCAACGCGTTGACTACGCCACATACAAGATCAAGGAGAACATTTACACGTTCTAGATGGTAATGACTCATGATAAAATAGTAATAAACAGAACTGTACAACCAAAAAATGCTTCGTAAATGGGGAGATGGTGCTCTATCAATTGTTGTTGCCTCTTACCAAAACCCGGACACCGCGGTTTTCCACCATGAAAAAAGAGTCATGTTGGGCGACGTTGAACGATCTTCTCTGTTCTCTTGCCACAGCGGCTAGTCCACATCACAATTAACTAAACATGTCCGACGAACCTTTTTCCTTCCCAAAGGAGGAGGAGAAGATCCTCGCCATGTGGAACGACATTGATGCCTTCCATAGATCAATGGAGCTTACGGAGGGTAAAGATGAGTTCGCCTTCTTTGATGGTCCACCATTCGCTACAGGTACTCCTCATTACGGTCATATCCTTGCTTCCACCATCAAGGATATTGTTCCAAGATATGCCACTATGAACGGATTCCACGTCGAGAGAAGATTCGGTTGGGATACACATGGTGTTCCAGTTGAACACGAGATCGACAAGAAATTGGGCATCACAGGTAAGGCTGATGTCATGGCCATGGGTATTGACAAGTACAATGCCGAGTGTCGTGCTATTGTCATGAGATATGCTGATGAGTGGAGAAGAACCATCGGTCGTCTCGGTCGTTGGATTGACTTTGACAACGATTACAAGACCTTGTACCCTGAGTTCATGGAGTCCGTTTGGTGGGTCTTCAAGCAGTTGTTTGACAAGAACCAGGTCTACAGAGGTGTTAGAGTTATGCCATACTCCACTGGTTTGACCACCCCATTGGCCAACTTCGAGGCTCAGCAGAACTATAAGGATGTCACTGACCCAGCTGTCACCATTGGATTCCAAGTCGTTGGTAAGGAGGACACATTCCTTGTTGCCTGGACAACTACCCCATGGACCTTGCCATCCAACATTGCCCTTGCTGTCAACCCAGAGTTTGAGTACGTTAAGATTTACGATGAGAACAAGAAGAAGTACTTCATTTTGCTTGAGTCTTTGATCAAGACTTTGTACAAGAAGCCAGCTGCTGAGAAGTACAAGATTGTTGAGAAGATCCAAGGTAAGGACCTCGTTGGTACCAAGTACGTTCCACTTTTCGACTACTTCTACGAGAAGTTCGAGAAGACCGGTTTCCAGGTCATTGCTGCCGACTACGTTTCTGCTGATTCTGGTACTGGTATCGTCCACCAGGCTCCAGCCTTCGGTGAGGAGGATTTCAACGCTGCCACCACTGCTGGTGTTATTAACACTGAGTTGCTTCCACCAAACCCAGTTGACGACAACGGTCGTTTCACCAAGGAGGTTACCCACTGGGAAGGTGTTTACGTCAAGGATGCTGACTCCAAGATTATCAAGCACTTGACTGAGACTGGTAACTTGTTGCTTGCCTCCCAAGTCAGACATAGTTATCCATTCTGTTGGAGATCTGACACACCATTGCTTTACAGAACCGTTCCAGCTTGGTTTGTTCGTATTAAAGAGATCATCCCAGACATGTTGAACAACGTTAATGCTACCAGATGGGTTCCATCTGTCATTAAGGAGAAGAGATTCTCTAACTGGATTGAGAATGCTCGTGACTGGAACGTTTCCAGAAACAGATACTGGGGTACCCCAATCCCACTCTGGGTCTCTGATGACTTTGAGGAGGTTGTTTGTGTTGGTTCCATTGAGGAGTTGAAGAAGCTTTCTGGTAGAGATGACATTACCGATTTGCACAGAGACAAGATTGACGACATCACCATCCCATCTCAACAGGGTAAGGGTGTTTTGAGAAGAGTTGAGGAAGTGTTTGACTGTTGGTTCGAGTCTGGTTCTATGCCATACGCTTCTGGTCACTACCCATTCGAGAACGAGAAGAAGTTCCACGACAGATTCCCAGCCAACTTCATTTCTGAAGGTTTGGACCAGACCAGAGGTTGGTTCTACACTTTGACCGTCCTTGGTACTCACTTGTTCAACACTGCACCATACCAGAACGTTATCGTTTCCGGTATTGTTCTTGCTGCTGATGGTAAGAAGATGTCTAAGCGTCTCAAAAACTACCCAGATCCAACTTTGGTTTTGGACAAGTATGGTGCTGATGCTTTGAGATTGTACTTGATCAACTCTCCAGTTTTGCGTGCCGAGACTTTGAAGTTCAAGGAGGAAGGTGTTAAGGAAGTTGTCTCCAAGGTTTTGCTTCCATGGTGGAACTGTGTTAAGTTCTTGGAGGGTTCCGTTGCCCTTCTTAAGAAGAATGAGGGAATTGACTTCAAGCACGACAGCACACTCACCTCTGACAACGTTATGGACAGATGGATCTTGGCCTCTTTGCAGTCTTTGATCAAGTTCATCCACGAGGAGATGAAGGAGTACAGATTGTACACTGTCGTTCCAAGATTGTTGAACTTTGTTGACGAGTTGACCAACTGGTACATTAGATTCAACAGACGTCGTCTTAAGGGTGAAGTTTCCCTTGATGACACCAAGAAGTCCTTGAACACATTGACCGAGGCTTTGTTCACCATGTCCCGTGCCATGGCACCATTCACTCCATTCTTGGCTGATACCATCTACTTGAGACTCAAGGAGTTGTACACTGAGCAGGAGTTGTCCACATACAGCACTGACACCAGATCTGTCCACTTCTTGTCCTATCCAACTGTTCGTCAGGAGTTGTTCGATGAGAAGATCGAGACTGCCGTTAAGCGTATGCAGACTGTTATTGACCTTGGTCGTAACATTCGTGAGAAGAAGATGATCTCCTTGAAGACCCCATTGAAACAGTTGGTCATTCTTCATGGTGATGAGGAGTATTTGAAGGACATTGAGGCCTTGAAGTCTTACATCATTGAAGAGCTTAACGTTCGTGACTTGGTCATCACCGCTGATGAGAAGAAGTACGGTGTTGAGTACAAGGCTGTTGCCGACTGGCCAGTCTTGGGTAAGAAGTTGAAGAAGGACGTTAAGAAGGTTAAGGATGCTCTTCCATCATTGACTTCTGCTGAGGTTGAGGACTACGCTGCTACTGGTAAGGTTACTGTTGCTGGTATCGACCTTGTTGCTGGTGATTTGACCGTTCAGAGAGGTTTGCCAGACAGTGCCGCCACTGAAGGCCAGGAGGTTAGAACCGATCAGGAAGTGTTGATTATCTTGGATATCAACATTTACCCAGAGTTGAAGACTGAGGGTCTTGCTCGTGAGTTGGTCAACCGTATCCAGAGACTCAGAAAGAAGGGTGGTCTTGATGCTACTGAGGATGTTACCGTTCAGTACCAGCTTGTTAAGGATACTATTGACTTTGAGAACGTTGTCAAGACACACAAGGACATCCTTGATAAGACCTTGAGAGGTTCCGTGGAGCCATACAACGAGTCTTCTAAGGAGGTTGTTGCTGATGAGGAGCAGAAGATTGAGGATACCATCTTCAACTTGAGAATCTTGAGAATCTAGAGATGCATTAGAGTAAGGGGTGATTGTGTGAAACCTGTACATTGATATGAAAAATGAAAAACAAAGAGTTCTTTATTGTGTGTGAATATGTAGGTATACCCTTAAGTGTACAGATCTGCAGGGGAGAATTGCCTAGAAAGAACATACATAGAACTTGATTTCGCAGGATAGTTCAGCGCCTGTGTGTTGTGCGGGTGATGCGGGAGAAGTCCCTTTTGTGTCGTGTAGCGCAACATTAATATTAAATTTAGTCTCCATGATTGAAAAGTTGATCTTAAGATGCGCCTTTCGTACAATCATCGCACTGGAAACCTCTTCCCATTTCAATGTCATAGGGACATTTTCTATGTACCCCCTACTGGATTATACTCAGCGTTAAGTGAAGAAACACATTCTGCAGTGCTGCAATAGCAACTCTTGCAAATGGGTGAATTCTTTTAGTTGGGACCCACATGACCTGACGTCTAATCATATACAGATAGAGTTGAGAACCTAGAGTTGGGTGATCACTGGATACAGAATAGTACACACAATATGTGGCTTGTTCCATCCATTTATGAGACTCTTCCAGATGAAGACATGTGGTTGCCTCTTTGATTATGACGAGATTCGTTACATCAATACACACACGCGTTCTTCATCCCACAACACAAGCGTAGTTAACGGGCGGCTAATACAGATAAGCGTGATAGAAGCATAAAGAGCGCAAATGTTATAGATCATCTTCATACATATCCTCCTGCTCCAATTTTGTCACGATACAGACGTAGCGGTACTTAGCACCACAACAGGAGGTGGGCGACCGCACGCAAGAGTCACGACTACCAAGGATCTACGATACTCTTCAGGCGACAACACAGTAAGTGCTGGTTGTAAATTGTATTCATCAAACATATGCCCCCCTGGATCGAATAGGCATAGAATGTGCATCGAGACAGGGTATCTCATTGTATGATTGACCAGAGGCAACGTCACTCTGTAGTCCAGAGGAGAAGACCTGGAACATGTACCTTCTAACATGGCCGAAGGTCCCTTTTGATGGCTCCCTTAAAGGAAGATCAGTCATTTTGCCTCACCAGACTTTGGCCAAAGAGACCTTCGTTACCAGGAGGTTGGAAATATATCAAAGTCTTTCCTTAATTCATATGCAGTTCGCTAGTATCACGGCGAATTGTCAACAACGGCGATTGCGCATGGCGACTGAGGGAACTTTACACTGCAACTGTGTTAGTGATCCATTCTTGTCAGACAAGCCACTTGAGGCGGTTACAGCTCTCGTGGCATTTAGTGAGATATCTTACCTTCAAGTACGTGGTTCTAAAGGAATATCTTCCAAAGACCTTTCTTGCACCATCACATTTTTTTTAAACATTCAGAGGTGTCTGTCCTTACCAGACATTGTTTTCGATCAGCTGATTGGAATGTTTGCCTTGAATGGATGATTTGGTAGTAGATACCACTGATTCCCTGAGTTATGGATAATTCTTTTACTGGAGAAGTACTACCTCACATCTAACCGGACTGTGTTGAGAATCGCCTTCTATTGGAGATGCTACGATACGCTCCTACCATTCTTAGGCTGACTACAAATGCCACTATTGAAGACCTTAATCTTTCGGGATATGATGCTTATTATAATGATATGACTGGATCATCTCTAATATGGCCATAAAATTCTAGTGTAATTTGTTGTAGAGAACGTAGAGCTTGATTGCGCAGAAGAGTTCAGCTGTGGCTGGAGATCATGTTGCGCGGGCGATGTCGGAGAAGTCCTTTTTGTGTCATGTAGCGCAACAATCAACTTAGTCTCCGATTGAAAAGTTGATCTTAAGACACTCTGGAACAATTACGGGAGGCGGAACGTTGCACAACTTTCCTATTGCCCTGCATAATATTTCAGATTGCATTCCAAATATTGTGGATGATGAATCATGGCTTCCAGCCTGGGAACTCAAAACTCGGCCGATGGATTAACCATACCAAATTATTCCGACCTGTCACAGTATCCATGATGTGTGTTATAATGCTCAATTAACCGATCTCAGCACAAATTGGATGCATGGATGATGGCGTCTCATTTTGTTTGATACATAGTCATCCTGTGGCTTGTCACATCCATTCATGACTAGACTCTTCCAGATGAAGACATGTGTTTGGTTCTTTGATTATGACGAGATTCGTTACGTCAATACACACACGCGTTCTTCATCTCACAACATAAACGTAGTTAACGGGCGGCTAATACAGAGAAGTGTGATAGAGGCGTAAAGACCATAAGTATTATAGATCATCTTCATACATATCTTATTGGTTTAATTTAGTCACGATACACACGTAGCGGTGCTTAGCGCCACAACAGAAGGTGGACGTTCCTGCAGAGATGTTTCCGTTACACCGCACGCACGAGTCACGACTATCAAGGATCTACAATACTCTTCAGGTGACAACACAGTAAGTGCTGGTTCTAAATTGTATTCATCAAACATATGACTCCTGGATCGAATAGTCATGGATCATTCACATCGAGGCAGGGTATCTCATTGTATGATTGACCAGAGGCAACGTTGCTCTGCCACTTGAGGATGTTACAGCTCTCCTGGCATTGATAATCAAAGAGTTATTTATTGTGTATGGACATGTGGCTATACACTTATAAAGCGTACAGACATGCAGGGGGTGCATTGTCTGGAACGAACATTGAACATTCGTATAGAAACCCCGGAGAAGCGTTTAGTGGTTGTGTGGGGCGACCTTTTTGTGGCATGTAGTTAGCGACTATAAATCAATCCCGAAATATTAATCACGCGGTAAGGATCTTCAGATAGTTTTATCATAACTCGAATGTGGAAAAAGACCATTTTTCGTTTCAAGGACTTCTTTGGGTGTCTTCTGAGCTAGTTGTGAGTTGTTAAACCATGGTCAATCGATGAGTTTCGCAAGAGACTGTTGGCGTCAATTAATCCTTTGTAATTACTAACGTATCCAGGCTCAAATGATTTCCTTCTCAATTGGCAGACGATCCGCTAGGTCTCCAAAGAATTGTTGAATTGATATTATACGTTATGATCAGCTATATCAGTAAAGGTTTAACGAATTGCCACGTCTCATTTTGGTTTGGTTGAGAGTCCCGTGACTTGTTCCATCCATTTGTCAGACTCTTCCAGATGAAGACATGTGGATGCTTCTTTGATTATGACGAGATTCGTTACATCAATACACACACGCGTTCTTCATCGCACAACACAAACGTAGTTAATGGGCGGCTAATACAGACAAGTGTCATAGAGGCGTAAAGAGCATAAATATATTATAAATCATCTTCATACATATCTTCTTCTTCATCCATTCCTTCATCGTCATATGCATCATGTTCAAATTGATCACTGTCGTCATGTACAGGAACATCACTATCCGATTCAATCACTTCCGACTCGATACCTTGTGATGCTTCATCATCATCCATGACTTCATCTTTGTCTTCTTGTTCTTCTTCATCGTCTTCGTCGACAGGTAGATCAATCTTGATAGCCTTCGTATCAACATCTTCAAACGGCTTTGCACTATCAACAGGCTCTCCACATCTGAGACATCTCCATTTATCACCCATAACCTTTGCCTGCTCCAATTTTGTCACGATACAGACGTAGCAGTACTTAACACCACAACAGGAGGTTTCATAAGGTGTAGTAATTCTCTGCTTGTGTCCTGATTCGAGGCAGATACCACACTCACGTTCTTTCAAATGCTTAAACTCCAACTGATCCTGAACCTTGGCTGGTTTTTGGAGTAATCTTGAGAAAATGGTGTTGATTCCTGAGTTCTTGAACATTGGCAAGATGAAGATGATGAATTCTAGGAATGTGTTCCATACCAATTGTCTGTTTTGGAACTCATAAGAGACGTTGCCCTTGTTAGCCCTTGCCAATTCGATAGAATTGACGGTGATTTTCACTTTCAGCAGGCGTAATGCCAATGAAGGATAATCACCCTTGACTAAAAACACCAAGAAATTGGCAAATTCAGATACTTTAATGACCTTCTCTCCGAATTTCCAAACCTGTTTCCAAGACTCGCCAGAATCATCGTATGCCTCTCCAGAGATTTTGTCATTGGCATACCCACCAAGAACCATCCATGCATAATACGCCACTTTCTTCAACTTCTTGATGTCCTCATACTTCAAATTCATCAGGAACATTCCATAACTCTGGTTCTTGTCCCATAGTGTCAACTTGTAGAGAATAAGCCGTAGTAGCAGTGATAGCTCGGCTTTACGTTCTGAAGAAGCAGTGCTCACTATTTGATCCAACAAGTTGGAAATGAGTTCGTTATCAAGCAGGAATGCATCCAACTGTGTTACTCTTGGCGTTGAAATGATCATTTGTCCTGTTTATTGCGGTGTTTTGTGAGCCATTGGAAGGATAAAGAGAAGCCGTTGTGGGGGAATTCTTGTGCGTTCGCGAAATCGCCGAAAAACATTCAAAAATGTCCAAAAGGGGTAAACTGAATACTCATCGCGGATTTTAAAGAAAAAAGTGCCTCTTCTCCCTTTTCTCCTTTTTAGGTAAAACAAGGAGTGTCCTGGGGTTTCTTTTATTCTCTGTTTGTGTTATTGGTTTAAAGAGCAAGAGACATGTTAAGGACACGGTTTCCCCGTATCTTTGTACGATACCAAAGCTCCGTTGTGAACCTCGTTACTCAGCTACACGATGTTATCCCCAAACCATCTCCAATAACCGCTGAAATCAACAAGTTGGGAGATATATCTCCTTCCAAACTTATAGAACTCCGAGATCAATATCATATCAAACACAACACCATGTCGTGCTTATCCGGATTGCGTCCTGGGATGCTGGAATCGTTCATGTCTCAAGTCCGTTCACAGATTGACTCTCCGTCCATCCAGGCACTCGTCGTCTCAGAGATGATGAGAATGGCACGTACTGGAGACTCACACTCTTTCAAAACTGCCGTTTCCATTCTTGATGGTGGTAATATCGGTCCGAGGGCCGTGAGGTTGATTCAGAGGCTGGGACAAGAGGATGTGATGTATCAGATCCTTGCTGAGATGTGTGTTCATTGGAATAACCCATTGTTATGTTCCACGATCGCACTGGGACCTAAGGTTAATGATGACACTTTGAAGATCGTGGTGCGCTCGTTGCTGTTGAAGAATCCAGCGTATGAGGAACTGTTGCTTGATCTGCTTATCAAAATTGGTACGAGGTATGATTACCTGTTTAACGAATGGGAGGTGTCACAGATCTTGGATAAGTTGTTACAAGTGCATGAGAAATCTACAATCTTGAAAAGAATCACATTGTTCCTGATGGATCATACCACATTCTCTTCAAGAGACCATGAGATTAAGAAAGAGTACGATATCATCCTTAATGACGCACACGTGAACAACCAAGCTGGTGTTTACTTACACTGGAGACGAATCATGGATGCATACCCTTTCATAATGGAGCATGATCTGCGTGTTGTTGGTGCTGTTATCCGGTGCTTGAGGAAAGATCAATACCGGAAGATTGCCGATGAGATAGTGGCAAAGATCCCAGAAGAGTCATATACACATCCGTTCCTGGTTCACCCATTGCTTGAATACTGTTTCACCAAGAACGACGTCGATATGGCAAATCTGATCATTGGCCAACTTGAGCCGCCTGTTCCTAAGGAGGTGTTAAGCACGTTGTTGAAGATGAACATGATGCTGGGTGATTTCACTGGTATGGAGAGTATTATGCAACAGATTAACTCTAATGGTGGGATGAACTCTCAGGATTATGCTACTATTGTGCATGGGTTGTTGAAAAAGGGTGATATATCAGGTGCTATTAACGTTACACAGAACGTTCCTATTCAGCATGCCTCATTTGCATATTTGAAGTTGATCAACTACTTTGTGGATACGAAGGGTATTTGGCAAGAGACGGAAATTGCCATTGTTGATAGTCTGATCCATAAGATGTATGAGAAATATCCAATTGGACATGTCAGAGGAAGAAATTTTTGGAGTATGATTGGATCGTTATACATCAAGTACCTCACAAAGAACTTCAAACGCCAAGGTGTTTGGAAGGCAAGATTCATCTATGAGAGAAGTTGTAAAGATTTGGTTCTCAAGGCATATGATTCAAAGACAAAGAATCCAATCATTCCAACAAAGACTATCAATCCTTTTATGATCCCAGTGGAACGTACTGGAGAGGTCAGACTATCGTTCCAGTCAACATCCAAGACTATGATTGTTAGAACAATCATGGACGCTGCTAGGAAACTTTGTGAGATGAAGATTGTCCAATGGGCAGAATTGGAGCTTGGAGAGTTGGGTATGACTCCTAAAGAGATTGAATTGGATACGCAAAGGAAGTTCAACTACAAAGCGAAGAAGATTGGCCTGAGAGAATGGGAAGATCAGGAAACTTTTGAACAAAATATCTGAATATTTGATGGAGGTTTAACATTACATAGAGAAACCGAACAATATTAATGCCTTATGACTATTAGCACGATTGTACGTTGTACGTAAGTCTGTAGTACCTGCAGGCCAGTCGCGTAAAAGATTTTTTTTCTTCACGGCATCTCCCCGGAACACAAGATACACAACAATAGAGAGACCATAACAATGTCTAAGCACATAGCAGTTGGTCTCACAGGTGCTGCAGTTTCTGCAGTTATTACCAACTTCTTTTGGGGGAAGTCCTCACCTGCTCCTGATGCTACATCATCTTCATCTGCATCACCATCATCACCTCTCATGACACGTCCAAATCAGACACCAGGAACCACAGTAAACCCATCAGAATTCTTCAAATACGGATTCCCAGGTCCAGTTCATGATCTTCACACATATGCAGAGTACACTTCCTGCTATGATCGTCAGAAGCGTAACCCTTACTACGTCGTTGAGCACCTTACTCCAGACTCTCTCAAGAAAGGCGGCGACACTGATCGTAAGAAGTCGATCTTCAAGGAAGATGAGAGGATCCCACCAACTTTCAGAGCACAATTGAGAGACTACTTCCGTTCTGGTTATGATAGAGGCCATCAAGCTCCAGCGGCAGATGCCAAGTTCTCACAACAGGCAATGGATGAGACGTTCTACCTGACAAACATCTCTCCACAAGTTGGTGATGGATTCAACAGAGATTACTGGGCACATTTGGAGTTCTTCTGTCGTGATATGGTCAAGGCTTATCCATCCGTACGTGTTGTTACTGGTCCTTTGTATTTGCCTAAGCAAGGTCCAGATGGGAAATGGAGGGTTACTTATGAAGTCATTGGAAACCCACCAAATGTTGCAGTTCCAACGCATTTTTTCAAGTTGGTCGTTGGTGAAAAGCCAAATGGTGACTTGGCAGTTGCATCTTTTGTGCTGCCTAATGATGTGATTAGTAATGATACACCATTGCAATCGTTCCAGGTGCCAGTTAACGCGTTGGAGAGATCCTCAGGGTTGATGCTATTACAGAACGTGCCGGAGAACAAGAAGAAGGATCTCTGTAGAGAAGTCAAGTGTGAGATTACCGTTAGAGAATTCGGTAATGCCACTAAACAACTTCCTCCAAAGAAAGACTATCTTCTCCTGCCTCCACCAAAATAAAGAGATCCATAGCTAGATACTTATTGCATACTATTTATAGAGACCTTAATGTAGACTACAAAGCCATGTGTTCCAAAGTGTACACATCATTTATAAAATGCCAAAAAACACGCGCTCAACACGTACCATCCAATTTTAGTATGACCTCTGTATGATTCCATTCTGTATAACCATCACTGCGTCTTCTTGTTGTTATCCACTTTTCTCTCAAGAGCACCATAACTGATATCCAACGATGCAAGCCATGAAATAGCGATGATGAGGATGATAAGCAAGAAACCGGAAACGATGAGCGTGGATAACAGCGCAGGTGTGAATGTTGTTGGTGTGTATGCAATGTCGGAAGCTGTTGATGTGGAGTCCATTGTGACGTGTGTGGGTTGTGTTGGGTAATTGATATAAGAGAGAAGTGTGTGTGCTGCCTATCTCTATGTCGCTGGCTTGAGTTCAGGCCGGGTAACCGGTGTGAGCAGTTGCTTCAAATTTTGCACCCCCTGAGACGCTCTTTGTGAGAATCTGGTGCAGTTGTCAAGCCTCCTTCTGTATTCGCGAACCGCCACCGTTCGAACCCGGTGAGATAATCCACACACCGGCGAAAAAACCCCCCAACGGCACTTTAATAAGCGGGGGCTCACTAAGCGGGGGACACTCGGAAATCACCGTATTTGTGCGAACGCCGAAAAACTGTGCAAATCCGATGGTAAAGCCGGTCATCCCAAAACCGCCACATTTTCAGCAAAAAAAAAGTGTCACACTCACAACTCCCAAACCCCACCACCAGCCAACAGGAACAGAAGAGATTCAAAGAATGAACAGAGAACCGGCCATTTCAAATCTCTCCAACGCCTTAAAGTCCGTGAATCTCGGCGGCCAAAACGCATCACAACTCCATCAGCACTATACAAATGACCAAACACACACACCGGCTACGAATAACCGAATCTCTGAGTTCTTTAAGAATCTTCCTGATGAAGGTTTCACTTTGTTTTCCCATCGTTCAGCACCTAATGGTTTCAAAGTTGCCATCGTACTCTCGGAGCTAGGTTTAGAATACAGAACAATCTTTCTTGATTTCAACGCTGGCGAACAACGTGCTCCCGAGTTTGTTCAAATCAACCCCAATGCCCGTGTCCCTGCACTCATAGACCACTCTGCAGACCAGCTCTCGCTCTGGGAATCAGGTGCTATAATGCTCTACCTCTGTCAGAAATTCGTACGTGAATATGGAGATTGTCCACTATGGCCTTCAGACAACTTGGCTGATCAATCACAAATCATGTCATGGTTATTCTTCCAGACTTCAGGACACGCCCCTATGATTGGCCAGGCACTGCATTTCCGTTACTTTCATTCACAACAGGTCCCGAGTGCAGTGGAACGATACACAGAAGAAGTTAGACGCGTCTATGGAGTTGTTGAGATGGCACTCGCTGAGAAGAGAGAGGCATTGATCATGGAGCTTGACACTGAAAACGCAGCGGCTTATTCTGCTGGAACAACACCATTATCACAATCGAAGTTCTTTGATTATCCAGTCTGGCTTGTTGGTGAGACGGTATCAATTGCTGACTTGGCCTTTGTCCCTTGGAATAACGTTGTTGATAGAATTGGTATCGATATCAAAGTTGAGTTCCCAGAGGTGTACAAGTGGACAAAGCACATGATGAGAAGACCTGCAGTGGTGAGAGCTCTTAGAGGTGATCAATAATGCATTGCTGTGTTTAAATAAAAGAAAGAATTAATGAAACCCCTTGCAAACCGAGATCTGTAGCCATACTATCCCCACACACCAACAATGACCTACACAATAGTCACGTGGGTTACACACAAACACTACAAAGTTGATCAAAAAAACAACATATTTAATCCATTGTCATAAAAGCACCGATAGTTCAACCGTTAAAAAATAAGAATTAGAGCGTAAAAGAGAAGTGGGTGTACACCCAAGGAGGATAACACTCCAAGGAGGGTGGCCCCACAAGAAGAGAAGTTGTAAGATAAGAATGTAAAGAGGAGCAGGCTTGTAGTGAAACAACCTCCAGGGCCAAATGAATTCAGAGACAAGCATAGGGAGGTTTCATGAGCTGTGATGTATTGCTCGTCCCTTTTGTCTCTCTTCAAAACTCCAACTCACACAACTCACCAAACGTGTTCTCACTGGAGTAGAGCACGTACAAGAATCCATCCTCGTCCTTATGCTCCTCGTAGATGGAGCTCACTGTTGCAGCAGTTGGAGGTAAGATGTCATTGACAAAGATGAAGATGGCCTTCTCTGGAGGCAAGTTGATTCTCTTTCTAATCACATAGACAAGCTGGCCAATCGTCAAGTCATATGGCACCAAGTACTTCTTCTTGTCAATCTCTGGCAAGTTGGACTTCTCAGCTCTTTCACAGATGATTGGAATTCTGTTGTCGAATCTCTGGAGAATCTTCTGGGCCTCAGCTTTTCTCTTCTCTGTGTGTGTTAGTGTTAGTATTGTAATCCGGGCTATGTTTGCCACCCTATGGAACACGCTCCAGTGGGCGTACAACCAGGGTTAAAAGAGGAGGAAAGACATACCGAATGGGTGCTCGTCTTTGAACTGGAATCTCATTGTGTTTGTGAATAGGTTTGTGTGTTTACTGCTGTTTGAGAGGATAAAGACGCGTTTGCTTGGTGGCGTCTTTTTGTGATAAGCAAAGTGGGAGCCCTCGGTTTTGGCGTCTGACTTATCAGTTCCGGCCTTGCGGGGTCGACAATTTTTGTCCGCCGGAGATCAGGTGGGTCCCCGGTGTTGTTTGGAGGGAACAGTGCAACTATGAGTAAACCGGTGAGACCTGCTAGAAGATTGATACAGTCTGCTGGTAAATGTACACAGAGCGTGAGTATGGCGTTTTTTTTTGAACTTCTTTGGAGGGTTTTTGGTTGGCTAACGTCTAAGATAGGCAACGCTCTATGGAGAGTGTATCCTTGCAAATTATCAGGAGATACGAAGAGATGTCTGTGATAATGAGTTCCAGAAGTTTAAACAGTGTGTTCAACAGAATATGGGACGTAAGTTCTAAAGTCTGGTCTTGTTTATAAGTTTTATTCCTCTATCATTGCATAATGGCACTCCCCATGCCTTACGAGTTCCGCCGGTCCCCCACATACACATCGCATTCACGTCTATTTATCTATTTATTTCATTTCAAATCATTCAAAGTTCAACAATAACAGGGTCTTCTTCATCTAGACCTTGTACATCAATACCAAACTTGGACAATAACACGGTTTTAACATCGATGGTTCTCCTTACAAGCTTGTAGAGATTCATATCCTTCACCGTATAATCAAACTCAGCCACGGAAACCTGGAAGAAGTCTTCATCAAGGAACTCATCTGCATATCCCTCTGGGAACTTGTCAAGCATCACTTTGAGTGTGATTAGGAATCTCTCAAAGAAGTCCAAACGAGAAGGCAACACGTTCTTACAATAGAGCAAGACCCTCAGGAACTTGAGCCATTGCATCCCACTGCTGTAATTAGCAAAAACAACCATGTTTATGAATGCAAGCTGGAATTCTCCGAGTAGCAGATTGGCATTGCCGTTGTAATTCGAAGAGATAAGTTGATCCAAATACCACGACTTGTCCAGTGAATCCAGCGTCTTCTCCTCTGGTGTGCTGTTAGAGCGGATACTGCTCAGATCAATGGGTGTATACTTGATCTCTTCTTCACTCTGATCTATAAGAGAATTGACAATGGGGTCATTGGCGATGCTCCTTTGCTGTGCACTCTTCCCGATGGCGGCAAGCAAAGTGTTGTTCTCCTCGGTGGATGTGAGCACTGAATCCATCACGTTGTGACCTGGAAGGATGTATTCGATCTGGCGGAACTGGATATATTGTGAAAGAGACTCCCAGTGTGGGTCAGCAGGATGTGAGACCATGTACGGATAGTATTCACTAAGTCTGTTCTTCTCTCTTATGATGTTTACCTCTCCAACTTCCTCATCTATTAGCATCTTCTCCTGTGACTGATCCCAGTAGATAACGTGTATATCACCTTCTCGGGCCTGGAAGTAAAAGCCTGTCCGTACACTTGATGAGTCAGGCGCCCAATGGACAACGTGTATGCCATCGGGGATGAGCTTGATGCCTTTCAGCAAGGAGTTCGTGTTGAAGAACTGAAGATCAACTCCAACAATCCAGTCTGTCGGGACATTGCTGAAGATGACTGTGGTCTTCGGAGGTTGGGACATAGATTTGTCTGTGTGTTTGGGCCTGTTATTGTGCTTTATTTGTGATGATGGTTTGCGCTTTTTGGAGAGCCTTTCACAGTTCACTGTTTTCAATCGTGGATTCCCAATATAGTAATTTCCCGTTTTAGGCTATTTCCCCACATTTTCTCAACAGCGCGCGTAACTTCAGAGCGAGAAGAGAGTCTCCATTGCCCCCTTGATGAAGAGTAAACACATCCCAATCCTCTTCCCAACACACAAGGGCTGGCTTATTTGGAGTTTTGTTGATCTCTTCCAACATCATGACGTGAGGCCTTGTCCAGATCTTCATTGGACGCCTTACCGCAGAGATCCCTCCTTCACCGACGCGCTTGCTCTCTACTGTTATCCACTGCTCTATAAATGGACTACAATGGCTACAACGTCAGAATGTCAACACTTCTATGACAATGCAAAGAGTTTCACATCCCATGAGTGCCCTTTTGTTTGCCAGGCCGCCATTTGCCAAGTGAACTACCACTACGTTCAAAGACACTTGCCTCCCTGAAAGGCAGATCATCTTACAAAACTACAAGGTCATAGTGTTCATTCCAGAAATTAAAAAACAAAACAAAGATTCACATTTGGTAACGGATGATGACATCAAAATGGTCACTATGGTTCTCAAGTTCAGTCTTGAAACTGATTGCAATTGTCTGCTGAACTTGCAATACGAAACTGGCTATGCCAGATCTCAAAATCACAAACGTTATCCTGTCTATCTCACTGTTGTCCTCTGGTTTTATGAGGTATCTCTGGTATAAAGCACCATACACCTTCATGATCGCTGTAAAGAGTTTTCTGGGACTGTCATACTCTTCTGGGGAAACAGCTGTGTCTCCAACAATTGTCCTCCGAGGATATTCAGGTTCTTCATGGTTTGTGGCTCTCATCAGATCTTCAATTGAAGCACAGATACTGACTTTGTTCATTTTCATGAGATATTTGATGTCTCTCATTTGGGCATCTGTGAACTTTCTCCTTTCATTCACCTCATTGAGATCTTGAACCGTTGGTCTGTATTGGAGGAGTTCTCTGTTGAAGTCCCGGTTCAAGTCTCCCAAGCCTCTGAAGTCTCTGTTGAAGCCTCTGTTGAAGCCTCTGTTGAAGTCTCTGTTGAAGTCTCTGTTGAACATTCAGGTAACACTTGCCGTGACTGATGTAAGAGAAGCCCTTAGTTAGGGATGGAGAGGATGGAGAAGATGGAGAGGAAATGAAACAAGTATGGCAACAGGGACAGTCACACAAAAATGTAAGTGTCTTGGAAAGTCTCTTGGAAAGTCTCTTGACAGAAGACGTCACTGGACTGAATTCCTTGGGTCAGCTGAGTTGAAGAAAATGCCAACAACTATAAGTCGAGCAGCAGATACAAGCGATCTTTAAGAGGTTGTTGGAGATGTTGATCTCAAAGTAAAAGTAAATGCTCTTCTGTTTAGCTTGATGGTGTAAGTTCCTAACTAGATCTTGTGGTCGTACGCGCTGTTGTGTAGTAGTGATGTTGATTCTGGAACCCCTGTTGAGGGCCTACCACAAAACCGTCTGTTAGGGGGCACCGTGTTATAGGCCTGGCCCCGTGTATTTCCGGTCTCTTCAAAAAGGCTGGAACTGATTCAACAAGAGGCAATGGGATAACTTCTGACCATTGGAATGCCTGAAAGATTCCATGTTTGATCAATTTGTACATCAGGACTCAGGACTCAGGACTCAGGAACTATTGGAAGATGTGCGAGCTGTTAAGTTGGTGGTACGCGCTCAACCCAGAGCTTTCGCTTCTCTACATCTTTCAGGAACCATTGTGTGTGTATTCCAACAGAGTAAAGATTATTCAATCCACAAAGATTTAGATCTGTCATTTAAATGGCCAATATTGATAGCAAGGTATTGGGGAATCTGTGCATACATCGATGAAGAGAATCCGTGACAAATCTGGGTCTCTAGCCAATTGCAGATTAATAAGGTCTTTATTTCTGTACCACGGGTGCTCCACATATTCCACCATTTCCTCTCCTTCTAAAGGTCTTGGATACGTCCCCCAAACTTTCAAAATTTGCTTTTGATCTGTTTGACTAACGTGATAGTAACACCTTATTTCACGAAAATGGATACTAGGTGCCCTAGCTGAGAAATCTATAGCTGTACGTCTCATCTTTGGATCGGTAATTACAGACTCGAATTTAAGATGAAAATACTTTGTACAGCGGATATCTGGTGGGACAATCAATTGTGGAAGACTGGTTTGGATTGTAGGAAGGATTATTAGTGGTCTTATTGTAAGATCTGCGTAGCTCCCTTCCGAAGATGTATCAATCATTTGACTTCTGGTTGGAAGCAAGCAAGAAACATCTACGGTATAACTTGCTGTGTCCAGGAGCTGGGGAAACTCCATTCCTTCCAATAACATGTCAAATTCGGAATTGAAACAATCAAGGAATTGCTTCCATTGAATACCGGACAGACCCAAACTGGCAGACGATGGCTCTAACCACCAACTCCGAGAGACACACAAGGGTCGATGGAAACTTAGATTACAAAGACTCAGCTCTTGGTGTCTATCCTTTATAGCACTATCCCTAATTTTATCCTCTGAAACATTATTTTCGGAATAATTTAGCGGGAATTTCAACTCACTTCTAATCAAAAGATTTGTTAGATCAACGTCTGGTGCCATAACCAATACAGCAAGACTCAGCATTACAGTATTGCTGTAGTGGAATTTAGAAGGGGTCTCATCTTCCTTGCAGATAATCCGGGGAACTTTCGCTTCAGGGGCATTGACATTGATAGAATAGGCTGCGTTGGCGTAACAGCATGTGATAACCAGGTTGTCATCTGTGGTACCGCGCTCAGTGCGCTCAGTTAATGAAAACAGTAAATGAACCCTCCCTAGGATGTCTGTCTTCAACAGACACTTACTGAGCACAGACGTTGGAGTACCCGATAAGTAAAGGACATCAAATCTCTCGGTGAACGATAAGTCAACCACTTCCTGATTAACACCTTCAGTTAAGAAATGTGCGTAAACAGGCCCAGTCATTTGGTTACCCTCTATACACCTGATGTCCGCAAGCTCAAATTTCCTGAGAACCTCATACCCTCTGTACTCGTTAGTGGCTGGAACCACTTTTCGAGATGCCGTAGCAACTCCAGAAAGTCCTTGTATCTCTGGAATGATTGCATTGTAGTGGATCACTAGCGTAGATAAGCTTGGGGCAACAATGTCTCGGAATACTGGCCTTTCAAAATCACTTCTGAAGATAATCGTAAGTTCCTCAAGAAGTGGAAACTCCATATCATCAAAATACATCTGGTTATCAAGATACAACGTCTTGACTTCGGAAAATACAAGATGATCCTTGAGGGTGAACGGAGCCTTGAAACAAGTCTCCCCAGGATGGTGTGTTCGGCTACCAACGTGCCAATTTGCTCCAGTTTTTTTATCGAGACTCTGTTCACATCTTGTCAAAGCCATAGGAGTTTCTAAGTCCCAGTCCAACTTTCGTGCTTCTGAAATTTGTGTAAACCCTTGGATGAACATAAATGCGAGGTTGTTAAGGAAAGACAAGTCTCTCATATACCACCAAAACAAGTAATCATCCGGCCTGGAAAAGAAGGGAGCACAAGATCGGAATTCAAACAATTTGATTGCAAAGTGGTCCACTTTGGGATTGTAAACTTCATAAAGTGTTGGCTCATCTATCTCCTTGTACTTAAAGTAAGGCTCATTACGGTGCTCTTGGTTGGAGAAGATCCTACGCTCAACGCCTGGGAGGTCAAAGAATATAGGATCCTCTTGATGGTCACAAACAAGAACAGTATGACTCCTCAAG
The DNA here is from genome assembly GCA_030580135.1 of Petasospora easanensis. NCBI lineage: Eukaryota > Fungi > Ascomycota > Saccharomycetes > Phaffomycetales > Wickerhamomycetaceae > Petasospora > Petasospora easanensis. The sequence goes on along the minus strand of JAKTSI010000028.1, from coordinate 140,456 downwards.
AGCGGGAATGCCTCCAGAAAGCTTATGATGCTGTAGTTATTGAGATATCTTGCGATATTCAGAAGAATCTCCGTTTCGAAACGGCATGAGCTGGTTCTGATCATTGTGGCGTTTGTGTAATTAGTGCGCAAGTGGTGCTCTCCTGTCATAAATTGGGACTAATTGCAAGAAGTGGGGCCAGTTTAATTTCAACTCAAGAATTGCACCTTTATATCTATGACCAATTTTCTTTTCTGTTCTAATGAGATCTTTTCCAGGAGAGCTTTTGCAAGAGAGCTTTTGCAAGAGAGCTTTTCCAAAGAGAGTATGCAAGTGAACCCGAATTGCAGGGCACGTAACCCTCCATATGAGGAAAAAAGCGCGAATCGGCTCAAATCTGTTATCTCCGTGTCTTTCCGGTTTCTCCAAAGAGGCTCACACTCCCGCTGAATAAGCGACAATGGACCAACTTCTAACTTCTAGCCATCGGAAACTTGAAGGCTGGCCGCTGAAGTTCTTAGGTTCCTGGTTCCTGGACCCTGGTTCCTGGTTTGCTGATAAATGTGTACTTTGTACGTTAGTTTGTTTCACAGAGAGCTACATTGGGAAAATAGCCGAGTTCTTGAGCTGGTGGACCGTGGTACTCATTCAACCTAGTGAGTTCGCTTCTCTGCGTCTTTCAGCTACCATATGTAGCTTTATTCCAAGAAGATATATGGTATCCGATGCTGCTCACTATTCGCATGTATAGATCTATTATCTAGGGCAAGTATTCATGATGGTAAAATGTTGAGGACTATGGGAGTACATCGATGAAGAGTATCCGTGACCAGTCTGCGTCTCTAGCCAATTGCAGATAAATAGTGTTACCCCCTAAATACCACGGTCGGTGACGTCCCACACGTTCAGTCATTTCATCCCCCTCTAAAGGCTTTGGATATGTCCCATAAATTACCAATTTGGATTGCGTTAATCGAAGTGTTTGAGCAACGATATAATGGCACCGTATCCCACGTGCAAAAAGGATATTAGCTGCACTAGGCAAATTTTCAGGATTTGGGCCCACAATGAGAGGCTCAAACTTCAACTCAAACAACTCTTTGGAGCGAATATCGGGTGGGATAATCAAATGCGGAGGAGTAATCTGTACTGTGGGAAAGACTATTAGTGGTCTTACTGTAAGGTGTACGTATGACTCTTCTGGAAGTCGTGTGTCATTCCTTTGAACCCCCGTTGGCAGGAAGAAAGAAACGTCCATCGTAGAATTTTCTGCGTCCACTAACGCATCAGTGATTTTCATTCCTTCCAATAAGATATCTTTAGCTTTGGAATTGTACTTTTCAAGAAACTGCTTCCATTGAGCCCCGGAGAGCCCCAGACTGGCCGACGATGACTCTAACCACCAACTCCGAGAGACAGACAAGGTATCAGGACCATATGGCATTTCAAGGTTTCTATCCCGTTGAGTATTCAGATCATAAGCTTCTGGATGGGCCTTTGGGTGTTTTAGCGCAAATGTCAACTCACTTCTATGCAAAAGATCTGTGAGGTCAACGTCTGGTGCCAAAACCAATACAGCAAGATTCAACACTCGGTTATTTGGCGATCTGAAATCAGAAAGGGTCTCATCTTCCTTGCAGATAATCCGGGGAACTTTCGCTTCAGGGGCATTGACATTGATAGAGTAGGCCGCGTTGGCATAACAGCATGTGATTTCTGGATTGTCATCTGTGGTACCGCACTCAGTTAATGAAAACAGTAAATGTGCCCTTACTAGGATGTCTGTCTTCAGCAGACACTTGCTGAGTACAGACGTTGGAGTAACCGATAAGTAAAGGACATCAAACCTCTCAGTGAACGATAAGTCGACCACTTCCTGATTAACACCTTCAGTTAAGGGATGTGCGTAAACAGGCCCAGTCATTTGGTTACCCTCTATACACCTGATGTCCGCAAGCTCAAATTTCCTGAGAACCTCATAACCTCTGTACTCGTTAGTGGCTGGAACCACTTTTCGAGATGCCGTAGCAACTCCAGAAAGTCCTTGTATCTCAGGAATTATTGCATTGTAGTGGATCACTAGCGTTGATAAGCATGGAGCAACAATGCCTCGGAATACTGGCCTTTCAGAATCACTTCTGAAGATAATCGTAAGTTCCTCAAGAAGTGGAAACTCCATATCATCGAAATACATCTGGTTATCAATGTACAATGATTTCACCTCTGAAAGCACAGAGTGATCTTTAATGGTAAACGGTGCCCTGAAACAGGTATCCCCAGGATGGTGTGTCCGGCTACCAACGTGCCAATTTGCTCCAGTGAGTTTATCCAGAAATTTTTGACATTTCAGTAGATCCATGGGCCTCATTACTTCCCACCCCAACCGTTCTACTTCGGAATATTGTGTGTAACCTGCAATGAAAAGAAATGCGAGGCTATTAAGGAAAGACAAGTCGTCGTTATATGGAAAAAACAAATCATCTCTAGTACTAAACCTGGAAAAGAAAGGAGCACAAGATCGGAATTCAAACAATTTGATTGCAAAGTGGTCCACTTTGGGATTGTAAACTTCATAAAGTGTTGGCTCATCTATATCCTTGTACTTAAAGTAAGGCACATTGCCGTACTCTAGGTTGGAGAAGACCCTACGTTCAACGCCTGGAAGGTCGAAGAATATAGGATCCTCTTGATGGTCACAAACAAGAACAGTGTGGTTCTTCAAGAATGGGAGTGCCTCCAGAAAGCTTATGATACTGTAGCTATTGAGATATCCTGCTATATTCAAAAGAATCTCTGTTTGGAGACGGCAGCTGGATGTTATCATTGTGACGTTTGTGTAATTAGTGCGCAAGTGGTGCTCTCCTGTCATAAATTGGCACTTGCAAGAAGTGGGGCCAGTTTAATTTCAACGAATTGCACTTTTATATCTATGGCCAAGTTTCTTTTCTGTTCTGATGAGATCTTTTCCAGGAGAGCTTTTGCAAGAGAGCTTTTCCAAAGAGAGTATGCAAGTAAGCCCGGACTGCAGGGCACATAACCCTCCGTATTAGGAAAAAAGCGCGAATCTGCTCAAGGTACTCCAGAGCTCATGTGTGTCCTTTCGAAAGAAACTACACGTTAATCAATGTAAACACCGACAACATAAAGTGGACACAGCAAATGACAGAGAGCTCATCCTCTGTTGTTACCCTACAGCACTCGCCTCACAAGGCGCACTGTCTTCTCCATTGGCACACACAGCTCCACGCACAGATTGCCAGTGATCCAAACGCCAGCATCGCCAATCTTCTCCAGGAGATTGAACATCAGATTGACTTCTTACATGACGACAAGAACAAGCAAATATTGGATTCACTTACACAGCCTGTGTTTATGGCAATTGCTAAAAACTATGCCGCCCTATTAACGAGATCACGTTCGGGCCTTTTTGACATTGCCAACAGACACGTTGCTACCTTCACTGATTCCAAGAAACCTCAACAGCTGCGTTCGTTGAGTTGTGTCGTTCTTACGGCACTATACATGTCATTTGGGCGTGAAATCATCTCGTTCATACCAGTGTTACTTACCACAGTCGTTAAGGCGCTCAAGAGGGAAAAGAATACATTGCAATTGGCACAGCTATGGTACGCGCTTCTCCGTAACGGTGGTCGTGAAGAGCTCAATGATTCTCTTATAGCCAAATTCAATAAGGTCCTCAAGTCAATTGACAACATCGAGACATCAGCAGTGCTTTATGGGTCTATTGCTTCCACAATAAGTTACAAACCTATTGATCTCCTAGTGTTCAAGACCACGCATCAGACCATCATCCACAGTGGCCTTCGATCCCATAAGAAGGTTAGAATTGCTACAGCAAAGGCCATTGCAGAGGCATGTTTCCACCTACAATGGGATACCAAAACTTCACTTGCATTGTACAAGGATATGTACTTGGATTGCAACATTGGTGAGGAGCAGATTGGAGTTCTTGAATCGATAATCCACTTCACCTACCTCAGCATTGTTCATGATGAAGAATTCGTCACTTCACATGTGGATATGATTGCATCCTCCCTATTGGACATTTACACGCATGAAAGATTCCATGTATTCACACTCAACAGAAAGTATCGCACAGTCAACCATTTACTTCGTTACTTCACGATTGCATTGTCACTTGTCGGTGAGTCAAGTCAAGCAAACATTCTCGAACATTCAATCATGCCCATGATTGACAAGGAGCAAGACCCATGGAAGTTGATTACACTTTTGAAACTTTCAAAAATTATCGTTTCAAATTCATCGAGCATCTCAGATACGCGTGTGGAAAAATATCGTATCACTCTTTGGAAACTCTGTCTTTCTGCAAACTATGAGCTTCAGGCTAACGCCGTGCTTGTGCTCAAGGAAGTCGCTGCAAAGTGTCCCTCAGTGTTGAAAGAACTTCTTGAGACATCTCATAACGAATTGGTGAACAATGGGAAGCAACAGGCTTCTGATAAGATTGCTATCAAATCATATGGACTTTCACTCATCATTGCCAACTTGATTTCTTTGGCTGACAGAGACTACGTTCCAGAGATGATCATTCAAAACATCTGGATTTCAGGTGTCGCAGCAGTCACAGAGAATACCACAGTGACTGAACACAACATTAACATTCTGAAAGTTTCATGGGTAACTTTGGCTGGTGTGTTTTCGTATAAAGACAGATCATTTGTTGATGCTCTTACAGATGAGTTTGTGAAGGTTTGGGATACTCTTGACTTTACATCCTCTGTTCAGACACTTCCAGCTGGTACTTTAGATGTCATCGGTCATGCACTCACTGCGTTACTTTCTTTCTTGCATAACTCTTCCACAAGCTCAACAGTGGCCAAGTTTTTTGTTGACTCTTTGAACCAACTAAGAGCTCTTTCAAGTGCCGTGAAGCAAAAATCTGAGATCCTTCCATTAGCTGAGACTATCAGAAAGAGATGCTACCAGATTTATCTTGCATCCATTGACTTTGTCAAGTTGGAGAACAGTTCTGTCATGATTCAAACCATTTCGATCTTTTCTGATTTGCCAAATTATGAGTCTCTGGTCAAGAACGAAAAGATCACACCATGGTCCAAAGATGATGGCTTCGGAAACGGGCTAACCTCCAAATACACTGGATACAGAACCGATGAGTTGATGTTCAAGTTGAAAGATATTGTATACGAGGAAACTCAGAAAGAGTACAGTATCGATATGGAAACGCTTCCTAAGGGTGTGATCTCCTTGGAGGTTATCAAGAGTTGGATTAATGACTCTACCTGGGTCGACGAACTGGAAACCACTTTACTTTCACCAGTTTCTACTGCACTTGAGCATGATTTGTTCCAACCGGTACTTGGTGCTTACTCTTTGAAGAACACTTATGCACCACCTTCAAGAACTTGCGTTATCGATGCGGCCATGGAAATCTTCATCAAGACATTCTCATCATTATCCACAAAAGTCCAGCTCTCGCTTCTTGAAACTCTTCGAACACATCTCCTTTCCAAATCTGCAAACGAGTCTACAAGGACAGCACAGGCTATCAATGCATCCATTGTTCTCCATGGAGCACTTACAGTTGCTTTGAAAGAAAACCACCAGTTTGATTCACAAGTCGGATCTATTCTTCTTGAGACCGTCCGTATGCTCTATACTACATACCCATCACCTCATTTGCTTGTGATCAGTGCGGAAACTGTTGGCTTACTCATTTCTCGTTGTGCATTGAAAGAGCAGATTCCAATCTTTATCAAGAAGATTGTTGATGAACAGACTTCAGATTCTCGTGCGTTTAATGCACTTGTTTTGAGTTACATTTATCACTACAACTCTTCTCATTTCAGTGAAATCATGCCTGTTTTGATTGAGCTCTCCTGTGATCCACACCCTACAGTTCATGCCTGGACCATGGATTCGTTGGCCACTATTATTGACAAGCATGTCGCCATGAGCACCGCAACGGCTGTCAAGGTGCTTCAGATTGTCGAGCTATGTTATCTGGATGACAGATTTGGAAAGTTCTCACCAACGGACTATGCAAACTTGAATGCTGTTACTGATTCTGATTCCGTCTTGGCCAGGGTGTTGAGAAGTGTGGTAACAAGTCTTGGTCCTGGGGTGAAAGATCTTGATAAGAATTCCAAGGAGATTGTCTACTCTTTGAGTACTGGCTTGCTTTGGTACGATAACAATGCCCACTCCAGATTGGATATCCTTAAGCTGTTGCAGGAGATGACAGTTTATGATCAGGAGAATGCTGATATGAACAACATTGTTACCTTGTTGAAGTATTTCATTCAGAGAAACATGGGTGAGGTGATTGGTTCTGAACTCAGTTTGAACGTTTATGAAGAGACTAACGAGGTTTTCCCAATGACATCAAGCACAAAGTTGTTGAACTTATCGTTGGATTTCTTGACACAACTTGTGAAGACCAATGAAGACAAGAGCTTCATTAATGATATTGAACCTTTGGTATGGTTGTCATTGGAAAAGAATCCAGATTCTGATATTTTGACCAATATGGTTTCACAATGGCTTGATTCTACTTATGATTTACGTTGGTTTGTCAAGTTGCAGAAACTCTTCAATGCATCCAAGCAACAGTTGCAATACACCATCATCAAAGATAACAAGCACATTATGGAGAAGTACACTCACAAAAAGGTGAAGGTTGATGTGAAGGATGAAGAGGCACAATCCATCACGAACAAGGAGGAGGAAGATATGAAAGGTGAGACGGTTTGTTGGAAGTTCAAGGCAAGAGTTCTCGGATTCATCAAGCAACTTCTTTCTTATACTCAAAGGGACTCAAAATTGTATGACCAACTTTCATCCAGAGTTTCAGATCTTATCAAAATCTCATTTGCTGCATCTACATCATCTGCTGAAGAGCTCCGTCTATTGGGTATCAGGCTTCTTGGTGACATCATCTCCATCTATGCACCTGCTAAGGACCCAATCTATCCGACCATGTCAATTTTGGAGCAACAACAGGCACAAATCACTTCGGCGCTTGTCCCATCTTTCCAGCATGATTCTTCTCCTGTTTTGGTTGCTGAAGCTATCAAAGTTGTTGCGATGTTTGTTGGATCTGGCGTTGTCAGTGTTTCCAAACTTGGTCGTACTGCAAAGATCCTCACTGGCGCATTGGATGATTTAACCACTGATGAAGATGAGTTTAAGGTGAGTGAAGTTGTCATTACTAGTGATGTTGGTCAAAGAAGAGTGAAATTGGCTATTTTGAATGCATGGGCAGAGTTGAAATCGCTCAATGATGGACAGAATGAAGAGTTGGACAATCTTGTTAACGAACACTTGGAGTTACTCTTACCCTTGTGGATCAGTACGTTGAAGGAATTTGCTCTTATTAAGCATGGTACTTCTAAGGATGATGAGTACTATAAGGACTGCTGGATCAACTTTGTGGATGTGATTGGTTGTATCACTGAGCAGGATGTTTCTTCAATTGAGGCTCTATTGCAGAGTGATGCATTGGGATTCTATTACATGATCTATGCTCATTGTATCTTTGCATTGTTGAAGAATGAAGACAGATTGAAGATCCTTCGAGTCTTTGTGAAGATCTTGGGTTTCAAGGAGTTGGTCAAGTTGGTTTACTACGACGACATTTTCCATGAATCTATGGAGGTTTTGGAACGTTTGGTGGTTACTGGTGAGGTTGAAGAGAAGATTGTGTTGTTGGATATCACTGAACGTATGTTCGTAAACTACTTTGAGATGAACTCTGAAGATGAATTTGGTCAGAATGCTGATAAACTGTTTGAGATTTTGAGAGTCAACCTTCAATCAATCACCCAGTTCATTCCAAAAGAAGGTGAAAGTGTCAATGAGATCTCACCAATGGAACTTCAATTGATGAAGAAGGGTTTAGGATCCATCACTAGAATGATTTCCTACTTCCCAGACATGATCAAGCAAGATTTGTTCGCAAGTATCTTATCCATCATCTCTGGTGTCTATGCTTCTTCCATGCCCCAACAGCTTGTTGTCCTTGTTCTTCCAACCGTCAAGGAGATCATCCATGATTTGGTTACTATGAACGACATCACAATCCTGAACAACTTCTATCAGACGATCAAGCCATATTTGACCACACCATTCGTCACCATTGCCACGATCAGTGTGTTGTTATCCACCGCCACATCATCACTCAAGCTTTCCGAGGAGGATGTTGACCTCATTGTTAGAAACTTACTCAAGGGACTTGAAAGCAGTGAGCACGTGCAGTTGGCTACACAATCGATCAAATCCATCGCCATCTCGAGTACTTCTACAAGTGATACCTTACTCCGGAAAGTTGTCCCAGGACTCGTCAATGCGGCTTTAAACCATGATGATGTGAGATTATACGTTGAGCTTCTCGTGCTCATCATCAAGAACCGTCCGTCTATCGCATTGTACACGATTGCCATTCCTACGTTGTTGGAAGTGTATCAATTGCATCCACAGTTGGGAGAGTACATACACAAGCGTATGGTTTCATTGATCACTATCAGTGCTGAGCATTTCAAGTCCGTGTTGGGAGAGCTTGATGGTGGTCAGAGGGCATCCACCGAGAAGTTGGTCAAGCTTGGAGATGCAGTGGTTGAGACGTCCAACGATGAACACATTAAACTCAAGGCATTTGAATAAACTCTCTACGTGTTGTTGCATTGTATGTTAATAATCAGACGTAGATGTGACATTACCGTTATGTATCCCGCAGAAGGTATACCTGATACCTGTAGTGTTTTTTTGTTTAATCCAGCTTCTCGCCCTCTTTGGTATCGAGTGGGATCTCCTCGGTGAAGGCAGCGATGATGTATCCGATAAGAACAATGTTGGCAACGACGGCAGCAAAACCACCGGAAATCAGGGCATTGTGGTCTTTGGGGGAATGTTAGTACTTGCAGATGGGTATAGATAATAGAATAACGTACCAAAGATGTATTGTGCCGAGAAGAAGGCGATGAGAGGGAACAGCACCATAGCAGCCGTGAAGAACACGAGCTTCTGGATGACCGTTCTTGACGGGGAAAGTTAGTACACAGCGACAATCACAACAAAGAGTCCAAACACACGACATACTTTGGAATATCCACAGCCATTTCTCTTGTAGTTGCCGTCCACACAACAAACTCCATCCGCCACCAGAAGAGAAGCAGTTTCCCAAAAAGCGCGGGAGATCGTGTGGCCCCTAACGACTGTGTCCCGTAACAAAAAATTTTGCCGGGCTCATCTCAAAAAATTTGTGCCTCTTCTCTCTCTCTCAAATAAAACTCTCCCAAACACGCAGCAATGTCCAAGATCAAAAAGAAAGGAGCAAGAGGTAACGCCAAGAACTTCATCACAAGAACTCAGGCCGTGAAGAAACTCCAGGTTTCCCTCGCTGATTTCAGAAGATTGTGTATCTTCAAGGGTATCTATCCTAGAGAACCCCGCAACAAGAAGAAAGCCAACAAGGGATCTACTGCTCCAACTACCTTCTACTACACCAAGGATATCCAGTACTTGCTCCATGAGCCTATCCTCGGCAAGTTTAGAGAGCACAAGTCCTTCTCTAAGAAGCTTAACAAGGCTCTTGGTAGAGGAGAGGTTGGTGATGCGAAGAGACTTGAGGAGAACAGACCGAAGTATAAACTTGATCACGTCATTAAGGAGCGTTATCCAACTTTCCCAGATGCCATTAGAGATATCGATGATGCCTTGAACATGCTCTTTTTGTTTGCTATCATGCCAGCTACAGACAAGGTGAGCGCCCGTGTCACCAAGGATGCCAATGAGATCTGTAACCAGTGGTTGGCCTACGTCACACGTGAGAGAGCCTTGAGAAAAGTGTTTGTTTCCATTAAAGGTGTCTACTATGAGGCTAATGTTAAGGGTGTTGAAGTCAGATGGTTGGTTCCATTCAAGTATCCACAGAACATCCCAACTGATATCGATTTCAGAATCATGCTCACTTTCTTGGAGTTCTACACTACCCTCCTCCATTTCGTTCTCTATAAGCTTTACACAGATGCCGGATTGGTGTATCCACCAAAACTCGACCAGAAGAAGTTGAAGGGTGTTGGTGGTTTGAGTGCATACATCCTCGAGACCAACAAGCCAGCACAGAGTTTGTTACCTGAAGTTCCAGTTTCCGAGGATGCTGAAGGTGAGGAGATTGATAGTAAGTTCTTGAAGGCTGCATTGAAGGCTGATTCTAAGGCTAAGCCAGAAGTTGAAGAGTCTGTTGAGGCTATTGAGAATGTCGAGGAGGTTGAACTTGATGAGTTTGAAGACCATAATAAGCACACTGGTGATCTTCTCGAACAACCACAACACTATGACTCTGCAGTTGCTCATCTCTTTGACAAATTCGTCTTCTTCATCGGTCGTGAAGTCCCATTGGACATTTTGGAGTTCTTGATCCTTTCATGTGGAGGTCAAGTCATCTCAGAGGTGACTATTGATGAGCTTAAGATGAACGGTGAGGACGTTTCCGACCTCCCATTGGATAAAGTCACACATCAGATCGTGGATAGACCTAAGGTGTTGGGTAAAGTACAGGGAAGAACTTATGTTCAACCACAATGGGTGTTTGATTCCGTGAATAAGGGTTCATTATGTGCTGTTAATGACTACTTGCCAGGTGAGACCCTTCCTCCACATTTGTCTCCATGGGGTGATGCTGCTGGTTACAACCCAGAGGAGGAGCTTCCAGAAGGTGAAGAGGAGGAGGAAGAGAGTGAAGAGGTTTCCGACGATGAGGAGGAGGATGCTGAGGTTGATGAAGATGAAGATGAGGAGCTTGATGAGGAGCTTGAAGCACAGAAGGAACTCGAGATGGAGGCTAAGGGTGTCAAGTACAGTGAAGCTAAGGAATCCCTTGGTGAGAAGCAGAAGAAGAGAAAATCAACCAAGTCTGTTGAGGATGAAGAGAAGGAACTTAAGATGATCATGATGACTAACAAGCAGAAGAAACTCTACAAGAAGATGAAGTACTCTAATGAGCAGAAGGAGAACAGACAGGAGGAGTTGAGAACTAAGAGAAGAAAATTGGAGAAGGCTAAGGCCAAATTGGATAAGATGAGCAAATGATCGTTTAGCATTATGTAATTTTATAACTACGACGCATGTAAATTGGTTTTTTTAATTGAGATCATGGACGTAGCATTCACTTTCTAATACCGATTCTTGAATCCATAACGGTTCGATCTGGGATATCCAACTCAATCAATCCTGCTAATTCCGTCTTCAAATTGAGTAGTTCCTGACTTGATTTCTGTAAGCTTTCCACATCAGTTGTCTTCTCAACGTTAATGAAGCATTTCACAATGTATGAGTTCTCATCGAGTTCCTTCCACTTATCGTCACTCCTCACCAACACTTGGAACATTTCAATGACGGTGTTTCCATAGTACACTTTACATCCTTTCACAAGATACACCTTCTCAACCACATATCCTATCGTATCCATGATCTGGTCGATCGTTTGTCCCTGTTGTACGGTAATACATGACTCCATGATTGATTGTGTAGAGATCTTTCTCTTACCAGCAGATGGGATATCCGAAACACTCAACACCCATTCTTTATAGCTCAATCTATCCATATCACCACTATACTTCGTCTTCAAGTGTAATTTGTACTGTTCGAACTGTGTATTCTTGGAGTTCGGTTCATATTTGACGATGGTCTTTGGTGAACAGAGTAGCGTATACGTCGAATATGGAACCGCAGGAGTCCCCGCTAACGTGCCCAATGCAGTGGCGACGAGATCGTGTTGTGATTGAGGGATCTGGCCAAATAAACTGAGCTGTTGGACCATCTTCTTGTCCTGTGTTGACGGGTTTGGTGTTGGTGTGGGAACAACGTTGGAGGAGTGGCATTTTGGAAGGTCACGGGATTTTTGGTATGGGCAACATACTGGATGGTGACGAGGCGTTTATGTTTGGGAAATTGGTGGTTTTTGGGTGTTTGGGGACTTTGTAGGGGTTTTATTGTTGAATTAAGATCATATCTAATAGAATAAGGAGTTTGTGGTTGTAATTTTGGAGTTTTTGTGTGGTTTTATGGACCCAGAGTGCAGTCCCAGGGCCAACTTGATGGCCCTCAACGCTTCTTGATCTATGGGGAGGCATCTAATCTCTAAGTCCATGCTTCTTTTAGCGCCTACTGTTTGTATTTCATAATCAATAAATTCAATAGTTAGCATTCAAGCATGAGGTCATAAACGTTAGCGACCTACAAGGGTATCATAAAGGGCCCATAAAAGTGAGAGGCCAGTCAAATCCATTCAAAAAGATGAGCAACAACAGCAATGAAGCAACAAGTAGATAACACAGGAGCAAAGAACAACCAAAGTGGCCAAAATAAAACCATGATAGTGACTAGTAACACCATATGTATCTCAGTTATCATCCCGTTGATGTAGAGAGCCAAAGGAGGACATGATAGACTTAGAAAGGCACTCGTAAGGAATAAGATGAAAGGGTTATCTAGTACAGACTTGTTGGATTTTGTGTCAGGATACTCTGTTGTATCGAGAAATAGTGCCAATAGAGAGTTACAGAGTTCCACTGGGGCCATTAGGACGTTGAATGTGATGTCGATGAACAGGGATTCTGCAGTGATGAGGAGTGATCTTGACATGATAAGAAGAGAACGGTCAGAAAGCTGACAACACGAAGAAATCCGTTGATCTTATCAAGAGCAAAGAGAAGAGAAAGAAACAGAAAGTATCAAACAAAACAAGAACGCAATCAACAGAAATTTGCCCTCTTCTCCAAACCTCGGCATGTGATCCGGGATGAGGCACAGTGCGGGGGGACATTGGTGCTTACACGCTTCCCGTCAAGAAGAAACATTGAGTCTCTCAGATGTTTGTAAATCTTCTTTATTTGTCAATAACGTTATATATCCATACCAAAATCAAACTCACAAATTAGACCAATTCCACAAACTGGTGAGCCTTGCGAATCATGGAAAGGGAGCATGCATGTGGAGATGTGGAGTCAGAATTGGCCTGATCTTTGAAAGTTTGTCTTAACGTGTCCCGGGCGCGTCGAAGAATTTATCCTTCCCAATATCGAAATCCCCGTTCAGACCGGCTGGGATTTTTACCCGGGTTTGTCAGCTGGATTACCCAAGAGATTGTAGATTATTCTATAAGTATACTAAAGCCCCAAGCCCTAACAATTATTAGGCTTGTTCGTTTCATCGCACTAGTAAGAGCATGGCGTGGCAGGGCCTGCACTGCTAAGGAGACTACAAAAGAGATTGGGGTGTCCTCAATATGTCTATTGATGAAAATTGTTCACTCATCAATAGGCAGGAGTATCAGGCCAAAACAGTAGACGTTAATTGCATGCAATGTCCAGAGCCAGCCTATTCCCTGCCTAAAGATGGAAGTGAGGAAGCCAATGGGATTGATAAGACTCATTCGTAAACAAAAAGGTGTAGAGTACAAACCCTCTTATCCCTCTTCAAACACCAAAAGAGTATCACCCAGAGGCAGTGAAAGCTTTAGAATTGATCAGCTAGCGACCAGAAATTGCCAACAAAGCATCAGAGTTCCGAAGAATGTGTAGCATTCCTGGCCCACTGCAGTATCAGCTTTACTAAGGTCTTCGTAGGCAAATTTGTGCAAGTATATCTGGATGACATCATTATCTATAGTACGACTAAGAAAGAACAAGGACGTTGGTAGATTGGATGAAGTGTAGCAACTTTCGTTCTCTAGTCGCGAAAAAAGTTCCATATCACGTGATGGAGAGAAAAGAACAGGAAATGACCAAAAGGGGTAATCAGACTACAAATTAGAAATTGGGGTGTCCTCAATATGTTTATTGATGAAAATTGTTCACTCATCAATAGGCAGGGGTATCAGGCCAAAACAGTGGGCATTAATTGCATGCAATGTCCAGAGCCAGCCTATCCCCTGCCAAAAGATGGAAGTGAGGAAGCCAATGGGATTGATAAGACTCAATCGTAGACAAAAAGGTGTAGAGTACAAATCCTCTTATCCCTCTTCAAAAACCAAAAGAGTATCACCCAGAGGCAGTGAAAGCGGAATTGCTTTTGTGCTGCTATGTCTTCCTTTCGGGCTGGCAGTCAGCGGCATAGTTTTCCCAAACTCCACGAGCAGGGCGTATGCAGCTGGCTAACACAGTTCCGTATGTGGACGGTGGCACCTTTAGGTCTATACGTCATTAAAGCATTACCATTTGGCCTAGCCACCAGCGGAATAATCTTCCACAACGTGCTTGGAACAGTACTCGAAATGTTTAACGAATGGGTTGTCACTAGTCAGTTGTCAGTTGTCAGTTGTCAGAGAGGTGGTTCTCGCGAAAGTTCAATGTCACGTGATATCCATAGAGCAGGAAAAATAATAGTAAATGGCCAAAAGGGGTAATCAAAATCTTTGGGAAAACAAACGCGCGACAGGAAATGTAAACAAAGGAGGAACCCATCAATTTGAATACGCACACAAACACTAAAAAATCGTTGTTCATTTGGGTACTACACATTCAGAATCGTTTTCCCTGATATCAGTTACACCTGGAACTGCTCTTACTGAAGTTTTTACACCTTCACAACGCGTTACCGCCCTGAAACAAACAACGTGCCTTCAATCCTTCACACTTTCAAACCAATGGATTACTCACCTTCACCATCTCGTGTGAAATCACAATACGCGTATCTCGACAATACAGTCGATGTTGGCCGTGATAAGCCTTTCAAGAGTTCTCCTTTGAAGAATGTATCGAATAAGGATGATTTACACGATATGCAACGGAAGTTCTACAACAAGTACTCCGATTTGAAACCACAAGATTTCAACTCTATGAAACCGAAAAGTGCTAATGACACTACAGATCGTCTTTTTAAGGATCTGGGAACGAAAGTCCCTGTTGATGATGATGTTAAGATCAGTTCGAATATGGTGGAGAAGATCATCAGAGAGAACGAACGTCTTAAGCATGACAAGGATTTGATTCAGAGTTTCGCCAAGGGCTTGAAAGAAAAGTTGTTGAAGTATAAACAGTTGAATGAGGATGTTAAATTGGAGTTGGAACAATCTAAAGTGGATGTCAAGAGTGCTGAGAGGGAAGCTGATTCATGGAAATCTAAGTATGAGGCTTTGAAGGCTAAGTATGAGAATCAACAGGGTAATGTGTTTGGGGATCTTGGATTTGAGAAGGATACAGAGAAAAGAACAGACACAAGAGCCACACAGAAGGAAACTGAGGTTAGTCCTGTGGGTGATAAGAAAATGGAAGAAGCAGAATCCAGGATCAAGTTCTTGGAAGGGATCATTTCAAACAACAATGAGCAATTCAGCTCCATGAAAAGGGAGATTGATTTCTTGAAGAATCTGATGGAACAAGCTAATAATAAGGATGTTGAACTTGAAAAAGATGATGAGCTTGGTGAGAAGCATGATTCCAAGCATGATTCCAAGCATGACCCACTTGATGAGAAACGTGAACACCCACTTGAAGATGATGAACAAATGGACCTACAATGTATCAAAGAGGATGAGTGGGTTATGAAAGAATCATTTGAACTCAGTCAATTACGAACCGAAGTGCTTCAGCTGCAGAAGAGGCTAGCTATGAGAGAGGAGAACATGAGAAAGAAGAGTGAGTTGAAGAGAGAACTTCTGGAATTGAGTATCCAGCTAGAACGTGCAGACGAGGCTCCCAAAAAAACCAAACCCGCAGAGAAAGACAAGTATAATGAAGTATGTGAGAGCTGTCGTGAGAGCAGAACATTGTCCTCAAAACCAACTGCATCTCCACGCTCCCCGATTGCGTCAAAATCAGAACGCCAAGAGCCCAAAGAGCCTCCACACTTCCATATCGACGGCGTTAAGTGGTACTGAACCCTGTCACTGAACGATCTGGATGGAGCATTGGTTGATTCCTGGGACTCTGCAGGGACAAGGAGCTATGTATAATGAGATTATTAATGGTACGTCTGTGATTTGCTGTCTCTTTGTATAGTCCCCCACACATCAACATAACTTCGGATGAGATTGTCCCATGAGCCTATTTTCCGAGCGGCTTATCCGACATTCCGAGAGCGATAGAGGACTAGGGATCCCCCCGGGGCACTTTGTACTGCTCGGGTAGTGGACCAGTAGAGCACCCGTCCCGCTCCACGACGTTATAAGGTAAGATGATCTATGGACTTAACGGGTCTAATGACGGATCGGACCATAGAGAGAGCATCACGCTGTTTCCGGTCTATTTATCTTTCGCGCTCGTTTAGGTCGTTTAAGTTTCGCGACTCCTTTTTTTTGCAATGGTCTCACAACAATTCCCCCTACAACACACTCTCCTTCCCTTCAACAACAAGTTCGTTCGTTTGTCCCCCAGTCAAAGAAGATGGCCACAGCTCTCCAGTTCTTGAGCCAGAACGTCTCGTCCTCCGAGGCTCCCATCCTCAATTCGCTGCAGCAATCCGCCGTTCTTGGGTTCGTGAAGGAGACCCTTGCAACCATCTCTTGGTGGAAGGTCATCTTTACCCTCATTGCCGTCGGTATTGTCTATGACCAGGTTGCTTACCAGGTCTATAAGGGTAACATTGCCGGTCCAAAGTACAAAGTTTGGCCGATCATCGGCCCCTTCATGGAATCCTTAGACCCTAAGTTTGAGGAGTATAAGGCTAAGTGGGCTTCCGGTCCATTGTCCTGTGTTTCTGTTTTCCACAAATTCGTCGTCATTGCCAGTGAGAGAGATCTTGCTAGAAAGATCTTGCAGTCCCCAGCATACGTCAAGCCATGTGTTGTTGATGTCGCCTACAAGATTCTTAGACCTACAAACTGGGTGTTCCTCGACGGTAAGGAGCACGTTGATTACAGAAAGGGATTGAACGGTCTCTTCACTAAGCAGGCCCTTGCTGAGTACCTCCCAGACCAGGAGGCCGTCATGGATGAGTATTTGGAGCGTTTCAGAGAGATCTCTAAGGATGGTCCAACCATCTACTTCCACGAGATGAGAGAGATTATGTGTGCCCTTTCCCTTAGAGCCTTCTGCGGTGACTACATCTCCAAGGAGCAGATTAAGAGAGTTGCTGATGACTACTACTTGGTCACTTCCGCTTTGGAGTTGGTCAACTTCCCAATTATTATCCCATACACTAACACTTGGTACGGTAAGAAGACTGCTGATATGGTTATGAACATTTTCGCTGAGTGTGCAGGTGAGGCCAAGAAGCACATTAGAGCTGGTGGTTCTCCAACTTGTGTTATGGACAACTGGATCAAGGTTATGGAGGATGCCAAGAAGGAGAAGGAGGCTAACCCAGAGAAGAAGCTTTCCGTTCGTGAATTCTCCAACAAGGAGATTTCCGAGGCTGTTTTCACCTTTTTGTTCGCCTCTCAGGATGCTTCCTCCTCTTTGGCTTGTTGGTTGTTCCAGATCATGGCTGATCGTCCAGATGTTGTTGCTAAGGTTAGAGAGGAGCAGTTGGCTGTTCGTAACGGTGACCCATATGTACCATTGACTCAGGATCTCATTGATAAGATGGAATACACCTACATGGTTGTCAAGGAAGCATTGCGTTACAGACCACCAGTGCTTATGATTCCATACGTTGTTAAAAAGTCCTTCCCAGTCAACGATGGTTACAACTGTCCAAAGGGTTCTATGTTGATTCCAACTGTTTATCCAGCTCTTCACGACCCAGAATGTTACGAGAACCCAGACGAGTTCATCCCAGAGCGTTGGGTTGAAGGTGGTAAGGCCGCTGAGGCTAAGAAGAACTGGTTGGTCTTCGGTACCGGTCCACACGTCTGCTTGGGTCAGACTTATGTCTTTAACACCTTTGTCGGTTTGCTTGGTAAGGCACTTTTGTTCAACGACTTGAAGCATGTGGTTACTCCACTTTCTGAGGAAATTAAGGTGTTTGCTACCATCTTCCCTAAGGATGATCTCATCATGACCTGGACTAAGAGAGACCCACTTGCTCCAACTGAGATCCCAACTGAGGCTTGAAGCTCACAAAAGCATAATCTTTTGAAATTTTTCCCACGAACACATTTTAACGACACTTTTTTCTCTTCCTCCCTCTTCCGCCTCTCACTTTGTGACTGAGCAAACCTCTCCACGGAGACAGACCTCGTATACATACTTGAGCCTTCCACACACACACGCACACGCAAACAAACACATTCATATGACTACTTTTCTACTTCTTTTTGTAACCAAGTGTTATCCTACTCCAACTTCTGTTTTCTTTTGAGGGTGTTGCCTTTATTTATTTTTCTTCTTTTGTCTTAAAGACCACACACATGGTGGTTCCTTTATAGCCAAAATGAGAGAGGCAAGAAGACTCCGTATATACAATTGTAATTCTTTTTATCTGAAAGACTGTTCGTATCTGTAGTTTCAGGGCTCTAGTGACTTGTTCCCGTCAGCGCAGAGGATAACTTGTTACTTCACGTTTTCCCAAAGAATTCTTTTACCCCTTTTGGCCATTTCCTGTTCTTTTTTCTCGATCACGTGACATGAAACTTTTTTCGGAGCCGTCAGTGACGATGTGTCCGAGACACATCCAAGATCTTCAACCTCAAATTCTCAATAAACAGCTGCTTACTCACTGCAAAGTTCTCAATGGCCAATGGCCAACTCAGGTAAGACGAAGGTGCTCTTCCCCTTTTTCAATGTAGACAAAAATGGGGCCAATAACGTGGAGTAGTTCTTGAGGTGAGGAAAAACAAAATAAACCCGCGAAAAATCCTAACCTCCTGTTTACTCGTGAGTCGTCGGTCGTCGGTAAACTCCACGATAATACCTTGTTGGCACTCTCGGATCGGATCTCCAAATAGCCGCCTGCTAACATTTTTTTGTGGCGAATGGCCAGTCATATATCATCAACGTAGTGTGTGAAGTTCGACCGGCTTGAAAAGATGATACTGCAGTGGGCCAGGAATGCTACACATTGCTCGGAACTCTGATGCTTTGTTGGGAATTTCTGGTCGCTAGCTGATCATTTCTAAAGCTTTCACTGCCTCTGGATGATACTCTTTTGGTTTTTGAAGAGGGATAAGAGGGTTTGTACTCTACACCTTTTTGTCTACGAATGAGTCTTATCAATCCCATTGGCTTCCTCACTTCCATCTTTAGGCAGGGGATAGGCTGGCTCTGGACATTGCATGCAATTAACGTCCACTGTTTTGGCCTGATACCCTTGCCTATTGATGAGTGAACAATTTTCATCAATAGACATATTGAGGACACCCAAGTTTCTTTTGTAGTCTCCTTAGCGGCTGTAAACAATTGCAGGTCCTGCCACGCCATATGTACCTACCCAGGTCCTACAACCTACAACCTACAACCTACAACTTCACCTAGTCCAAAACAGGAAATATTCCGCATATGGATATTTCTGTTCTTTTTATTTTAATTCCCGCGAAATTGTTTATAATTGCAACTCCGCGTGGGATCTTCTTATCCCCCTGCCAACAGGCACAACAGGCACAAAACTACATTTACACATCAAGAAGACATGCCCGCATTGAGAAGCACGAGAAGTGGGAATAAGCGCAGTTTGAGGAAGCCGGAGAGTCGCTCTTCTCGTAACACTGAAGAGTCAGAAACGGACCTTTTGGATGGTGAGGAGGACATTGATGAGGAAAACGATGAAGAAGATGAGGAAGGAGAAGCTGAAACGCGTTGTATTTGTGGGAATATTGATCCTCCTGATTCGGATGGTCTGTATATCCAATGTGAGGAGTGCTCGGCATGGCAGCATGGATTCTGCGTTTCTATCAAGGATAAAGTGCCTGATGAATACTGGTGTGAACAGTGTCGTCCAGAATTGCATTCAATCACAGTGAGGAATGGAGAGAAACACTCCAAGTATTTGCCTGTGCAGTCTAAAGAGAGAACTACAAAGAGACGCGGTAAAGCAGGCTCAGTACCAGTTACTGAGGATGAGAAGGAAACAAAGAAGTCAAGCAGAAGAGAACGTGCAACTTTGAACTCTAGAGAAGATGCACGTTATGAAGCACTTATCCAACGAGTAATGGAAGAGAGTAAGAAGGATGCAAATGTTAAAACCAAGTCAGAGGATGAGAGCAGTGCTACTCCGAGTGGAAGATCGTCTCGCAGCAACAGAAGACGTAAGCAGGAAGACGAAGAAGATAAGGACGAAACACAAGAGGCAATTGATGAAGATGAAACCATGCAAGAGGCTGATGAATCCAAGAATGAATCGTTTGTTGAACCTCGTGTTTCAAAATTGAAGAAAGACAGTACTGAGAATGATTCTTCAGCAAATGAATCGCAAACGACTTCAGGTCCAAAGGCAAAGAAGCAGAAAAGAGCAAAGAATAACAACTCAAATAGATCACCGAGAAAGGATAAGGATTCAACAATTGATTTCAACAAGCCTACAAAACCTCGTCTGCCACAACAACGTACCACCGT
Source organism: Petasospora easanensis (assembly GCA_030580135.1). Classification (NCBI taxonomy): domain Eukaryota; kingdom Fungi; phylum Ascomycota; class Saccharomycetes; order Phaffomycetales; family Wickerhamomycetaceae; genus Petasospora; species Petasospora easanensis. The sequence continues at coordinate 120,048 of JAKTSI010000028.1, read as the reverse complement.
TAACGAAATGCGTCGTCGTGTTGCTGCCATCTTGGAGTTCATTGGTCGTACACAGATGGATATGGCTGCAGAGCAAGGTGATCGTGAAGAACTGACAAAGTATGTTGATGATGATGAAAGTAAGAAGAGAATTGAATCGTTGTTTGACAATTATACGGGAAGTTTGGAGCAGATGGATGCATTGACGAGGAAATTGTTACTTTGGGAGCAAAAGTTTGGTAAATATGGTGATAAGTGAGATCGTGTACTTGAATAAAGACTGATGATTAATTTGTTTTCTGGATTTCTGGATGAGTAGTGATGGGGTTCCATTGTTGGATCTCTGAAAGAAGGTGAGGGATAGTGGAGAAAGTAGGCTTATGTCCGTTATCTATGCCCAAATAGGGCTAGCCTTTTTCAAGAGATTGATATTGAAGCTTATAACACTAATGATGTTGAATTTCTCATAAACAAGCGACATGAGATGATCTCTTTGTAGATCTGAAAGCAACTGTAGGGACGTTAAGTCATGCGCTTATAAGGGAGAAGGGCCAATGAAGCTGATTGGAGAGTTGATGTACCAAAGACTAGTTACTATTGGTTACCAGCCGCTGATATTCGTTGTTTGTTGTTGATTATCAGCATCTCAAGATCAGGTGACATATCAAAGATTGTGGGGTCGAGATTGTGGGTTTTTGTGATAGTGCCTAGAGATCGCATGCTCCGAGGCTGTGAGTGGCTCTACCCTGGGAAATGGTCCATTTAAATCCTAGAAAACGGCTAGTTATAAACAATTATCCTATTAAACAACACATCTTCAATCTCATCCAAAAACCCCGCAAATTTAGAGAAGAAACTGGCCTCAAAAGAAGAGAAAGCGAAGATCTCCGGAACCGGAATTGCATATCGCCGGTGCCGCCCGCGAACTCTCTCGCACACACAATGGAGAGACGCGCAAACCTGAAAGGTAGTTGAGTCATTTTGTGCTTTCTTTCCTGTTATTACTACATTACACCTCTGAAGAACTTGAAAGAGATACACATAACAGCTCTCGAGAGGAAGAGCACACATATCTCCTTTTTCCCGCATCTCTAAACTGTTATTCCTTTGCGTATTGCACCCCGATTAGCACACCAGAGATCACCCACTAATGGTCACAACAACACCCAAGCACTGGCCTTTCTCACATGAAGTTCTCCTCATCATATTCCAGCATCTGACACATAGAGATCTTGTGGCACTATCATGTTGTGATCGAGAATTCCGAAAGCTCATGAGGCCATACATCTTTGAGTCACTCAGATTGGACTGGGATTTCATCTTGCACAAATACCCAGAGTTTCTTCAACAGCCACGAAAGAGAGGTTCAGACGGTAATGTGAAGATGCTTCTTGACCAGGAGCAGAAAGATCCATCAGATGAGAATGTGAGGCGGTTTGTGGAGATGATCAGTATTGTGGATTCGGATATTAGGAACGAATGGAACTTCAAGTTTGATCTTTTTGTGTGTGAGTTCTCTAACTTGAAACATTTGATGTTACAAACTCAAGGAAGTTCGAGTTTTTTGAAGTATAATGGATCACTTACCCAGGTGGAGTCGTTGGAGTTGAACACGACAAGTGATGATGGTGCTATTTTCAACTTGAACCATTGTAAGCCATTCCCGCAGTTGAAGAAGTTGACACTCAAGGGGTTTTTGTTGGATTTTGAGGAGGATGACTTGGAAGGATTGGATATTCAAGTGAAAGAATTGGATTTGATCAATTGTTCGTGGAATTACCCCTTCCAACTCAAGTTCTTTGGTGCTGGGATCACAACGTTATCATTGACTTATCACAGTCACCAGTTTATCCTTTCAGAGAGATTCCGAGAGTTCCTCCATAATCCATTCTTACCACAGCTTCAGTTCCTCACAATCTCAAATCAGAACTGGTTGAAATTACACATCACGTTCAGAATCATGAATTTCTTGCGGAACATTCCTGCGTTACAAAGATTGTACCTCTTGGGTAACATTTACAACGAGACGATCAACAACTTCACGACACACGATCTTGAAAACAAAATACGATACATCATGAACGTTAATGACGTCAAAATATTCTATTCGTCGTTCATCGACGTTTAGAACTGCTATGCATTATGATATAACTACAACCTTACGACGAGACGTTTTTGCTTAATGAAGTTTGGGCCTTTCTACACATACTACGTAGAGGGTATTCAAAAAAATATTAGAAATTCATAACATTACGGGGGGTATGGGATTCATAAAAGCACTCCAGACCAGCTGAAGGAGTTAGGTCTCTGTTTGATAGAGGGAGCTGCTCAGTATATCGTGTGATAAGAGTCTGTCTCACTTGGGCCAGTTGATAGAGATCTGTCTTACTTGATATAGACGTCCTGTTGGGGTTTCCCAACATTATCCCAGGACTTGTCAACGAGCTCAACACATTCTTGCCAATACATCTCGACTACATGCTCGTCATCAAACTCGTAATCAGCCCTTGATTCAGCCTCGAAGAGAAGCCCCAACGTTGTGAGAAGAACACACCAGAGGAAGTTTGTAGTGATAACCGTTTCCATTATTAACTCTTGCAATTTGATGGTGAGTTTGAGGTGTTTGTTGAGTGTTAAGGACATGTTTCTCTGGTTTTGTTATACGGGAAACGGCTTGGGCTCGTCACCCCACAAACACAGCAAACTGGCTTGGCTGTCGGAAGCGGTCCATCTATAAATACCCAGAAAGGACATTAGCGGCCATCGAGGTTGATTTAAAAGGGCTTGTATGTATCGTGGATTTAATATGCGTGTTACCCTCGAGCTTCGAGTTACGCCTAAGAACAAGGGGTTAACAAGGGCCTGGTACGCTAACAAAGCACTTTCAGCCGCTTTCCGAAGGAGAGAGAAAAAAGGGGTTAGAAGTCAGACAATTCCGTGATAAAAAATGCTTGAAATTTTGTCTATGTACAAGGATGCCATTTGTATTTACCATAAATAACGAGATCAGAAACGGAATGCTCTCATTCTCTTTGCCCTGGCCTGTTCAAACTTCTTTGAGAACCACCAGCCATAGACAACACCAGCAACAGTTCCTCCAAGATGAGCAGCATAATCAAATGATCCCCATCTCATGAAACAACCAGCAGCATTCCACACCGCAGAACCTAACAGGGCAACCCATGCGCCTCCCGGGATTGGGAACACAAACACCATGATCTTGGCCGTAGGATAGAGGTAAGAGAACGCACCAAACACTCCGAATAATGCACCAGAGGCACCCAGAGATGGGGCAGTGAGTGGGATCTTGAATATTATAGGGTAAGCAATCGACACCAAGGACGAAATTGCTGCAGTATTCAAGTAGAGTTGCGTGAAGTTACTTGGACCCAGAGACGCACAGAGAGAAGTACCAAATGAGTACAAGGCCAGCATGTTCACACCGAGATGCCACAGTTCTTGGTGGGAAAAGGCAGATCCGATAACACTCCATTGTGAATACATGTTATCCTTCTCCAAGAGTGCGTATCTGTTCAGCACACGCCAGTACTTGGGAAGTTGCCACAGACCGAAAACGGCAACATTAGCACCAATAAGGGCATAAACAAGGTGTGAAGGGTGTCTGTTGAAGTAGTTCAGAGGTGGTAGTTGGAACAAGTACGGCGTGGCGATGGTGGTACCTGCGATAAAGAGACCAGAGAAGATTGCAGCCTTCTTGAGGGTATCGTAGTTCTTACGGTAGTGATAGTTGGACACTCTGATGAACTTGGTCACACCAGTTGAATGGAACTCTTTGATCTGTGTAATATGGCGGATTGGTGGTTGTTTGAAGGATTTCGGTAGGAGAGGGAAGAGAGATGACTTGAGAAGGGAAAGGGGAGTGAATGACGGATTAACGCGGGAAACATTGGCAACGTTTCCCAGGAAGAAGTGCTTTCCACACTTGGCAGCAAAACGAGCACTCATGACTGCTTCTTACTGCTCCTTAGTGTTAATCTTCTTTATAAGAGTGAAGTTGCGGTGGCAAAGGTTCTCCGCGATGTTTTTTTTTTCCTGTCAACGAGTCCACTGTTCAAGGCAGAGAGAGGACGAGTTTAAAGGGAGAAGAGAGTGGTGTAATTTGATGACTTGTCTATTATCAAACAATAAAAGAACCCCCAAATGTCTTATTCCTTGACTATTGCTACTACGCGGTCGTTCAGCTCGTTTAGTTCTTAGAGAAAAAAACGCGTAAACAAACGAATCTCTCTCTCTCAACTACGAGAAGACCACCGAGAAATGCTCAATCCAAAGACTCTACACAGAGAATTCTCCGGAGTCCCCGGTGCTATTGTCATCTCGTTGGGTCTTCCGGCTCTTCTGATCGCTTTCCACCAGCTCATCAACACGAAGTATCATCTCGTTGGTGTTGATCTTGACTGGGACCAGTTCACACACTTTGACAAGAAGTGGTGCTGCATCTTGTTTGATAAGCAAGTATGGACGTATTATCTCGTATGGTTTTTCTCTCTTGTCTTCTTTGATCTGGTTCTTCCAGGCGAAAACAAGAAGGGAGTCGTTCTTAGAGACGGAACACAGCTGAACTACAAGATCAACGGAATTGCGCTGAGTTCGTTACTCATCGTCATTCTTGCTACAAGATTCCAATTGACACAGGGAGAAATGCCAGAACTTGTGTTTTTGTATACACATATCTTGGAGTTCACAGCTACAGCCATTGCGTTCTCCTTTGCACTTGCCGTGTTTGTCTACGTCATGTCGTTTGTCCCACTCCGTGGTGTGAACGGTCAGGGAACTAAAGAGAGAATCCTCGCAGTTGGTGGAAACACAGGGAACCCAATTTATGATTGGTTCATTGGACGTGAATTGAATCCAAGAATCTTAGCATGGGATATCAAGTTGTTTTGCGAATTACGTCCTGGAATGTTACTCTGGTTGCTTCTCAACTTGTCCTCGTTGCATCATCAATGGCAGACTACAGGACAAGTGTTTGATTCCATGTGGCTTGTCGTTGGATTACAGACTTTTTACATCTTTGATGGTGTTCTTAATGAGGAGGGATGTCTTACCATGATGGATATCACTACTGATGGCTTTGGATTCATGCTCTCATTTGGTGATTTGGCACTTGTTCCATTTGCATATTCGATCCAAGCTCGTTACCTTTCCGTTCATCCAGTGCTCTTAGGTCCAGAATATTCAGCAGTCATTGTTCTTATTGGAATTGTCGGATTCTACATCTTCAAAGCTTCCAATAACCAAAAGAATGCCTTCCGTATGGGACAACTCCAACACATGAAGTCTATCCAGACCGAACGCTCTACGAAATTGTTGTGCGATGGCTGGTGGAGTTATTCTCAACATATCAATTACTTTGGTGATTGGTTGCATGCTACTTCTTGGTGTTTACCTACTGGATTCGTGACGCCATTGACGTACTTCTACGTCATCTACTTTGCATCGTTGTTGCTCCATAGACAACTCAGAGACGAGACAAAGTGTAGAGAGAAGTATGGAAAGGCATGGGAGGAGTATGAGAAGCAAGTTCCTTATAAGATTATTCCTTATGTCTACTGAAAAAAAAAAAAAAAAAAAGAAGAAGTGTGTACGTTATAAAAGAAGTCATTATCGTGATTGTGTATATACATGTCATTTGTCCTTGAGAAGACCCTCACGGACTATGTAGTGTCCGTGTTTACTATCAGAAGCCAAGTCAAGAGGACTCCATGAAGAATCCAGTTCTCCCTTTGAAAGATCCTGCTTTTGTTCAGCAATCTGTTGTTCGATGTCTTGTAATGTGAGTCTCTTTCCAACGTATTCATGTGGGGCTTCTTCCAGCTGCACCGAGTGTAAATGGTCGATAAACCGCACTTGTTCTTTCAATATGTTGATGATCTGTGGGTATTGATCCTTGGAAGCCTCTAGACCTGACAATTGGAGCAATCTGTCGACTGTTCTGTCATCAATCGTGGCAGCTCTTGGGGATTCAGAGGAAAGCAGGTCATTTGGAGACCATGACGGAGAGCTCAAAAACGACCGGATTTGCTCGGGAGAAGTCAGAGCCGGTTTCACTTTGACCGAATAACACCTCACAACTCTTAACATTGCAATCTTCTGATTGGTTGTGTTTAGGATATAGAGTTTTAAGAGAGAGGAAGGGAGCCTTTATTGCCCAAGCGCAGAAAAAAAAAAAAAAAAAAAAAGTTCCGCGCGCTTATAATAACAAAAGAAACTTTTCAAGTCTCCCTCTACTTCTCTCTGTGTCTCCTAAAGGCTCCCCGGGAATGACTAAGGACCACCAGTTCAGACACACAACGGCTTCTCGGAGAGCGTCGGTGGTTTACGGGTCACAGGGAAAAGGTGGCCTCTACATTCCCTCTGACTTTCTCCAGGAGCAAGATGATCAGCAAGATATTATCCCATCAGAGAACACTCCCTTGGTACACTCATTGCCAATGCATTCGTCCTCTATGAAGCCCAGTACCTCTGAGCTCTTGCTAGAGGAGAGAGACTTGCTTAAGGACAACCATCTTCTACCCTCAGAGACACAACCTTCCGATGAAGAGAACTTTATTAGTGAGACATGGGAAGAAGCAGTGGCGAAGGGTCAAATAAAGACTACTGTTCCCTTCGAAATGAAGGCATTAACACATTCATCGGCTCCCCTTGTGGTAACGTTCATATTACAGAATTCCTTGTCGCTGGCTTCAATCTTCTCAGTGGGTCACATAGGTAAACAGGAACTTGCGGGGATAACCCTCGGGTCTATGACTGCTAATATCACAGGTTTTGCAGCCATTCAAGGACTCACGACATGTTTGGATACGTTATGTTCACAGGCTTATGGTGCTGGAAAGTTAGAGCTTGTGGGATTACAACTTATAAGATGTTCCATCTTTGCCATCTCGTGCTTCATCCCAATTGGTGCCATATGGATCTGGTATTCCGCACCTTTACTCAGATGCTTTGTTCCAGAGAGTGATCTGATATACATTGCTGCTAAATATCTGCAAATAGTGTGCATTGGTATGCCTGGCTTTATCCTGTTTGAGTGTGGTAAGAGATTCTTACAGTGTCAAGGTGTCTTCCATGCAAGCACATACGTCCTTCTAGTATGTGCACCATTGAATGCTCTCATGAACTATCTCTTTGTTTGGAAGTTTGGTTGGGGATACGCTGGTGCTCCATTGGCTGTCATGCTTAACTACTGGCTCATGCCATTGGGCCTTCTCGTCTTTGTCGCTTTTAACAGAGACTGTCTCAAGTGCTGGCCACGCAACTTGCAACTCAAACAGGCATTTGAGAACTGGTCCAAGATGATTGAGTTGGCATTACCTGGAGTCATCATGGTTGAGGCTGAATTTGTTGGGTTTGAAATCATTACCATCATTGCATCGAACTTGGGAACCACACAGCTCGCAGCACAAAGTGTTGTCAGTTCCATCTGTTCGCTCGCTTACCAAATCCCATTCAGTGTCAGTATTGCTACAGCCACGCGTGTTGCCAACTACATTGGTGCTTCGTTGCCACAGAATGCCATCAAGTGTTGTCGTGCCTCTATCACTATGGGCTTCCTCGTTGGTTGTATGAACAGTGCGCTCATCCTCCATTACAGAACGCAAATCACACATTTCTTCACGAGCGATGAAGACGTTATTGATGAGGTGTTTGGCACTATGCCTGTGATTGGAGTCATGGCGGTTGTGGATTGTGTCAATGCCGTGTCTGCCGGTTGCATGAGGGGCCAGGGGCTCCAGAAGGTTGGTGGGTACATCACGTTGTTCTCGTTCTATGTCATCGGCATTCCAATCTCGTACTACTTGGCATTTCACTACAATATGGGCCTGAAGGGTCTCTGGATGGGTATTCTCGTTGGGTTGGTGTTCATCAGCGCATTGCAGATATACACCGTCTTTGTGTCGAACTGGGACAAGATCATCAACGATGCTAAAAACAGAAACGCTGATTGATTTCTTTTTTATTTATTCTGCATTTTGGGAAGAGGATTATTAATACACGATTAAGAGATACAGAAAAGACGTAGACCAAGAGAAGAGCACAGTCGAAAGAGAGATCTACAGAAGGATCACTGATTCGCGTGTAGTTTATGAGCTCCCTTTTTTGATAAATGACGTAGTCAACAGATTGGCAGCTGGTATCACTGATCCGATTACAAAGAAGTATCTGATCTTAAACGAACTATTAAATAGCAAGATCGTCAATGAATTCTTCATCATCTCTTTTACAAAGTGCCATTAGCATTTGAAGAGTCACAATTTTGGCTTCGTGTGGCAACGATAGAAAGGAGACATGCTGGGGAACTTCTACCACAGGAAAGTACTTGTCAACGTCTTCTTTTGTGTAAGTGATCTTACGTCTTTCTCGATGACGTCTAAAGAACCACATTTTCACTGATAGTTATACCAGATTATACCACCTAGATATTGTTGTTGTTACTTGCATTTCCCTTTTATATGTATTGTACAAACTGTCTTCCTCCTTTTTTTTGCCGCACTCATCCTGGTGAATGTGAGAAGGTTTAACTGGCCAAGTTTGGCGGAAAAACAGCAGTCGGGATCTAGACCACTGTAAAGAAATATTATATCTACATATGTATGGTTAACTAACAGAGGGCCACGATTCCAAAGTTGCAAGACTAACGCAGATTCTCGAGTAACAGGAAGACGGATGTTGAGGGATTACTCTCTCACAAGTGCTGGCAGTGTTGCATGGTGAATGGATGGCTAACTGCTAAGTACAAAGTTTTCGGATTGCATGTTAGTGTAATCGACTGTCTTGCATATAACGACAAAGGGCCTGAAGCCTGAAGATATGGATGTGCTCCATCGTATGAGTATCTCAAGAGGATGACGATATATGATATCAAGATCAACATGTGGGCGGAGTGTTTACAGAATGCATTGAGGCAAATCGCACATTTTTTTCACGAACGGCAAAGACGCTATCAACGAGGTGTTTTGGCACGATATTTGTGATTGGAGTGACGAGTCATGCCCGGCGTGGATTGTGTCAATGCCGTGTCTGCTGGTTGCATGAGCAGCCAGGGGCTCCAGAAAACCGGAGGCAGAAAATCGGAGGGTATCATGCTATTCTCGTTCTATTTCATCGGTATCGCAGGGCCCAATCTTGCACTACTTGGCATTCCACTATAGTACAATACGGACCTGAAGGGTCTCTAGATGGGTATTCTCGTTGGGTTGGTGTTCAGCAGCGCATTGCAGATACACACCGTCTTTGTGTCGAGCTGGGACAGGATCATCAACGATGCTAAAAGCAGAAACGCTGGTTGATTCCGTGTTTTTCTATGTGTATATTCTGCCATTGGGCCCAACAAAGATGATGATTGATACACAAAAGAGAGATCAATTGAAGCAAAAGTAGACGACAAGGAATTCGAAGAGAGACACACGGTGTGGCCTTAAACCAGAATTCGCGGGGCACTTTTTGTTTACATTTTCGACGCGTCACGCGTCACCCTTCGGTACCAATTACGGAGAAATTTGTCTTATTTCCTTGTGAAGTGAGGACTTGTTTGGACTATTGGTGGATTTTTTTCAGCTGGTATTAAAATTTACTGATTTCCTTATACAACACTCTCTTCCTCTGGCCTCTGTAAGCCCCGGATATCCCTCCTCACCTCTCTTATAACCTCATTTTGTGCTTTGGCACTATGTCTTAAAAAACATCACGCCCTGTCTCTCGTGTAACTTCACCTCCACCACCAGCTCATAAGATCTTCTTGGATTTTGGTTCTGCTCATGTGGCGCCATCCAACCAACTCCAGCTACCTCCCAAGACATTATGTCAAGGCTCGTTTGAACCCGGCGTTCAGCTTCAAGGCATCCTTGTCATGACTCGTCACATAGTCATCTACCCACAATACCCCTCAGACCATATTCACCAAGTAACCACTAAAAGAGCTCTTTTTCAAGTCTTGGCCAATATGCCCCTTGGACTAAGCATGCATTTATTCCGGCGTCACAGCTCTTTTTAACCCTCTCTACATCCTCTTACCGGGTCAAGTCGGCAAAACAAAACAACTTCTCCCGTGTTATTGCGAATAAGAACGGGTGCTTTTGGCCGAACATTTAAAAATGTGTGACTGTCCCCTTCATCAGGTTACTAAAAGATCCATGGCTTTGTTGTCCAAGTGCCAGAATCAACTATCGTCACTCGCTTATACCCACACTTCACTCTATACATTCCTGCATTCTCACGATGAAACGAAGTGTATCAGATATATTACCAAAGGACGAGCCCGATACTGGAAATAAGGATGAACTTGATGCTTCAACTTCAGACGAAGAGAGCTTTGTCGAATCATGGGACAATGAAGTCAAGACTACATTACCTCTGGAGATGAACGCATTGGCACGTGCTTCTGCCCCATTAGTGGTAACATTTGTGCTTCAAAACTCTTTGTCCCTTGCATCTGTCTTCTCTGTGGGGCATATTGGTAAACAGGAACTTGCAGGTATAACATTGGCGTCTATGACTGCTAACATCACAGGGTTTGCTGTTATCCAGGGCCTTACTACATGTCTGGATACGTTATGTTCACAAGCTTATGGTGCTGGAAAACTGGAGCTTGTTGGATTACAACTTATAAGGTGTTTTATCTTTTCTATGTCGTGTTTTTTCCCAATTGGCGTTGTATGGATCTGGTATTCTACTCCCTTACTCCAGTGGTTTGTGACCGATGATGAGCTCATACACATCGCTGCTACATATTTACAGATTGTATGCATCGGGATGCCTGGATTCATCCTCTTTGAGTGTGGTAAGAGATTCTTACAGTGCCAAGGTATATTCCACGCTAGTACTTATGTGTTATTGGTTTGTGCTCCGCTGAATGCCCTCATGAACTACCTCTTTGTATGGAGGTTTGGATGGGGATACGCTGGTGCTCCATTAGCCGTGATGCTAAACTACTGGCTTATGCCATTGGGTCTTTTGGTGTATGTTGCCTTCAATAGAGACAGTCTCAAATGCTGGCCTAAGAAGTTACAATTGAAACAATTATTTGAAGGCTGGTCCCATATGATTGAATTGGCACTCCCTGGGTTCATCATGATTGAGGCCGAATTCCTTGGGTTTGAAATCATCACTATCATTGCATCTCGACTGGGAACAACGCAACTTGCTGCTCAAAGCGTCGTCAGCTCCATATGTTCATTGGCATATCAGATCCCATTCAGTGTGAGTGTCGCTGCGGCAACTCGTGTTGCTAACTACGTTGGAGCCTCGAGGGCCCACGACGCCATCAAGTGCTGTCGTGCCTCTATGAGCATTGCATTCCTCATTGGTTGCGTCAACAGTGTGTTGATTCTCAACTATAGAAAGCAAATCACAGGCTTCTTTACGAACGATGAGGATGTGGTTGATGAGGTGTTTGCGACTCTGCCGGTTATTGGAGTCATGGCCATAGCGGATTGTCTCAATGCCGTGTCTGGTGGTTGCATGAGGGGTCAGGGGCTACAAAAAATGGGTGGATACATCATGCTATTCTCTTTCTATGTCATCGGCATTCCATCTTCATATTGCTTGGCATTCCACTTCAACATGGGCCTTAAGGGGCTATGGATGGGTATTCTTGTTGCCCTAGTGTTTGTCAGTTCGCTGCAGATATCCACGGTGTTCATGTCCAATTGGGACAAAATTGTCACCAACGCTAAAACAAGAAACTCCGATTGATCTAAGATGGTTTATAAGCTTATTTAAGAAGGTAATGAGGTAATGATGTAAACAAAAGAAGAATTCGTAGAGAGAAGACAGAGCCAATGTGGCGCAAACCGAAATTCGCGGGGTTGTTTACATTTTCGACCCGCTTATCATAAGGCAGCACCCTCCGGGTATACTAAAAAAAGACCCGGAAAAACCTCTAGATCACTCCCCAATTCGCAGTTTGTGAGCTCATTTTGTGACTTTTTCCTCTTTTATTGGAAGAGATCTGTGTCCCATACACTGAGTTCTTTTTTCCAGCCTCTAAACCCTCGGGGGATAAGGAGTCTCCTTCGATTCCACACACACACGCAAAGAGATACACACACACACACACACAAACTTCTAAACGCCCATAATGCCTGACTACTCGCAGTCTGGCTCCCCTCAACGGAACTTCATTTCCATCCCAGTCGAACGTACACCAAATTCGGTGCTTACTAGACGTGACTCCATTCTCAACAACCCAATCGGCTCCTTCAGAGGTGTCAACTCGCTCTCCAGATTCGCCTCGTCGTACAGCAGAGCCCAATCTTTCAGAACCATCGAGCCTTTCACACAGCATTCAAGATCTTACTTCAGAGACGATGATGAACTTTTTGATAAGGATACACTTGCACCTGCCATCCACGGCCAGCGTCTCTCCACTGTGCTCCATCGTGGTGATTTCCGTGGGGATTTCGACTTCCTAAGACCAAGACCAAGTCGTGATAGTGTTAACAACGCTATCGTGGATGATAACGCATCCGATGTCATTGATGACACTTCATTTGCCCACTCTATGGGATCCCCTTCTATCTATTCATATGGTGCTACTCAGAACCTCGATCCTTCCGGTACATTCACCGAGTTCCAAGACTCGGCTTCTATCGTCGTTAAGAAAGTGGAAGCTGGTGGTAAAGTTGTCACTGTTATTGCGGGCCAATCCACTGCTCCTCAAACTGTCTTTAACAGTGTTAATGTTCTTATTGGTATTGGACTCTTGGCCCTCCCATTGGGTCTAAGCCATGCTGGTTGGCTGGTTGGTGTTCCAGCATTAGCCCTTTGTGCATACCTTACCTACCATTCGGCAAAGCTTCTCTCTAGATGTATGGATACTGATCCAACGTTGATGACATATTCAGATTTGGCACATGTCACCTTTGGTCCAAAGGGAAGAGCACTCATTTCATTCTTGTTCTCATTGGATCTTATCGCTTCAGGTGTCTCGCTCATCGTCTTGTTTGCAGACTCGTTGAATGCCTTGTATCCAGAGGTATCCATTAACCATTTCAAACTCATTGCATTTGTCGTTCTGACTCCACCATCTTTCCTACCACTCAATGTTCTTAGTGTTATCAGTTTGGCTGGTATCTCATGTACCATTGGAGTTGTGCTGGTGATCTTCTTCTCTGGATTGTTGAAGCCAACCACTCCAGGTTCACTCATCGAGGTTGCTGCTACTAATATGTTACCTAACACCGTTGCAGATGCATTGATTGCCATTGGTATCCTTATGGCTCCGTTTGGTGGTCATGCTATCTTCCCTAATTTGAAGGTTGACATGAGACATCCATACAAGTTCCAGGATTGTCTTCAAGTCACTTATTCCATCACCTTCTTAACCGATATGACCATGGCAGTTATTGGGTTCCTCATGTTTGGTGGATCTGTCAAGGATGAAATCACAAAGAGTGTGTTGCTCACCAAGGGATACCCAACTGCCACGTACTTCCTTATCTGTGCCTTCATGGCCACGGTGCCATTATCTAAGACCCCACTGAACGCAAGACCGATCATTTCCATCCTGGATATGGTGTTTGGAACTCATGACATCTCAGAGTTTAAAGGCATTAGCTACACTTGGAGATATGTCCTTCGTATCCTTGTCAGGATCTTTGTCAATGCGCTCTTTGTGGTCATCGCCATTTTGTTCCCAGCATTCGACAAGATCATCGCTTTTATGGGTGCAGGTTTATGCTTCCTTTTGTGTTTGATCCTTCCTTCTGCCTTCTACCTCCACATCTGCAGGGATACAATCACACCTCGTGAGAAGACTGAGTGTTGGATCACCATCGTGGTGAGTGCTGCGTTCTCCATCGTTGGTACTGCTGCTGCCATCATCTACTAATTCTTCCGGGGCCCCATCACATTAAACACCCACACATAAATACATAATGAAACCATCTGCATAACCTGAGACCTGTACTATGACTAAACGTAGTTAAGCGGGAGGTGTATGTGCGCGTGGCCCTACCGGTCGTGCCCGCTCCGAAAAATTGGCCCCGTCAAAAAAATTTTGGGGCAGAGCTCATCAGACATACAAGGTCATCTCTTTAAATTTGTCTCTTTAAATCGGCGAAATGTCAGTGGTTTCCAGAATTCAGGAAGATCCTACGTGTCTGTTGGAGGGAACGCTTGAAAGTTCAGAGCTGTTACAGCTCGTCAAGTCCATTTTGGATCCAATCACAAAGGGTAACTCCGTATTAGATGAGGTCTACGTTGATGGGCTCGATGCTACACAAGTGTGGCCACAGACGAAGATGATCTTGGAAGGTGTTACAGATAAGTTATTGTTTGAGAGAATTCCACAGTTGAAAGAGAATGGTGTGAAAATCACAGAGGGAGAAGTTGATGAATCTGATGAGGGCTCTGAAGTCTCTCAGGATGAGGACATTGAAGAGAACGATTCGGAGGAGCTTGATAATGTTGACCTTGATGGTGAACTGCGAGATGATTATGAGGATGAAGAGAGTCAAGAAGAGGAAGGAGACGAACAAGAGGAGGAGGAGGAGGAGGAGGAGGAGGAGGAAGACGAAGAGCCACAGGAAAGAGAAAAGCCAGTGGTGAAGAAGGATGTCTTCGGTCTTAACGATGAGTTCTTCTCCATTGATGATTTCAACAAACAGATTCTTGCCCAGGAAAACAACAACGGTGGTGACGATGAGGAGATTGACTACTTTGCCGAGTTGGGCGATGACGATGATGAGGAACTTGATTATTACGATGACTTCTTTGGTTCTACAAAGAAGAGTGACAAACAAATGAAACAGAAGAAACCTAAGAAGGAGAAGAAGCTCAAGGAAGGTGATCTCAACGAGGATGATTATGATGAAGGTATGAAAGCTGCCATGATGGACTTTTATGATGATGCAGTGGAAGAGCAAGAAGAGGATCAAGCCCAAGAGGGAGAAAAGAACATGTCCTCATTTGAACGTCAACAGCTTGAAATTCAGAAACAAATTGCTCAGTTGGAGAAAGAGGCTATTGCTGAGAAGAAGTGGGCTATGAAAGGTGAAGCTAAGGCTAAGGATAGACCACAGGATGCACTTTTGGAAGAGGAGTTGGAGTTTGAACGTACAGCAAAGCCAGTTCCAATCATCACACAAGAAGTAACTGAGTCATTAGAGGAGATGATTAGAAGAAGAATTAAAGAGGGAAACTTTGATGATTTGCCAAGAAGAGTTCTTTCAGATGTGACGCATTTCAAGAAATCATCGCTTGTTGAAGTGAGTGAACAGAAGTCTTCTAAATCACTTGCTGAAGAATATGCTGAGGATGGTGCTGTCGAAGAAGCTGAGGTTTCAGAAGAGCTCCAATCAGCACATGATGAGATTAAAGAGATGTTCAAGACGCTCTCATACAAGCTGGATGCACTCAGTTCTGCCCACTTTATTCCAAGACCTGCACAGAAGGCTATTGAGATTAGATCCAACGCACCAACTATCACTATGGAGGATGCTCAGCCACTCACACAATCTGCCACTTCTGGATTGGCTCCACAAGAAATCTACAAGGCTTCTAACTCTTCTAATGCAGATGAGATTCAGTTGAAGTCCGGTACTGTGTTCTCCAGAGATGAACTCTCAAGAGAGGATAAGCAGAGAATGAGAAGAGCCAACAAGAGAAAGAGAGCTAGAGATGCATATGAAAGAGAATCGAAGAAGAAGTCGAAGAAGCAGGACGTTATGGATACGCTTTCGAAGGCAAAGAACGTTACAGTTATTGATAATAAGGGTCAGAAGAGGGATGTTGCCGGAAACGTCAAGAAGGATAAGGTACAACAGGGATCCTCGGCCTTGAAACTGTGAGGCATTTTTTAACATCATTAAATTGCATTAATAATTGGAATCCGGGAATGTAGCGGAGTAGGCATTTAGCCCTTCCTTTCGCTCATAACGGGAATGAGCGCTGTTTAATCAATTTGCGGTATGTTGCAGGTGACAGTGCATTATGTGGAGATGGAGAAGTACACCCGCACGCCAACACCCGGAGCAAAAAGAAACATATAGAGCCAAGCAGGATTCTTATAGGATTGGGATACTTTAGTGTGTGTGCATGCTCTTTAGTCATTTCCAGACCTGCTGGGACCTCATTCCCGGGGGGGGTTGTTTGTGGGAAGGTGTGGCTTCGGGTTTTCAGAGCTATGCGTGCGGTCGGGATGGGCCTCGGTCCAAACGGTCGTCCTTTCGGCGGAGCAGAATTGTTGGTTTTGGGAGTTCTTTTGGTTGTGTGGTTTGTTGCTCTATTTGGGTTCATTTAGTGTGTTTGAGGTATGTTTTAATAACGATTCTATTGCCCGGTTGTCCCGTTTTATAGGCAAATCAGTAGAGGATTCACAAGAGATCCAACTGGGATTCTACGTTGGACTTACGCAGGTCGTGCATCAACCCGCTTCAACGCACCCAACGGTGTAAAATTGTTTAAAAAGAACCCTCTACGCAGAAGTTTGGGCCTTCCCTCCCCTCTGGAACCCCCTTTCAACAGCACAGAAGAGCCCTAACATCACAAGAGCAAACCTGAATGTCCATCACCAAGAGCAGCATCAAGACTGCGCTCGTCACAGGCGCAAACTCCGGTATCGGACGCGCCCTTTCGCTGGAGTTCCAAAGGCGTGGATTCAAGGTATATGCCACAGACCTTAAGTTCACCGACGACACCATCGCAGCCTTCAACGCGTTGAATGACCAGGTCATCTGCCGGATCATGGATGTCACTTCCAACGAGCAGGTCTGTAAGGTCAGAGACGAGGTTTCCGCAGATAACGACGAAACATTGGACTTCCTCTACTGCAATGCGGGCCGTCCCGAAGTATCCCTTGCCGTTGATATGGAAGACGATCAGATCAGATCACTCTACGAGCTCAACCTCTTCGCAAACATGCGTCTTGTAAGAGAGTTCTCCAAGCTTATCGTCAACGCCAAAGGCACCATCGCATTCTCTGGCTCTGTCACCAAGGGCATGCCACTCCATTCCAACTCCCTGTACTCCTCTTCCAAGGCTGCACTTGACCAATACGCCGCTGTTCTTCAGTGTGAGATGAGAAACTACGGAGTTAAAGTGATCGATGTTGTTGGAGGATACATCAAAACCACAATCTTTGGATCCGGAGTCGCAACCGTGCGACCAGGTTCTGTCTTTGATTTCGACGAGTACAAGACACAGTACAGCCGTCGTGGCGAGAGGCTCGCAGGCACAACAAATGACGCAATGGAGCCTGCTGTTTTCGCTAAGAGAGTATTAGACAAGATTGAAAGAGCAGATCTTAACACTCTCAGGATCTATGAAGGCCAGAAGGCTGGAACTCTTGCATTCCTGACGAGATGGGCGCCTACAAAGACGCTCGTGGACAAGATGCTCAACATCTTCCACCTCAACTTCGACTACAGAAAGCATCTCACAACGGGGAAAGTCGCACATTAAAAGTCCGACGACTTCCCACCTTTATACGAATAGAAGAACTGCTTTATGAACTCGCCTCTTTGACATATGTAGCCAACAGTGGCACTGACGCCGCTGATCCTCCGGGAAACTTGGTATGAGGTTCCTGGGTCCGGGGATACGACGTAACCGTCGCGCGTCACTGATTTCTTGGGTCCCTCCACAGTCTGAGATTTGCCGGCCTACAGCATCTTTGGTCCGCCCCCTGGCCCTTTCGGATTGTATTGCGTTTGTCATGGGGATTGTGGAGATTCCCATGGGGATTGCGGATGTATTAAGGTGCAGTTAACATACTGTCCTTGACTTTCAGTTCTGTGTGGTGCATCTGAGTCAGTGCCACAAGCGTAGTTACAACATTTGAAAGACCAGTTCACATCCCCCAAGATTACAAAAAAGTACCTGATATTAAACAAACTAATAAATATCAAGGGATTGAAAGAAATTCTTGCCCCTGCTGCCTCTCTCCTTATGGACAAATAGCTCTTTGCCCTCCTCAGTTTCCACTCGGATCCAACTATCAAAGGAGTAATCATAGCATGAGAGTTTCTCTGGTAGCTTTAGAGTTTTCCAATTGACCATCACATCAGAGTTCACGAGAAGATTGGTATCAAAGTCGAAGGATGAACAAGCTGTATGGATCTCCAGCTCGACTCTCCCAAAGAGCTCTAGGATCGCATCCCACCGACGATACACCCCAGTATAAAATCTGGGTTTCAAAACTGGGACTCGGAATGATATATGTTTAAGAGCTGGAAATGTCTTCTCTGATATCTTGATTGTGGCTGTGCCTTTTGATGCCAGCGATGGTATCTGCGACACATCAAGTTGAAGCTGCTCCAATCTCCAGAACTCCTTCGAAGAGTGCTCAAGGAAGCTGGGGGAATATCCCATCGCTGTCAGTTTCTTGCATCCAGATGGGATGCTTTCACTGGCTAGAGATACTGGCTTCTTAAGTTTGTGTACTCTTTTCTCAGTAGGGTGCTCAAGCTGCACAAGCGACAGTTCCTCCAGGTCATGGTCCAGGTGAAGTAGTTCTGAAATGTTAGGGACACAAGGCTTATGCCAATAGTTTATCAAGGTTAAAGACTGTAGTAATGGGGCTTCGAAGATGGGATAGGTTGGCCCGAAGTATATTCTTTTGAAGTTTTCAAGTATTTTCAAGCTTCTCAGTTGCGGGCAATGGACGTTTGGCGTTATGCTATAAGGGGGGGAGGGATATGGACCTGGGTACATTGATATCCAAAAGAGTTCTCTAGCCGAGTCCCATTTAGTTTTGTGGATATAGCAAACTGGAACATTTCTGTAAATGAAGCGCTTAAAATGAGCAGTGAACTCTAGAGCAGCAGCTCGCAGATATGAACATTCATAGCCTGAGGATACGTATCTAGGCGAGTAGATAGACCATTTCAAATTCTCAAGAGTGAATGTAATATCCCGCTGGTTCGTATCCCATGAGCACTGAAGTAAATCACTTGGAATGTATGGCAAGAAGCTAGAAAAGAGAATGCTGACTCTGCTGGCCCTCGGTGCATGGATTTGGTACGAGCTGCCTTTAACGGTCCGAGCAAAACGCTCGCCACCATTCATCCATGGTTTAATCTCGACGTAGTAAGAGTTCATATTAAATAAGCACCGTACCACATCAGCATTTGTGGTTCTTCTGACAACACGAGTATCTGGTTTTGCCTTTACGAGTGAAATCTCCAATACATGAGATGCATGGTTCCCGCATGTGCTATCATCACTTCCCTTCCAGGACCCAGTAACTTGGCTAAAGCCTCCGAAGAAACTCATTACCTCTGTGTCAATCGCAGGATCTGCTTCTTGCACTTTTGTACAATCAACCACTGGCCCAATATGTAAAGGAGAGCCGCGGAAATGGCGGAAATATAGACACTCATCAATATTCGCAAAAGATAGCTCTGGAGTTCCCCATTTGCCGTAGAAATTTGAAAAGCAGAATATCTTGATAGGTCTGTCCTTTAAACCATCATCATATGAATAGGACCCATACTCTTCCAATGATATCCATGGAATGTCTGGGCACGGTAACAATCGGTGTGGGTTTGGTGGGTCATCCGTGATCAGGACCGTCAATGCCACAAGCTCGGGCACGCTTTGGAAAACACAGGCAAGGTCATCTATGAATTCTTGGTTGTCTCTTTTACAAAGTCCCATTAGCATCTTAAGAGTTTTGACTTTGAATATGTGTGGTAATGACAAAAAAGAGGCATGCTGGGGCGCTTCTATCACAGGAAAGTACTTGTCTATGTCTTCTTTTGTGCAAGTGATATTACGTCTTTCTCGAGGGAATAAACGTTTGAAAACCTTCATTTTCTTTCTTCAATGGGGTTATATTCACACTAAGAGAGACGTTAAGTTGCTAAAAGCAAGTGAGGCTATCGTGTTCTTAAAGGCCAGCCGCTCGAGCAATGCATCCTATGTATTACAGTCAGTGGTGGATGTGACTCGTGAGAAGATTTCACTACAAGTTGCGCAGATCAATAGCGGTCCAGACCATCGAATTGGTACAATGGTACTATCATAAAGAGCTCACAGCTATCGAGATTCCAGGGAAAACCGAAAACCCTGAAAATTTCAGCGTGACCATTGATGTCCCTGCCGCCTGCGCCTGCAACCCTGCAGCCAAAAGCTGAATAGCTGGAGAAGACTCGTTTCAAACGGCCGGTTTTCATGCCACATGGATAGTGTTAACAGTGTTATAGGGGCTCAATTCCGAATTCGATAGTAATCTTTGAAAAATAGGCATGTATGTGTTTTAATTCAATATAATATGTTTGACAAGAGGATTTGCGAAGGAACGAGTTACGAAATCCCCCGAAGTCAAGGGAACTAACCGAAGGCGCATCTATTTGATGAACACTATCGTTAAATAACTTCGGAACCATGGGAAATAGGATATGTGGTGCAATACAAACTCGTGCACAACTAAGCATCATCTACCTGATGATGAAGTGTTATCAAAACTAGTGCTCAGTGGTGGAGATAGCTGATCCATCCGCCAACTCATCTGCCGCCAGTTTTCCCCATTTTTGGCCCCATCGGCCCATCGGCCATCGGCTACATCCGGACACCTCATGAGCCCGGGATTTTTGCTCAAAAAGATTATTACCCTTTTTGTCCATTTCCATTCTTTTCGCGAAATCCAGTCCACCCGATTCGCGTCGACAACTGAAAGGAGTCGTTCCGCTTTGTTTATATCTCTTGTTTAGAAATCATTCGCTTACTTTCGTACTTTTACTGACTATTTCTTCTTAGTTGGTAATCCGCTTAACTATCGCAACCGAGACCGACACGCTTGAGGAGCGACTTACCGCCAAATTAGTGAAGCATTCTGTACGTACACACGTGTGTGAGAGATCGAAGTCCAAGTTACCCACATTCATTGAATCGAGAACGATTACCGCGAGTTTCTACAAAAAAGGTACTTTTTAACGACCAAATTCTTTGAATCGTTTACTTTTACTGTTATCTACTTGTTCTACCATGTCTTCCCGTGGTGTGAAAGAGGTTTTGCAATAACCGCTGAAGAGCGTGGTTGAAATGGTCGAGAAGCAATCCAAGGATTCCAACACCAAAATGAACTCTAGGACTGACAAGCTGTCCAGCGATTTTGATGAGATGAAGTCTATGTTGAGAGAGTTGCTTAACCAGAAGCAGACTGTTTCGACTCCGCCTGAAGTCGTACCTGTCGCTCCGGCCACCACTGTCTACAGCAAGCGTGACTACGAGAAATTGAAGGTGGTTAGGAAAATGTTCGTTGACCTTTGCTGATTCTGTTGCAACCTCAACAACGTGCGGCTTGGGTCCGTTTTGTTGGTAACAGGTCCAAGGTCCCTCAAGGTCCGCCGCGGGGGTGGGGAACACACAGCGCGCAAAATGACACAAACACTGATTTGCGCACGCACAATGCGATCTTTTGAGCCTATTACACTGTTCACACTAAGCCTAAGAGTTATCGGTTATTAAGACTTGAAAAGTCACAAGTGCACTTTACTACTGGTTTATGATGGCATCGGAATCACTGCCAGATAATGGCTCAGAAGATGACACATCTACAAAGAAGCCCCTGTTGATCGTATTGTCCATTCTGATCGGAATATTGAACTTGTTAAACATCTGCCTTGTTATACGTCGTTCTTTCCAAGTCTGTTTTTTCAAGGATTCCAGAGGTATCAACGAGGGCATCATCGAACGAGATGCACAATCAAACACAAGAATCAAGTGGGCATTTATCATCCAATGTGGATTAGTCGCCTTTGTTGCGAAAGAGAATCCTTTCTGCATTGTTTTGTTGACCGCAACTTATGTATCAACTGCTGCTATCGTTGTGCAAGAGTTGACCCATTTTGCAGTACTTTTAATCACCGACTGCACAACTCTTGAAGGCTCCAGTTTCTATCAGAGAAAGATTGAGGAAACTATCCTCACCAGCATTGGAGCTTTGTCACTTCTGAGTGTACGAGGCAAGATGTACCAAACGCATTACGCATGTATTTGCCTTGCTATGGTCATTATTCTTATTCTTTTAAGCATTCTGGACTGGGTCTTATTTCCTGTTGACGCAATTGATGATGATGATGATGATGATGGTGATGACGTTTGAATTGGTTGAAATGACACAGATTCTCTAGACTACGATCACTCGTGCTTTTCTTCTCAGTTTATCTCTTACGATATTTTTATGTTCCGGTGTTTGATGCGTATGGGTGGACTCCCAATGTGTACACCTACCAGAGTGGCGTTTATCTTCTCAAGTACAACAAGAACAAGTATATTTCACTCAATTTATCTCTTACTATACTTTTATGCAACGCTCGGTAGTACTAGATCACTGATCAATAAACCATATGAATCACTAATTCCAGCATCAAGGCAGTAATCAAGTAGCAGCTACGTTTTGCTGGTACTCATCACGATACCAAACTGTGGTGCAGTACAGCAGGCTTACTACCTATAACTACAGAGATTAGGTTAAGGAATCAAATGCAGGGTTCTTTATACATGCCAACTTCTATTACAGAAAGGAAAGAGAGAAAAAAGCAAAAGAAAAAAACAGGGGGGAATCAGAATGAAACATCCTTGCCAATGGCAAAGCTGAACAAGAGGAAGAAGTTGAGTAGTGTAATGAACAGCCAGATGGAAACAGCAACGATATTAGTGAGCTTGCTATTACTCATATCTCTGTACTCTTCCTCCTCGTAATCTTCATTGAGGAAATCGTCATCTTCTGTCTCTCCGAGATTCATCAGTCCAATGGATTCCTGGTGTGGTTTGTTGTTCACGTTGACTTTCATAATCTCCTTCGATGCAGTGAAATAGAGCAATGGTGCAGAAACAAAAGGTAATAACAAAGAGAGTACCACTTGGGATGCGTTGAGTGCACCACTGAGACCGGAACGACCCGCCACTAGGACAAGAACAAGACATGGGGTAATGGCAACGGATCTTGTGATGAGTCTTCTCACTGTTGGTGGTAAACTCCAATGCAAGAATCCCTCAGACACCATCTGTCCTGAGAGTGTACACACAATACCAGCAGATTGACCGGAAAAGAGCAATGCAAGAACAAAGATCAAACCTGCGGTTTTGGAGAGATGCTCTGAGAGCAAGTTGTAGATGGAGAACAAGTCGGTGTCTTTCTCACCATTGAGTGTGGATCCGGCAACAATCAAAATGGCAGAGTTGACAAAGAGTGCAACGGTGAAGAGTGAGACGATGAGCTCTGTGATGGTGTAGGTCATGGTTTCATCAATGGCCTCCATACTTGGTCTGTAATCAGTTGATCCATCATCCAACTCAACAGGTTTGTAGTATCCGTTATTTACGTCATAATCTTTCAATCTTGATTGCACAAGACCACTTCCCAAATACAGAGAGTGTGGCATGACTGTTGCTCCCAAAATGGCCAAACTGAGGTAGAGACCGTCACCGTTGACAATCTCTTTACTTGGAAGGAATCCCTTCATGACTTCACTGACTTCGAAATCGACAGTGAACAATTCAACACCGAAGCAAATGACTGTTAATAAAACCAAGATGGAAACGAATCCTTCAAAGACTCTGATGATCTTCATATCTCCATTTGGTTTGTATGCCATTAACACGATCAAGACATCAACAATTGTGACAATGACACCAACAATGAGTGGGAGTCCAAAGAGGATATTAAGTGAGATCGCCGTACCAATAACTTCGGCAAGGTCTGTGGCAATTATGGCAACTTCCGCCAGTGCGTAAACGACCAAATTCAGTCTTTTTGGCAGGTGTTCCCTACAATTCTGTGCGAGATCCATGCCTGTGACTGCACCTAATTTGGCACAAAGGATCTGTAGGAACACTGCAAGGACGTTTGAAAGAAGAACAGAGAACAGGAGCTTGTACTGGTGTGCTGATCCTGCAGCCACAGCAGTTGAGTAGTTGCCCGGATCCATGTATGAGACGGAAACCATGATGCCCGGACCGATAAACTTGGAGTACTTGATGAGGATGAGTTTTAACTTCTGGAAACGTGTGAGAGGTTCCTGTAATGTACTTGAAATGGTAGATGGGTTTGTGCTCAGGGGTATTGAAGGTAGTGGTTTCCCCGTACCGCCATCGTCTAGATTTGAGGCGTCTTGCTCATCAACGGAGGCCCGTCTCTTGGAACTTGGACCTGAGCCGTTAACTGGCTGGTATGAATGATTATGAGATTCTTCATCTTTGACAGGGATTCTCAGACGTGATACGAGTTTTTTGGAGACTTGGTCGTCCAATTTTGCGAAGTTCATCGTGTCGTTTTAGGTTATGTGTTGTTCTCTTTTTTTCTTTCCAACCCCCGAGGCGATGGGTGGTACTGTGATGTTTTGATGGGGGAGGTTCAGATGGGTGAGTGAGTGGACTGGGAGGTCTTTATAGTAGTTGTAAGTGTATTCGTGAGTTCTCCTGTGGTTATCAGAGGCAGATGCTAGAGAAGGAGAAGGAAAAGTAAACACCAGGGTGGGAAAATGTGCCAGCTCGCTGGAACGCGAAAAAAAAAGGACACATCCGCACACCCTCCCCGAGTTTCGCCGGGGTCGTGGGGTGTGGCTTGAGAGCTTCAAAGGTAAAAGCCAAAAACTACAACTGATATCTAGTCTTCTATAAGTTCTCTATTTTGGTTCTATCTATGTTTCAGTTCAATGCAGAGGTAATTTCATCAACCACCGGTTTGAGGAAGTCCTTTTTGTTCGGCACGAAATGGCCACCGTCATGCTCGAATGTGGCCTTTTTGTCCTCTGGGTACATGGCAGCCAAATATTGAGATCTGATACCTGGAACAGAGTTATCATTAGATCCATAGATGAAGAGGGATTTGGTAGTCAAGTCATCAGGAACTGTGAATGCTTCTCTGAACTTATCAGTGATTTGCAATTCACCATCAGCCCCATCAGGCTTTGGTTCGGTGAATGAATAACCGGAAACTTGGAGGGAAAACTTGAAGTAATCCTGGAATCCACTAAGTTCAGGGTATGTCTTGATTGTGTTGGCAATGATTGTGGAGACAGCAGCACCCTGTGAGAATCCAACGATACCGTCATATGGACCATGTTCCTTGATGTAGTCAACAACAGTCTTGATTGCCTCTGTAAGATCCAGGTTCTTGGAGACACTGTCGTGGTAGAACCAGGCTCTGTTAACGCCTGTCTCCACGATCTCTGCCCATTTGGCATCATCAACTTCGAATGGGAGGTCCTTCTTCTCAAGAACAACTGGACCATCGATGTAATCCATTTGAACACCAGCCTTCTTGAGGAGCTTTCTTAGACCAGAGGACTTCTCAGAGAAGACTTTGCCGTTCTGGAGGAAACCATGTAGACACAGGACTTTAGACGTGGACATCTTGCTTGGGATTACAAGACAGAGATAAAGAGAAGAAGGGAAGGAAATTTCTAAAGTCCATAGAGTTGTAAACTCCGCGGGCATATTGAAAGCGGTACAGGACACATCAGTCACGTGATCCCCTCACACCTCACGCGAGCCCCCTCTCTCCGACTCGCGAAATCCCGCGCGGGTTCCCATCCCCGTACAGCTACCCCAGATTGTTTTTTTCCCTCTCGGACTCTCCCCATTGTGCGGGCGTATCCCAAAGGGGTGAGGCCTTCTATGGGTGTTTTTGTGGGGTACTGTCATCGCGTTGCCCTCTCCGGAAACTGCTACCGAAATCGGCTGGGGATCTGCTTCTGCTAATCCACTCAGGTCTGTGATGGGTATCCGTGACCGATGGGCGCGTGTCCGGAGTCTCTTCCGCTGAGCTGCTTGTCTCTCATATAAAAGCGGGGGTGGGGCCACCCTTCTTTTTGCTACGCCCATCACCTTAGACACCACACATAGCAACAACCCATCAATGCCACACTCTGATCCATTGCCAAACACAATGAAGGCCTCGGTCTTCAGGGGTCCTCGTAACATTGAGTACTCCACGGTGCCAACACCAAAGATTGAGAACTCTAAGGATGCAATTCTACAGATCAAAGCCACTGCTCTCTGTGGAACAGAACTTCATATGTACAGAGGTGATGTGATTCCAAAGAAAGCGGACTACATCACTGGCCACGAGTTCAATGGTACTGTAGTTGCCATTGGTGATGATGTTAAGGATTTCAAAGTTGGAGATGACGTTGTTTGCACTTTCACTTCCCAATGTGGTGAGTGTTGGGCTTGT
The DNA here is from genome assembly GCA_030580135.1 of Petasospora easanensis. Taxonomy (NCBI): domain Eukaryota; kingdom Fungi; phylum Ascomycota; class Saccharomycetes; order Phaffomycetales; family Wickerhamomycetaceae; genus Petasospora; species Petasospora easanensis. The sequence goes on along the minus strand of JAKTSI010000028.1, from coordinate 93,923 downwards.
AAGGACGGCCTGAGTTCCAGTTGTGTCGAATCCAAAGTGTTTGGAACTTGGGCGCTTGATGGTGGACAGGCTGAATACGTGAGAGTCCCATTCGCTGACCACTGTCTCTTCCCATTGCCAGAGGGCATGAATAGAAAGACCGCGCTCTTGATGTCTGACATTTTCCCTACTGGATGGCTGTGTGTGAACAACTACTTCAAGAAAATCTTGTACAACAAGGACAAGATTGCCAATGATACTATTTTGCAACTTGGTGCTGGTCCTGTTGGACTTTGCTGTGTGGCGGCTGCTAAGGAGATGGGTGTTAAGAACTTGTACATTGCCGATACCGTTGAAAGCAGATTAGCTCAGGCCAAGTCCCTCGGTGCTATTCCAATCAATCTGAACGAAGTCAAGGATGTTCCAGAATTCATCAGATCAAAGACTGATGGTAGAGGTGCAGATGCTATCTTTGAGGTTGTTGGTAACGCTGCTGCATTGAGACTTGCCTTTGACAGTGTTCGCTCCGCCGGATTCATCTCATCTATCGGATACCATCACGAGCCTCTCCCAATGGATGGTCTGGAGTGTTATTTGAAGAACATCACATTGCAGTTTGGAAGATGTCCTGTCAGATCAATCTTTGCAGATGCATTCAAGGTGTTCCAGAAGGTTGCTTACAAGTTTGACGACTTCATCGATACCGACATGCCATTGAGTGAGGTTGCTAATGGATACGACATCTTTGATCAGCACAAGGTGAGAAAGGTTGCATTTGAGGTTGAGCACTGATTTAGCTAATACACGACAACGGTGATGATTTGGTTACGACAATGTAGGGCGGTACGGCGAAATCTTACAAAGGTCTTGAGCTTAACTCCAAACGACTAAAGCCTTTTTAGGGCGCCCTACAGGGTTGGACCCCTTCGGACATTGGGCCAAAAAACCTTGCAGAAATCTACTCGTTGATTTTCGGGGAGATCCCTCGAGTAGTTTATTGTTTCGGTTCGGGTGGTAGTTTGATTGTGTGCTCTGGTACAAGAGATCTGCCACTATCTTGTTCTCAGGAGCCAGGATACGTCAGCAATGAGCATCAATGGCAGATCCGCAGCGCCCACTAGTTTTACCCCCGCGATTTTGCAGGATGGCGTGGTTCTCTTGCCCCCTGAGAAGCCTCTCCCTGAGGCGAGTGACTCCAGATAAAGGGAATCAACTGATGGGGTCTTGACGGATAAGTGCGATATGAATCATGTGCTGATAACCCGCGGAATTCAGACGGTGAGATGTACAGGGTCCGGGTGTAAACTGTATAGCCCACACAGCGAAGCCTTGCGGTGTAGTTGGTTGCAAGAATCACCTCCCCCCGGTCGACAAGCATCCCCACACATACACCATACAGAGGCACATGCAGATCCTCTTGACACCAAAACAATGTTCCAGAAGCTCGAACCGAAGAGGCACATGCGTGTTCCAGACTGTAGCTTTGCCACCGTGGACCGTGGACACCAACCCACGAGGGTTTAATCGTTCGGACGTGGCTGCCTTTTCCGGGGTTTCAGCCCGTCACAGTGATCAGCAACAACAGCAGGGGGGAACTACACCGTTGAGCCCCTAGCGTCCAAGACAAGTACAACAATAGACAATGGGCACCGGAAAAGAAATGTTTTGAATTAGAGGTGTGTAGCCCCTAGCCACAGTGTCAGAAACGCTTAAAGAGGAAGCTCGCATGACGTCAGGAGCTCCGCTTTTACGTCAGCGGGAGTGGGTTGATTATGTAATATCTCCGAAATTTGGTGCCAACGAAAAAACATCACGGCGGCTGTTTCCATTAAAAGGAGCAGCATCCGCCAGAGCCCGTCACTCTCACTCAAACTTTCATGGGAACACCCCTTTCACAAACGACACAACCTGCCTTCCTCTTCTCTCTCGTCTGCTCTACCTCGCCGTGTAACGCATAACGCCGCCGTTTGCCCCTCCGCAGGAACCCTTCGTCTCCTCTCAGAGCTGCCTGAAACTACTGGTTCTGGCGGCCATTCCTCCCCCAGAACCCCTTCTCGTCCTTTCTTACGGACCATTCACAAAACATGACAAACGCAGCAGTATCACCAATCCCTGAAGAGAAGAAGAAGTCTAGCTTCATGAAGAAGTTCTCTCTGCGCAAGGACTCGTCTTCACGAAAGGCATCATCGCCTTCCCCTGTCCCCGCTTCTGAGTCCCATTCAACAAATCCCTTCCACCACCGCCACGCAAACAGTGTCAACGAGCCCGCTACACAAGAGCCTCTAGTGGTCACACGTCCTAGAGCATCTACTCTGTCCAAGGGAGGCGATAATCTGGCGGCCCAACAACGCGTTCCGAGTGGGAAGCCACTGAAACGCTCAAATACCGTTCAAAACTCCCATAAGGTGCTCCCGTCCATGGCGAGCAAAGGTTCCAATCCTTTCAAGGTAAATCACACCGATACACCAAGAGCTGCTGATATACTGGGAACAGGAACGGGCATCGCTGCTCCGAGAAACAGTGGTAACACACACCATTCCGTCAGATCACCCAGCAACTACGCGATGAGTCCCTTCACCAACGGCTCAAGGACACCTTCGCAGATGTCCCTTCATGCTATTCCTAGTAGTGCTTCAAACCACATTGCTGGAACAGGACTGAATGGTGAAAAGAAGGATGATGCATTACAACTACCAATCGAAGACCCCAACGCACATCTCCCAGAGGAGCTCCAACAACCAGTACAACTATTCACAGATGCATTTGCAGTTCCTGACTTGAGTTCAGGCAAAAACCGCAAGTTGGGAGATGGTGCCAGTGCACAAGTGCTGCTCGTTCAACACAAAGTCACACACAAGTCATACGCTCTAAAGAAGTTTTGTCTGCTTCCTGGTGAAAAGGATAAGCACTTCTACGAGCGTGCTGCTAAGGAGTTCATCATTGCTAAGAGACTCTCTGGAAACGTGCACATTGTTGACACTTACTCATTATGGAAAGTGTCGAGTTTGACGAGTCTTACTCGTGGATGGGGTCTGGCCCTCGAATATTGCAAAGGTGGAGATTTATTCTCGCTCATTTCTAGAACTGGGTGGAAGTCATCGCCCATGACCGAGAAACTCTGTCTATTCAAACAGATTGTACATGGAATCAGATTTATGCATGAGAATGGTATTGTTCACAGAGATTTGAAGCCTGAGAACGTGTTGCTTACTGAACAAGGTGTTTGCAAGCTAACGGATTTTGGTGTTGCCGAGTATGCCCGTGAGGATCCGAAGGATCCAGAATCTCCTGTCAAGATGGGTTCAAGCTTTGTTGGGTCTCCACCATATGTTCCTCCAGAAGTTACTGCTGTGAAGGAAGCCAAGAGTGGTCAAAAAGTGGAATATGACCCTTTCGCCCCAGACATGTGGGCTCTGGGTATGATTTTGTTCTGCCTTGTGTATCAGAACGTTCCATTCACAAGGGCACAGATGACCGATGCTGGATACAGAGAGTTCCATCAAACATACTTGAGATACGAGACTGAACATCCAACTTTCAAGCATAAGGATCACAACGTTGGTCCAGGGTCGGAGTTCAAAAATGCCAAGGAGTTTGGAAACCCCCACGTTGCAAGAATTGCTTGGAAATTGTGCGATTATGATCCATCATCGCGGTACACTATGGATGACTTATTTACTGATCCTGCATTTGTTGCCATTGAAACCTGTGTGGATGAAGAGAACAGTGATCACACCCAATCTTACTGGGCGCAATGTTCTTCCATCATGAGCATCCCGCCTGAATCAGTACATTCTTCAGCAAGAACCAGTCCGATGATCAAGGCCAAGTCCATGCTTGACTTTTCAGAGGAACCTGTCCCTCCTATTACGTCACCAGTGAACATACCACAGGCACAACCGACAGTTACACCGGTATGCGGATTGACAACAAATGGGTTGTCAACACCTCAGGCCACACCTCCTCTGAGTGGGGCATCGAACTCACTTCCTACGCTTGATGAGGTTTCTGAATCTGTCTCCACGTCTCCTACAACTGACATGGTTGATAAGATGAAATTGGATGCATCTCGATTCTACGAAAGTGAAAGTGTTCAGCCACATCATACGCCATCCAGTGAATCGCTGTTGACATTTTCACCACGTGCCACTCAGGTTGGTTCATTCATGTTGAGTAATTCTTCTCCACCACGCTCCATGTGTGATGACTCTGAATCTCCAGTATCTCCTATGAACAATTCGGCATCGTCGCAACCGATCCATTCCATGATGAGAGCTTCATCGTTCTCAAGTGTGACGTCTCGTACAAGTGGAAGAAGCACAGGCAGTATTGGTAAGAGAAAGAAGCATCATCATTTGGATGTGACTAATGTTCAGCATCATGGAAGTTTCATTATGAAGAAAAAGTGATCAGCTTTTTCTTGTGTGTGTTTTTCGTTTGGGTTTTGTTATTTTGTTGTTACGTGAGCATGTCTCCTGGGCTTATAGTATTTTGGAGGGATCTTCTAAAGTCGGCACTTTTGAGACTTTTCTAAACTTTTTATGTTGGAAAGAATAATTTTTGGTACACTTATTTAATGTGAGATCTTACATCATGATTTAAGGACGTTTGTAGCATAGTGCTCTACAGTATATGATCCCTGCAGCCTTGCAGATCTTTGGGGTTTTTTGTGGGGTACATACTGCATGCCCTGTTTACACCGCCTTTTGTGGCATCATGAATATAGTTTGTCCATTTAGTAAAGTCTAAAGAAAGAAAAGGTCCGATATAAAGAAAGTCCGACAGAGATTAGAGATACTCTGCAATGGCATTGTCCAAATAATCCCACAGCTTCTGAGCAGTTCCATCAGTGCATCCCTTCTCAATATCAGATCTAATTGGTCTAAACTCACCCCATGGTCCAATGTATCTTCCAGAGTCCTTGACAGAGAGCTGTGGGTTCAATGCTGCGAATAACTCGGTGTAAGCACCATAGATTGTTGGGTGCATCACATAATAAGAGATGGCCTGCACCCAGGATACAACGTCTCTTTGGAGCTCAGAACGAAGAAGACCCGGGTGAACTGGGAGAGATAAGACACCTTGGGATATGAACTGTTCACCGTAAATGAAAGCCTGGTAAAGAGTAGCGGCCTTTGATTGGAAATAAGCAGTAGGGAGGTTCGCAGCGGTGGCATCACCCTTCTTGAAATCCCAAGAAAGACCACCATTAGCAGGAGAACCTCTGTGTCCCAATGAAGACAAGAAAATCACCCTTGGCTCGTTAGCTTTCAAAATTAAAGGATGAACGAATTTCAAAAGCAAATGATGTCCGACAACGTTTGTACCAAACTGGAGTTCATAACCCTGTTTGGAAAGTGAACCAGCAGGTGGGAGCATAACACCAGCATTGAAAATGGTGATATCCAAGTGAGGAACTGCTTCACCAATGTCTTTAATCCCCTGTTTAATTGTAGTCAAGTCGGAAAGATCAACAAAGAATGTCTTGATTCTCTTATCAAGGCTCTCTGATGTAATAGTGGAGTCCTCCTGGATCAGCTCATGTTTCATCTTGGTGATGGCATCCTCAGTCTTAGTCTTGCTTCTGTTCACCATGACGACAGTGGCATTCTTTGAGAGAAGCAGTTTGGCACTCTCGTAACCAATACCTGCTGAACAACCAGTGATAAGGGCGTACTTTCCAGAAAGGTCTGGGTAATCCTTTGGAAGGAATTGTGGTGCAGGTGGCCATATGTCATGGATAACTTCCCTGGCTGTCTTAAGATACTCCATTGTCGGTATTAGTGGCTATAGGCTATAATACAAAAGATTGAAAATATTTGTGTGTAATAAAGATCTTTCGTTCGACTTGAAATGAGCTTCTGTAGTCGGGTCTCGGGAGACAGAATTCTGTCCGCTGGCCTGAGTAGTGCCCTTAACGTCTGCTTATGTAATCGAGATGAGAATTTTCTTTGTTCCGCGCCACAATTTTTTTTTTTTTAATTCTGTACTGTCTCTTCCCCCCCTTTTTTCCACCAATTCAACACCTTTTCCTGTTGATTCCGGACACTAAAACGCATTTTATTTCGATTTGTCCACCTTATATTACTTCCAAAAAGGTCCAAATATCCTTTCAAACCTCAAATAACTCACATTTTCATGTACAAAAGCCCCACAGGACTCGCATACTGAGATAAGGAAGATGATGATGTCGATAGACCATAAGAAAGATCATTTTAAGCGGCAAAGAGACGAGGATACAGAGACCATGACTATATCAAAGAAGCGAAAAGTCTCAACGAATGAGCCTATGGCTAAAAACAACAGTGATGATTACTCGGAGTTCCAAAAGGACATGTACGCATCTCTCATCAAATCAGCACTGGAGGCACTGGATAACGTAGGTAGTTTCTTTAATCTTTTATTTCAAAGGTGAGAGTACTAACATTATCCAACCCAGAACAACAGTATGCCACTCAATGCATTTGCAGAGCAAATTTCACGTCCAAGGTCCCATCCGGAACATATCACACCACAGCATCTCTGCACCATCCTTATGACACTTACGAACAATATCTCCCGCCTGGAGTCTAAACAGGCAGATAATATCATTCTCTCAATTATTAACTACAAGAAATGGTGGAATTTGGAGCACAATGTCATTCTTGTGTTTAAGAAATTCATCGTTACTCTGTGTTCCTATTTACCCAGATGGTGGTCTGAGATATCCTCTATTCTCATCCAACAATTCATGCTTCCAACATCCAAAACACAATACCAACACGAACTTCTTCGTTACTTCATCACAATCATCCCAACCTCTGTGGATTCCTTAGCCACCCAACTCTCCACTTCATTCCCAAGCAAGCATTCACCAAAGAACGAACTCGTCAATTACGTTGCTAACATCTTGCAAATCAATGAGTATTGCGAAGAACTCCGTTTCAAGGTCTGGTCATTGATCATTGACCATTCCATTCAGATTGATGTTGGTCTTCAGAATGAACTGGATGACCTTGATGATGGTTCCGATCTGGATCTCGATGATGACATTGATGACGCTGAAGACTCTAGTGATGAGAGCGACAGTGAAAATGAGGAGGAAGAGGAGGAGCTCAACGCCACAGCTTCTCGTAGAGTCCATTTCGCTGTGGATACACATGGTGGTGATGATGATGATTATGATGAAGCCGTTGAGGATGATGTTGATGACAGTGAAGGCGAGTACGATGATAGTGATGATGAAGAGGAGGATAACGTGAATGAGAAGGATGTCAAGACAGCTAATATTGTTGATCTTGCTGACAAGTTGGATGCCATCTTATCAATGGTGTTTGATACTTTGAAGGGTGTGAGAATCCAAAGTGACGATAAGGATGAAGAAGAGAGAGCAATTGTTCTCTATAACACGTTAACTTCTTTGTTCAAATCACACATCCTTCCAACATACTATACCAAGTCCACACAGTTCATCCTCTTCCTTTTCACCCAGCAGTCTCCAGATTTGATGGATTCATTTTTGGTGACTCTGATTGACTTGTGTTTTGCCTCAGATGAGAGTATTGAGAAGCGTATCAAGGCATTGCAGTATTTATCTTCATATCTTTCACGTGCAGAGATGCTCCAAACTTCACAGATTGTCTTTGTTCTTAAGTATCTCATCAGTTGGTTAAACCGTTATGTGGAAGAACGTGAGATTGAGATTGTCAATGGTGTGAATATGGACCGTTTCAAGTTGTTCTACTCAACATTCCAGGTGTTGTTGTATGTCTTCTGTTTCCGTCACTCTGTTTTGAAGAATGAGGATGATGAATGGGTTTTCGGTCTTGATAAGTTCTTCCAGAGAATGGTTATCACCAAATTCAACCCTTTGAAGTTCTGTAACGAGAATGTCGTTCTCATGTTTGCCAAAATCGCCCAGGAAGAGAACGTTGCTTACTGTTTCTCCATCATCCAGAAGAACAAGAACGAGAGGCTAAAAGGTATTTCCGGCACTAAGCTATCATCCTCCTCTGGTGCTTCTCAGTCCAATACAAAGTTGAACTTGGCCACACAGCAGTTTGTGGATCTTGAAGGATACTTCCCATTTGACCCAATGTTCCTTAAGAATGCAAAGAGACATCTTAAGGGCTATTACATCGATTGGGTTTCCCGTGACTATGATAGTGACACTGACGACTTTGACGATCTCGCAAACGACGCGCAAGAACTTGTGAGACGTAACTCTGTTAACAGAGACGAGCTCAGTGACTAAACGTGTATACGAAGCCTTAGTATTTATATCTTTGTGGAAGTTCGTATGTAGAGTCGGAAGCCCTGACGATCTGCATTTGGACAATGGCGCGCGCTCTTTTTTTTTTTTTCTGTTTGGTTCTCCAGGGACAGGAAAACGTAAGACAAACTACGCCACAACAACATTCTCATAGTTTCCCTTCACGTTTTGTTGTCTGTTGTTACTTCACCTTTTGCTAACTGGGGGAAAACGCGTCTTCTGAAGATATAACGCGTCATTTCCTCTGTGTCGCCCTGTCTGTGACTCCCGCGGTCTCCCATCCTTTGATCACACACCTTTTCCCAGATTTCCCCCTAATACTCCCAGAGCAGCTCTTTCTGTGTTGTTCTCCCTGTTCCTAATACCTACACAGACGTATCTCTAATCTGTACATTGTGCCTCCCGCCATGACAGGTTTCTCAAATATGACGCTATCTGACCTCACGTTATCACATCTGCAGGAGATCCTTGGTGACTTTGATGACGACTTCAACCTACCGCTCATTATCGCATTAAGTGCAGGTCTTGGTGTGCTATTCCTGGTATTGCTGCTTCTCACTGTCTACTTCTCCTTCTCCAACACTGGAGGTGCCATATTCCTGGGCTCCTCCTTCAACATTCCAGGAGAGTTTGATGATATGGAGAGAATGCGCAATGAAGAACAGGATGCTATCCCAAAGATGACCTCTGAAGAAAGAGATGATTATTTCACATCCAAACAATTCCAAGAGGACTTCCCACCAAATGCACAGCCTCTTGGTTCGATCATTACTGAAGCTGACCAGGCCTATATCAACGACCGAGGTATCCAGGCTTATTTCTTCGAACACGCCCTGGAGCAAAGCTCCTCAATTCCAGAAATCATAATTGAGGATAAGCTTGACGTTCGTTTTGCTTCTCGTTCTACTAATTCTGCAATCTTGAACCATCCACTTCCTGTGAAGGATAACGATACTGTCTACTTTGAGGTGAAGCTCTATGAACTCTCCGATGATGCTGTCGTTAGCATCGGCCTTGCAACGAAACCATATCCATTATTCAGACTTCCAGGATATAACCGCTACTCCATTGCTTATGAATCTGATGGAACAGTGCGTGTTAATCAGCCATTCTACTCACCATCTATTTGGAACAAGCTTATCGAGGGTGATGTTCTTGGTTGTGGATTCATCCCTCGCTCAGGAACTATCTTCTTCACGCACAATGGTAAGAAGGTTCTTGAAGCTGCTCACAATGTCAAGTTCGACATGTTCCCAATCATTGGTTCTAAAGGATTCTCAAAACTGTCAACAAACATTGGTCAGTTGGGCTTTGTCTTTATTGAGGCTAACGTTAAGAAGTGGGGGTTCGGTTCAGTCTTTGGAACTATTGGTGTCCCTCCTGCATATGGAAAGGAGATCACTAATGATGCAGTCTTGGATAAAGGTGAGGAGCTTCCTCCTAAATATCCATCTGAAGAAGAGACATTCTTTGGCCCTTCTGCTTTGTTAGATCGTCGTCGTGCGGATGGTACTTCATCTTCTGTGGCTGCATCTTCTGAGCCTCCAGCTCCAAAACCAACAAAGATCATCAGTAAACCACCAAGCTACTCCGATGAGCCAAAAGAAACACTCGAGCCAGCTGCTTCTGTTGAGGATACTGATGATGAGATTGCTGAAAGGTTGTATGAGCATCGCTCTTCAGAATTTGATCAAGATACCCCGGTCCCAAAGCAATCGTTAGCTCCTGAAGAGATCGAAGAGACTACTGAACCAGCAACACCACTCGTTGTGGAGGATCCTTCGGAGGATGGTACAGAAGAGGCTACTCAATCGATCGCTGAACCTACAAGTGAAGATCCTGTTGAAGCGTCTACTGAACCTTCTTCTCCACATATCGAGGACCCAGTTGAAGAGGTTACTCAAGAGACTATTGATGATGCTACTGAAGATGTTACTGAAGGTGTTACTGGAGATGTTACCGAAGATACTATTGATGATGCTACTGAAAAAGAAACCACACAATCTATTGCTGAATCTGCTAATGAAAACCCAGTTGACGATGTTGTTGAAGAAGCTACTGAATCCATTACTGTTCAACCTCCTGTTGAAGATGCTACAGCTGATATTACTGAAGATTTTTCTGAAGATATTACCACTGAAGATGTCACTGAGGGTGTCACTGAGGATGCTGCTGAAGACATCACCGAAGAAACTGAACAAGTTGCTACCAAACAATCAGAACAAGAAAACGATGGGGAAGTTCCGGAAGCAGATGAATCTGTTTCCGCCGATGTCACTGAAGAATTATCATCAGAGCCTACTGAACCTGCTTCAGCTGAGGCTACAGGGGAATCATCTCCAGAACCTGAGCAACCATCTACCTCCTCCAAACCAAAGGCAAAGACCACAAAGCATAAGAAGAAAGGTAAGAAGGGAAAGAAGAAAGGACGTAAATAGGCGTCTACAAGAATATAATGTTGTCATTTTGAAGAACAACTTGTAGTTTTCTACATCAACAGAAATGCCCTGTTGTCTTCGTTTCGTTTTGTTTATTTCCATTATCACATCACACTAATCAACGTTTACCCTTCTTTTTCTTTCCTTTCTTAGGACCATCCTTTTTAGTATCCTTCTTTGGCTCCTCTTTGATCTCCTCAATCTCCTCTTCGATATCAGCATTGGCCAAGATGGATGAGAAACCTCTGACTTGTGTGTTCACCGTAGTCTGCTTCTCCTCTTCCATGTCAACATCGCCATCGGCAAGCTCTGTCTTCTTCTCGATCTTCTTGGTTGGCTTGCTCAGTTGAACACCATGAGGGCCAAGTGCTGTAAGGATACGTGATAGCTCCTTTGTTCTATGTGTTGTAAGCTTGTAGAGTACGCCTGACACCGGGTCAAAGACTTTGAAAGACACAGCAGACTCAGCAGCAGAATTGTTCTTCTTGACCTTGTCCTTTTTTTCTGATTTTTTGGATAGTGAGCTATATGTGATGGATATTCTGGTCTATGATCTGTTAGTATGGCCTGTTCCAACATGAAGAAATGAGGTGACTTACTGTGGAAGGAGAAACTTCCAGAAGATGGAGAGAGCTCTCAATAAATTTGTCAGCAGACTCAATAGAAGGCATTTTGACGAGGACTTTATCGATCCCTAGCGATAGAGGAATGGGAAAGAATGATTCAAAGACTGAGTGAAGCTGGTGAAGTGGACGTTGGCCAATTTTCGCGATAAGTCTTATGTAAGCAATCGCGTTCTTCGAGCTGACCTCACATAACTCTCAGACTATTCCAACTTCCAAGTTTCTAAGTCATTGAATTACCCAAAGATATATCACAATGACTGTTACAATTAACCCAGTGGTACTCCTTAACATCTCTGATTCAATTCAGCGTGGATTATCTCCCGTTGGGGCCCTCAGAGGATACGCCACCGCGTCGCCATCTTCAGGTTCCTTCTCCACACAATCATATAGTCTATTAAACTCCTTCGAAATACCTATCAAAAGTGGAACATTTGACCTCGAGTATGCGAATGAGAGAAATTCACTTATGTCACAGATTTATGCCGAGGAAGGAACTATAATTGGATGTTATGTTGTCACAAACTCTCTTGATGATATTCCAGCTTCTACAGGTGTTCTTCTTCGGGAACTTCAAGGCTCTGTGATACTTGCATTCAGTCCCAAGTTATCCATGAACAATGATGGTCAGTATTACCGTGTTTTTTCTGCAGATGGTAAAGAATTGAAGAGTTTGGTGTCCCACGCGGGTGAAGAGGCTGTCATGTCAACACTCTCTTTGAAAGAAGCTGATTCAACAGAACTCACTAAAAGTAAAGATATGATGGATAGTAATAAGGATGCATTGGGAACTATCAAATCCAGAGTCGCTGAGCTTATCAGATATCTTGAAAAGAGCCCCGTACAGAACTATCAGACTCTCAGAGAGGTCCACTCACTCGTTTGCAAGTTGGAGTATAAGGTTGATGATCCAGTAAAGAAAAATCTCCTTGATCTTGAAAATACGTATAGGCTCCTTCTTGCTGCTGGTATTGCTCACGAAAATGTTCAATCTTTAGAGAAGGCTAGTCTAGACTATAAGAGTAATGAGTTGGGAAAAGATCAACTGATGTTATGATGTATGCTAACTTGCACTAATTACCTAAATAATGAGTCTTCTAATGCCATCAATTTTCCAGACTTTCGAAGCATAGTCATATCTGCAACCAAGAAGCTTTTGACCAGTGATTGGACATCTTCCACCATGCTTCACATCAGCATCCGTCAAGTAGCGAGTAATGCAGGGGTAGCAAAAGACATAACCAGTCTCAATCACAGCGTGGTTTGTGATCACCTCTGAACAGATTGGGCATTTATCACTGTTCTGAATTGGGTTCTCCTGTTTCTTTGGTGGTGCAGGAATATCCTTGTCAAAACGTTGGTTTGTTAACTTAGAAGCAAACTCGGAATAATTCCACCACTCGAGGAACTTGAGCAAGAAGATGGCCAGTGGGAAAATAGTGGTGGAAGCTTGCGACAAGGCAATTTGTACTGGTTCATAATAACGACTTGTGAGTAACAGCATCTGTTGACCAAAACTTGGTGGACGGGTTCTCAATTCAGTTGTAGGTGTAGGATCCTTCTTATGTTCATGAAGGTCATAATCAAATTGAGTTATACGTGAGTACTCGATATTGAGAAGCCAATCAGCCAGTGAAGGACTCTTGCTTCTTCCAGAGAGATACATTAACTGGCAGACCAGGTTCATCAGCTTAAGGAGCTTCTTCAAAGATGGATATACCTTGACAAACCAAACCTTAAACCAACTCTTCCAGTCGGTGATGCGAAGCTGTCTCAATTCCACCTTAGCCTTGAGCTGTTCAAAAAGCACATCAAGCTTTTCTCTTACATAGTTAACTCCAACAACATTGAAAAGTGTACCCAGTATCTGTATTCTTCCCAATCTGCGTCGTTGCTCCATGAGGTCAAAAATCTGACTACCCTCATCATGGACTTCGACATTAACCTTGCTTGCACGTTTAAGGCCATAGAACTTATCTGTGAAGGTGGAATTCCACTTTTTCAAGAAGAACCACTCAAGTGAGCCTCTGAGAACAAGATTGATTTCGTCAAACCGTAGAGCTAGTTGTAGTAGTTGGCGCGGATACCTCTGAGCATAGTGCACGATAATGTATCGGAGAGAAGGAGACAGCAATGATGAGAGTTCATTCGATGATATGATCTCAAAGAGTGTCGGAGTAGACGATAGAGAACGCGGATCAAGAGATGAATAGTAATCCATTGTGAAAGATGATGTTGTGAGATGGGTGGTGAAGTTGGTAAGTTCGTTAGTAATGTTTTAGTTTGGTCTAGACCTTCCCCCTCCTCGGCACGAATGTGTGGAGTATTGGTGTCCGGGTGTTGCTTGAGTAAAACGCACGCAAAGAACGATATCATTCTTTAAACCCTCTTGAGTGTGGGGATTCCACTGGAAAGGTCGTTATTTAGGGATAGCTTTCATAAAATTCTTGTCATTAATGCTTAATTGGTGCTTTAGCATACATTTTTGTCAATTTAATTTTATAAGTACTCTCATTCAACGTTCCAGAATTAATACTCTACAGAAATCCCAGCAGAAATAGTTGTAGCCCCTTAATTTTTGAACATTCAAATTAATTATATATCGTCGATACAAACGATACCACTGGATCCTGGATCACAAAAAATCACTGGGACCAAAAAAAAATACATAGAACTCAGAGATCTGAGTCTTGAGCAGCAATGGACTATTAATTCAAGTCAAATAGGAACTAGCAACAAGTAGAGCAAATACAGGAACCAAATCTGGCAAAAGAGAGGGAGATTAGTATGGATTGAATCTTCCTCTGCCTCTCCCTCTAAATGCACCTCTGCCTCTGCCTCTGCCTCTTCCACGGTTGAAACCGTGGATATTTGTTCTTTTTGGAGAGACCTTCAAGTTTCTTCCTCTGAAAACAGAGTCATCCAGACCAAGAGCGCCTGGAACAGCTGCAGGTTCAGCAAACTCAATATAAGCAAATCCCTTTGGATGACCAGTGAACTTGTTGAGAAGAATTGTCACTCTGTTGATGACACCAACTGACTGGAAATGTCTTTGAAGCTCTTCGGGACTCGCTTCGTAGTCCACGTTACCAACGTAGATCGAACGTGCATCAACTTCAGGTCTCTCTTCAGTAGCTTCTTCCTCCTGTCTTGCTAAATCAGCATGTAACAAGCGGAGCTTTTCAGCCTCTTCTTGGATGGTTTTGGTGGCAGATTCAGTTGCAGTTGTATCTCCCATGGGTGTGTCAGCAGTGATGTCACCTTCGACAGCATCAGCGGCATTTGTAGCCTCAGTGGCAGGTGGATACTGCGTCTGTTGTTGTTCAATTACAGGCTCGCTCATTGGTATTTAGCAAGGTGGTGGGGGATCTGTATTTGTTGTTTTGAGAAGTGTGGAGTGAAGTAGATTGGTGATGATCTTCTGTCGCGGGTTTTCTTCAATTTCCCTGACGCTGGCTTTTCAGACCTGTGAGGGAGCAGATGAGTAGTGAGAGAAGGGAAAAAAGGGGAGACATTAGTATTGATGAGGAGCATTTTCCCTTTTATTTATTCATAAAACTACTAAAATAAACACCTCCTTAAGCACCATTAGTCAATGGCTATCTCTTGGGAATGGAGGCCATACAAATAACATTTCCCGCATAACCGCACCAACCAGTTGCTATACTTATGCAAGATTACCAGGGCTCATGTGCAAGATTGAGCCAATATCAATGCTGCTGCCCTAGTAACCACAATCCACAATCAACGCGGTCGCCAGAGCTTTTTTGATCAACAACAAACCTTCGGCGGTAAGCACTCCAGCGCATCAGATACTCAGCATCCACATTCTCAGCGCGTTCAAGCATACCAAGGACTTGATGGTTTACCTCTCAAGTCTACACATAGCTGTATTGGTGCTTGCTGCGTTAGTGCAGCCCATCTTGGCTCAGGAAGGCGTCACAAGCACAGTTATTGACGTTCTTTCAGAAAATGTTGAGTTCAGTTACTTCCTCAGGCTTCTACAGCGAAGCCAGCTTGTACCCTACCTTAATCAACAGTACGGGATAACCCTCGTGGCGCCCGTGAACTCTGCTTTTGCTGTGCATTTTTGTGGGGAAGACGAATCATCATACGATAACACAATCAATGATACACAGGTCGACGAGTGTCTCAACGGAATGTTTAATAACTTCAGTCTCCAGCAGCTCAATAACTACATTATTACTCATCCTGTTAACACAACACTGCTGAATGGATACCATCTTTACACTACTGTCGCCAACACCCAGGAAGACGACGAAGAAGATGCATCGGTCAAATCGCCGATCATGGTCCATCACACCAGCGATGGGTCAGAGGCCTCCATAAACGGCATCCGTGTTGTTGAACCAGATCTCTATGCCGGATCACAGAATTCGTTTGTGCAAGGCATTGAGAAGACTTTAGCTGACTTGACAGACTTGAACAGCACGACATCCGGGAAGAAAGACAGTTTCATCTTCAATAACCTCAAGCACGAACACTTAATGGGTCTACAGAACAAGACAGTCATACTCCCCATTGATGAATCTTTTACTGGTTTTGAGTTCTATCAGTTGGACTACCTTTTCACCAAGTACGCCGAGCAGGACTCACAGCGTATCATGGACTCCTTAATCCTTGATGGAATGTATGGAGGCGACATCTTCAACGTATCTACAACAGATCAGAGAGATAACGATGTGACTTTGTCTTCTTTGGAGGATGGTAAAGTATTCACATTTAATGGAATCCCAGCAGTTTCATCCAATGTTTTGGCACATGGAGGTGTCGTACATCTCTTCAATGCGTCTGAGTTGATCCCAACAATAGAGTTCAACGTCCTCAAGACTTTGGTTGGACTCGGAGCAACAAGTTTCGTGGATGAGCTCCTGCTTCAAGACCTTTCTGAATTGATTACAGACAATTCACTTGAGCAGACCATCTTTTACCCTAAGGAGACAAGTCTGTTCAGCATCACGTCTAAGAGCGCCAACCTCTATCATTTCGTTTCAGAGAGGATCGAGGACCTTTCACTCCCAAGAAGTCTTTATGATACCAAGTACTGCAACAACAAAAAGATGGGAGACTCATGCCAAAGAATGAAAATTGAGAATTTTGGCGACTGGACAATCATGATCAATAACAATGTAATGGTTGAGTCAGGACCTTATGAGGTGGGGAACACTTTGATTTACCTCACCGATGAAGATCTCAGAACACCTGGAGATATGCTTTCTTCCGTTAATTCAGCAGTGTTCCATTGTGCTGAAACCTTAGAGCTCTTTTCGGAGATTGGCCTTGTGAAACTGCCAAACAACTACGAAGGGTATTCCATCTTCCTTCCTTGTTTTGACTCTTGGGACGACTATTCTCTTTCTCTCCACTACTTGAAGACAAACAAGACTGTTCTTGAGACACTCTTAAAGACATTTGTTCTTGAAGGCTTGATATACTCCGACTTTTCTGAATCTGAAGAGTTTACAAACCTGAACGGTAAAACCGTGAACATGGGGTACCAGGGCCGTGATGAGATAGACGTCAACTTAACATACAACGACGTTGAAGTTGCTATTGGTATTGACAATGATATCTTCTTCAACCAAGGTGTTATGCATCCTATTGAAAAAGTTTTTTTCCCCGAGGAGTTGTCATTCACTCTTTTGGATGTATTCCAAAACCTTGGAAGCCACACATTCCTTCAGTTCTTGAGTTTGTTCCCTGAGTTCTATGAATTGTTAACCCAGGATTCTTACTCAATATTACTTCCAGCTCCACATTCATTGTCACGATTCCAACCACCAACTTCTAACAGTTCACTTAAAGACTTATTGTCTATTCATATCATCCCAGAGTCTTCTCTTGTCGACTTGTATGAGTGTAATGACAAAAGCTTTGCCACGTTGAACCCTCGTGGCATTAATCTGACGTGCTCCAAGACTGATGATGGATCCAGTGTCTTATCACTTGATGGCGAAAGTGATAAAGTTGTCAAGATTTCCCAGAGAGGTTGCACAACCAGTAAGAAACATTCATGTATCTACCTCATTGAAAGACCGTTGCAGTTTAGTAACCCAGACCACTATCATATCTCACTCCCAGTATCTGCTTTGGGTCTTGGAATTGTTATTGGAGCCTTGGGAATAATCGGGATTGCTGTTTGCTTCCTCTTTGTGCTACCAAAGATCAGAGATTCAGAAGGAAAGAACCCAGAACAAAATGAGAACACCTCTTTGCTCAACGGTGGCGCTCATAGCAGTACAGCTTCGTCTCCACTTTCCAGAAATAATTATGATGCTACTACATTTGAAAGTCATTACTCATCTAACACTAATGTTGACCCTATTGCATTTGGGAGAAAGAAGTCGCTTCAACATATTGTTTGATCTTTTTCCTTTACAAATCACGCCGTTCTAATGTTTTGCATCAAAAAGTTATATACACATTTCATAAATCCATCTCAATCAGAATCTGGGGATTGTATGTATCTTATAAGTTTTATCTTTTCTCTTAGAATCGTATCACTGGTTGACTGACATGTTTTGGAACATCTCGTAGATACCAGTATAGTGACCAAGAGCACCCATAAGCACAAATACATGCCAGATGTTGTGCGAGGCAAAAATGTAATCAACCCACCAAAGAGACAACAACGAGCTACTGTTCTCCTTGTATTGCGGATCTCTGAAATATAGATGAAGGTTTTCAGAAACTTCCTTAGAGATCCAGTCCTTCTCTTCAGGTTGATTCTCATCAATAACAACATCTGTTCTGAACCGTTCTGGAATCAAAGAGCTGTAGAACACAACACCTGTAAGGTACCAAACAATACTTCTGGTGATTGGAAGGTAAAAGAGAAGAGCATGCTTTAGACCTTTCTCAAATGCCAGATATGTGAACGCCGCAACACCCATTGCAGAGAGAGAAATGAAGAAGGCAATTCTGAAAGGTTTGCTCTCAGGACGGTCAAAGTGACTAGACCAGTTGAAGAAGAAACCAAAAACACCACATGAGAGCGAGAATGTAATAAAAGCCGTTTTCAAGAGAGGATGGTAGTATAGTGCAGCATACTCCGTTGTGACAACAGCAGCAGTGATAAGCACAGTGATACCTGTGTAGTCAATACAAGCAAACTTCTTTCTTAGATACATATTTGCAGTGCCGTTAAATGTGTGCCAGACAGAGGAAGAGGCAAGACAGAAAACACTAGCAGCCAAATACATGTATATCACCAAGTTGTCAGTGAATGTTCTGCTCTGTGCCAATTCACTTGACGGATATGAGAAGACGGCAATATAGGCCATAAGAGCTGCGCCCAGAAGATGTGTCCAGATGTTAGTGGTTTCATTATGGCAAGTGCAAACACTTTGTAGGGCATGTAGATGGTTGTTCTGGAATCTGTAACCGAAGACAATGTATGGATTCTCTCTCCAAGGGAATGGTAGTTCGTGGTAATGCAACATTCTCTTGCAGCCTTCAACAATGGCATATTCATAGTTGTGAAACTTTATTTCAAAAGACTTAATAGCATCAAAAGTAGACTGAGCTGTGTACTCTGGTGTACTCTTCTCATCGATTAGTAAACTCTTTGCTTCTTTCTCCACCAGGTTGTTGAACTGATTGATCTTGGCATCAAGGAAGTGTAACGTTGTCAAGAGTTTCTCATGGAATCCCAGTGTTTCAGTAGACTCAATTGTAGCCATAAGTCCACCGTAGTGCTCATCCAAGATCTTGTTGAAACTTTCCAAGTTAACTGAAGAAGAGAAGACGGAATTCTTGATAGCGATGAGGGTATCGTATAAGTTCTGAAGGGTAGCATAGGAATCTTCCTCATCAATGAGCTGTTTCTCGCCACTTGGGTTTGGACCAAAGAAGTTCTCAACACGATCAAGTTTACGTTCGATGGAGGCAATGAAGTTGTCGATCGAGCTGAGGATGTCGCCATTCATAGAGTTACCTTCAACAATCTTTGTAAACGAACATGTTGAAGATTTTGCTCTTTCCAAAAGACGGATATCTTCACTATCGACACGTTTGTGAACATGATATCCCTTCGAGTGAGTCAGGGTCTGGTGGTTCTCCGTCGATCCAGAGCTGACTGAAGTGGATATTGCCGACATCTCAGATACGAACGTGGGCTCTGTATGAAGTATTTCTTTCCTCAGGAAGTTTCTTTACAAGCTGAAAATGCCAGGAAGATGTATTCAGACAGAGCTTTTCTGTAAGCACAAGCTTCAGTACGTTCTTACAGGAGGAGCAACGCTGTTCAAGAACTTAAGTTCTTCAGTGGAGTATAGGGGTGCACGGTGCACCTCCTATTTGCCCGATGATCTGCCGCGGTTTTTCCCTTTGGACTTTTTTTTTTTTTTTTTTTTCTTTTTAAAAATCCTGCTTCTCATACTAGACATAGTAAAAGACCAATACAAGCTATATAGACAACCACAAGATGCCCATCAACCAGCCTTCTAATCAGATCAAACTTACAAATGTGTCACTAGTGCGAATGAAGAAGGGCAAGAAGCGTTTTGAAATTGCATGCTACCAGAACAAAGTACAGGATTGGAGAACAGGTGTGGAGAAAGATCTCGATGAGGTACTACAAATTCCACAAGTCTTCTTGAATGTCTCTAAGGGCCAAGTGGCTCCTAACGAAGACCTTAAAAAGTCTTTTGATACAACCGATACTGACAAAATCATTCTTGAAATCCTACAGAAGGGGGAGATTCAGTTGAGTGAAAAGGAGAGACAGGCGAAGAACAGTCAAATCCAAGCCGAAGTTCTTCAGATAATATCTACAAAGTGTATTAACCCAAGGACCAAGAAGAGATATCCTCCTACAATGATTCAGAAAACTCTTGCAGAATTGAAAGTCAACATTGTTGCAACAAAACCAGCGAAGACACAGGCATTGGAAGCCATTCGTCTTCTTGTTGCAAAACAAGTGATCCCTATTGTCAGAGCGAAGATGAAAGTCAAGATTTCACTAGAGTCTAAGGATGCAAAAAAGCTTAAGGAAAAGCTTCTTCCACTTCTTGGAAATGTTGAAAGTGAAGATAGCGGAAAAGTATGGGAAGTTATCTCACTTATTGACCCAGTCAACTACCGTGATTTGGTTGAAATCATCGAAAACTACAAGTCAGGTCAGCTCGAAGTGATTGACATGGCAGTTGTAGATGACGATGATAATTAAACGATTTGTCTAACAATGCTTAATACTGCAAGAATTGTGTTCATTCCGTCTTCGTTTGTAGTGTTATTTCCCAGTATTTTTGAACTTAGAGATATGATGAGACTTCGTGATTCTGTGAGAGAGTAGAGTAACTTTGCTACCTGTGACACCACAATGGACACCTTATAGTCGTTGTTTCCAACGAGACAAATCTTTTCACAGGAAAAATTGATATCTGCAGCATTTTCAGTTAATTGTAGAATGATGCTGGAGTCTGGGGCTTTAACATCGTAAGTCGTATCCACTTCCCCGTTCACTCTGATGAAGAGTAGACGCCTGTCAACAAACTCAATACTCTGTGCCTCTATCTCATTTCCAAACAGTTCGTCTGAAGCACATTTTATCACCTGATGATTCATATTATCTGTTTGGTCACTCAGATTTGACTCGTTTTATGTCGTTTCTTCTTACGTTTGAGCGTTGGATCGGTTTTGTGGTGCTTCCAAGTTTAATGTATCCGCGCCAACTATTTAATCGAAAATTGATCGCAACCCCTGAGCGCTTCTCCCGGACGACATGATCTCCCGATTCCAAACTTGATCTGTTACTCAGCCATCCACATCTTTCAAAGGCATAACTGTTGCTGATTCGAACGCAACCGTGCCTTGTATTTCTTCCAAATCAAGAATGCACTCTTCTTCATCGTTGCCGCATGTTCCGAGCTCGACTTCCAGCAGCGCTACGCGTAACCCTCGCTCTCATCTCATCACTACTGGCGGAAACACACGCCAACATTCTCCATCCATTCAACGCATATACCAGCTCACCTCATTCACATGCTCATTTCTATTCTTGACTTTCCTATTCTTATTTGCTTTTCTCCACTTCTTCTATGCTTGGCTGAGGCGCGTTGGCTCCACTCCCCCGCGCGACATTGATAAAGGGCTCCCTGATCACGACTTCACATTGACAGAGGATGAAAGACGACTGGTACCCGATTTGAATTACTATTTTCATTTGTATGGACTCCAAGTTGACTCGTATGAAGTCATAACAGAGGATGGTTTCGTTCTTTCAGTACAGAGAATTATCGACCCCACCGAGAGTACCGCACAGAGATCATCACGACAACCATTGGTTTGCCTACATGGTTTATTACAGTCTTCTGGATCATTTTGCTCTTCAGGAAAACATTCACTGGCCTTCTTTCTCTTTAAGAGTGGGTATGATGTCTGGTTGGGCAACAACCGCTGTGGTTTTCATCCTCGTCACACACACCTATCCCCTAAAGACGAACAGATGTGGAATTGGAGCATTGTTGAGATGGCATCTTTTGATCTTGTCACTATCATTGACCATGTTCTACGCAATTGTGCGCCTACATTCTCAAAGGTTGTTCTTGTTGCTCATTCTCAGGGAACCGCACAAGGCTTTATCTCACTTGACTCAGACAGCTT
This sequence comes from Petasospora easanensis, assembly GCA_030580135.1. Classification (NCBI taxonomy): domain Eukaryota; kingdom Fungi; phylum Ascomycota; class Saccharomycetes; order Phaffomycetales; family Wickerhamomycetaceae; genus Petasospora; species Petasospora easanensis. Next base: position 72,006 of record JAKTSI010000028.1, on the reverse strand, counting down.
TGGCATCGCTTCTAAGATACACTCTTTTGTTGCCCTCGCACCTGCTGTCTATGCAGGCTCATTATTGGACACCAAGATCTTTATCCAAGTGATGTCCATAATGTCACACTTTGACTTTTTCTTCGGTGTGCACTCTTTCCTTCCTCTGATGATGTTTATGAGATCTGTGCTCATAAAGTCACCTTTGTTTGCCTTCTTCAGCTACATGATGTTCAACTTCTTGTTTGATTGGGACGACGGATTATGGGAAAAGTCATTGAAGGGACGTCATTTCCTTTTTTCACCTGTCTACGTCAGTGTCAAGCTAATGTCTTGGTGGCTGGGTAACAATGGTTTCAAACATTCAAAATCCATCCTTCGCCACACTGACCAGTGGTTTGATGAGTCCACACCACCTATTCTTCTTATTGTTCCACAGAGGGATAAGCTTGTCAATGGAGATAAACTGATAACACACATGAAGACCTTTGAGCCCACATGCAGATGGAGTTGGGTATCGCTAGAGAGTTACTCCCACCTTGATGTTCTTTGGTCTAAGACTGTCCAGGAGGATGTTGGATCCCACATTGTAGACTTTATTTCTCATTACTCATAATCAATCAGAAGCCAATAGGCTCCTTCCATAATGGTCACTTATAATATATATACACACACTGCACACTGCACATTGCACACTGCACACTGCACATTGCACACTGCACACTGCACACTGCACACTGTGCACTGCACATTGCACACCGCAATACCATACGAACCCACATCAGTTCAATTAACTAGATTACTCTAACTATTCACTTGATATGTAGATTAGAGCCTCGGAACTAGGCGCCAAAGACGAATGCATATTTACGCAATCCGAACCAAGCTAACCCCTTTTAACAATAGTTTTCTTTGACTAGGGACACATATTCATCCTCCATCTGCACGAAATAAAACTGTTTCTAGCGCGCTACTTATGCGACAATTACAGGTTGGAGCTTCTGAATCGGCCATATCACACCCTCATATATGATGAATAACAGTGGATAGAAAATTACTACTCTGATGATACTTGAAGAAGTTTGGTTTATTAAGTGAATAAAGAGTCTTCAAAATGTTTGATAATATGTTGTAGCCTGCGGTACTATCACCATTAAACAACCGGCAGTTTGGACTAAGGTTCGCGTATAGGTATTATCCAGTAGTGGGTTTGATGGCTTTGGAAACCTAATAATAAATTGGTTTGCAACCTATATCTGGAAGATAAAGTATTAGGGTCCACCTGTTATGTAGTGCAGATATTTGAAGGAAATCTATAATAGGCCCCCGAAATCTACAGTAAAAGGGTATGGCTGTATTCACCGGTGTTTGATTGCAAAACCTGTTGGAAAACAGTCTAAGTGTCACTTGGAAGGACTTGCAACATAGGTTGAAGCGCTTTAGAGCATTCAAACTGATTCGTATATTTGAAGAGGAATAGTGAAAGGACGATAGAGGAGAGAAGGCTAATCTTCTATTTATTTTTGGGGGCCTGCTGGAATAAGAGGAGTAAAGTTGTACATTACCTAGTTTTGACAGACTATAAAGTTCATGTGAAATGCCCTCAGTTTAGCAGATGAACGTTTTATTTCAAGTCAGCTAAGTGTGAACTTGAATGTTTTGAGCTCAAAGAATCAGCTGCAAATGGGAGGTCCAAGGACCACCGGGTCGAATGGAGTTGAAGGCGGAATGGTCGACGAGTCATTGAAGGATTTGCTGTATTACATAATCCATATTACATTGATTACGTAAGCATATTATATAAGAATTGTTGTATTGATTACGTAATACATATGAGGGTGATTATTCAGAGAAGGGGTGTAAGATGTTTAGAGTAGAAGAGAACGAGAAGGTTGGTAGTTGACATCAGCTGGGCTGAAACGTCTGTCAGCTCGAGTTTTGGGTGTCGATAGTCTGGCTCTTGGGAAATGGGAAGCTGTGGATTCTCTGCTCTTTGAGACTCTGAGACCCCCGCCGATCAAGATGTGCCCTTAAAAAATATTTGGTGTTTCGGGAAGCTGAGTCACCCAAATCCTAAAATACCTAGAAGGCTCCTCGGTAGAGGGTTGCTACAATGGCGAACTTGTGTAAGGAGCATTGAGGATATCAGAACTAATCAGAATCAATATCATCATCAATGAACACAAATCAAGAACCTAAAACTCCACTTGCTTCGTCCTCTTCCGTGGAGGATAAGGTGATAATGGATGATATCATCAACACACTTAGGGAAGCCATGGCAGAACCTCCCTTCAAGGACATTGAGCTTAAACTTGACCTTCCTAGTGATTCCCAAGTGAAAAGAACCAAAAGGAAGTCCAAATTCACTAAAGAGCAGGATGATATGATCATTGAACTCAAGAAAATGGGCAGATCGTGGGCAGATATCGCTCAAGCTACTGGTGTAGGAAGTTTTCTCACGGCAAGAAACAGATATCAAGTCCTAATGGGTCAACAAGGTGTCGCATCCACTGTATGGAGTGCTGAAGATATTAAGGGTCTACAGGATTTGGTAGATGAGGGAGAGCTGGAAAAATGGAGATTCATATCCAGGGAATTGTACAAGCTTACGGGTAAGTTCTTTACAGATGTTCAATGCCGAGAGTTAATACGAGATCTATTCCTGAAGTCCCCAGAAGAATTTGGCATATCAGAGAAAGTATTAGATGATCTTAATGAGAAAGAATGATATGTGTGATGTGATGTTTTTTGTTATCTTGTATGGAGCCGGATTAGTTCTTGAACCCTTGGATCTTGCATTGATGGTACATTCCCCCGATAAGTTGGTAGGGAAGCCTAGCTGACAACTTCAACTATAAAGTTGAGTAGATCGAAACAAAGCCTTAGCGTATCTAAGATCATGACCCAAAGCCCAAGTGATTAATAGTCAAAAGTCTATGGTACATTACTGGAGAATATAAGTATATTACAGTTAATTAAAGGCAGTAAGTTCAACGTAGTAGTCTAAACGTAGAAATCAGTTCTAGGATCAAACACTCTCTCTGGTTTGTCCCTCTTGCTCTCCCATGGGAAGATTGGTGGAGGAACAACGGCATTGCTTTCATCATTCTCCTCCTCAGGGTTGTCCACAGTCAAAGTATCCCATTCGTTTTGCAAACCAGGAATTGTAAGAGCATGTCCTTCTCCAGAAGCAGTCTTATCAGAAAACTCCTTAACCTTGGAAAGTTCGAAAATATCACCAGCAACTTTGCCAAAGTAGTGTTTGTTAAAAACACTCCACCACTTGGCATGGAAGCTGGCCAACAATTCACTTCCCTTACCGTAGGTTCCATGAGTCATGAAAGTAGGATCTCTGGATGTCCAAGGCTTGTTATGACCAATGAAATGGATGTTTCTGACGTCCTTCGAGAATCTTGTAAACGCAGGGACGTATTGATAACCAGAACCTGGCGTGACGTTAAGAGTGAAAGGCAATCTCTTCCATTTACCCAAGAAATGTTCGTTCAAAAGACCCTGGTCACCACCATCAAAGGATGGGTCTTCCTCAGTAAGAATTCTTTGCATCAATTGATCAAAGATGTCCTGAGAAGGCATTGTAATGAAGACACCACTGTTGAAGATATCTGGCCATCCACAGTCTGGAGCAGCAGCAATAGGCGAGTTTGCATCAATCTCAGTAGAGAAGTAGTCATCCATGTTAGCAACAGGGAGAACATCAGCATCAAAATAGATAACTTTAGTGTACTTTGTCTGCTTCCAAACAAAAATCTTAGTGTAGGTGGCGATGAGGTCTGGTCTTCCAAGGTCTGCAAGACGTTCAAAGGAGTTACTCAAGACTGGCTGGACCTCAATGATATCATCGTAGGCAGATTTCAAAATCTCAATAGAAGACTCAGAAACATTGGAGACAAGGATAGCCAGCGGGCGAGTGGTTCCCAAGTCCCTCAATGCCTTGGCAAGGGTGAGAGCACCTGGGAGGTAGCTATCATTCGTAAGGATCGAGATGTATGCTTCGGTCATATTCGTCAAGAATTGCTTAAAGTATTAATGACAGAGAACAATAAAGAGTGGATTCAAGAAGGGGAAACTCACTAAATAGAGGGAAAAGGGAGAAGGGTGAGAAAGGGTGCTTTGTTATGAAATCTGTGAACGGGGACCAAAGAGGTGATTGGGTGACAAGTAGCTATTATATAGCTTCAAAATTGATCAAAGACAGACACTGGTATTTGAGCAGTATTGTATTTGGTAGTTCGTTGATTGAATAGCCAATTTAGAGCCACAGTGGAAAGTTACAACGGGTGTTGTGGAGGTGTGAGATGTATCATGTGGGGTGCGTGCCTGCGATAAGGCAAAAAAAACAGACAACCAAATTCCCACCACACTGCAGAGCGCGGAAAATTGAAATGCCGTGATCAAAGCCGTACGATCCCCCACCAAATGCCACAGCCGAATCAGCAAATCAGTGACCCGGTCTCCTTGAGCTTAGCCGAGGAGCATCGCCACACAGAAAAACAGTACAAAACACCAGAGTCTAAACTATGTAGGGTCAACAGAAACATGGACCAAGAGCCCTAAGAACAGCAAAGTGAAATTCGTATCTAGGCTAATACTACATACTACATCTCAAAAGCCAGAGGCAAATAAAAAAACAAACATATCAACAAGTAAACCCTATAATTTCGAAAAATAATGGTATCACCACAATAAGAAAAGCATGTGTATCCCACTCTCACAGCACAAGGGGGGGGGGCATATAGGTCTGGAAGACTCAGATCATGGGCGCTGCTTGTAGTTAGCTGTTCCGTTTGGGGTTGTACCTGAAGCAGAAGGACCAGGAACAGGGACACCAAGAGGCTGCGACATGTGGGCAGAGGCACGAGTACTTGAACTTGCGTTCTCCTTCAATGTGGTCAACTGTTTGGATCTGAAAGTCTCATAATGCTTGTAAGCAGTTGTCTCGATCAAGTCCTGTAAGTGTGTTCTCGTCAAGAAGTCTCTTAAGTAGACAAATTCTGACTGCTCAATGTCCTCCACATTGATGGTTCCCCATCTCGTTCTTCTTCCCTTGAACACTTGGCCATCAATGGTAATATCCGTTTCGGATCCAATAACAGCAAATGGAATGATTGATCTGATACTGTTGTTCAACTCTCTCTCCTCATCCAGGAGATCATCTGAATCAAATGGATACAAATCCATGTTATGGAACTCAAATTCTCTCTGCAATGTTTTTCTGAAGGTCTCACGTTCCTCCAAGGTCAATGTATCAGCCTTTGCAATCACTGGAATGACATTTGCAATTTCGGAGAGCTTCTTCAACGCAATCACATCAACGGAGCGCAACCCAATGTTGTTTGGCTGGATAAAATAGAGAACAGCGTGGACCCTGGTGTCTTGGATATTTCTGTCACGTTGTGCTGTCAATTCCTTACGCAAGAAGATCGAGTATTGCTCCTTAATGTATCTGATGATTGGCTCCCAACACTTGTCGTTGTTGATCTGATCTCCAAATCCAGGTGTATCAATGACATTGATGTTCAAACGGACATTATTCTCAATCAGTTGGTGATGGGAAACTGAGATCTCAGAGGTCTTACTGATCGGTTCAGTAGAGGATTTGCGTCCCTGCGAATCAACCAAGTGGGAAGAAAACAATGTGTTGATCAGAGTAGACTTTCCCAAACCAGAGTAACCAGCAACAAGAATGTTGAATTGGAATCCTCTTTTCAACAAGCGGTGCTCGATCTGAGTGGTGATAGTGTCAAAGCCCACGTAGCTCTTTGGCTGAAGGAAGTTCTGAGGTTGAGTTGTAGACATGCTTGAAAAGGATGGACAAAGAACTTTTTAGGGCGTAAGAGTCAAAGAAGGTTCTATAAAGCACTCAGTGAGTCTCTGATACCAATTGAGAGCCGTTGTGACGCGCTTTTGTGGACATTCACTTCAAGGGAATTCCAATTCAAAACGCGTCCGTTTTTCTGTTTGTGACGCGAAACAGAATATGCCCGAACCAAAATGGCAGGCAGGAGTTACGGCCATGATTCACGTGATCTTCAAAAATTTCCGACTCGACATGGAGATTTTTTGACCAACCTCGAAGCGCCCTATGCCGACAGGTTGACAAGCTGTTTTCTTCAAAAGTTTGAAGAGAATAAGGCCCTCCAGATTCGTATCCAAACCAAAAAAAAGATGTCTTTTTCTATTAACGTCGGAAGACTTTCAGGTCTTGTGCTTCCACGTTTACCGGAGATCAAGATCAGACTCAGCATACCTGCTGCCTTTCAAAGCGATGCTCCATCCACATATACTAGAGTTTCGACAGAGCTTCAACAGCGCTTGCAGGAGTATCTGGACAACAGACCAGTTGAAGAGTCATTCTTTATTGATAATGGTCTCTTGAAGGCTGTTCCTAAGAAGAAAGTGTCGCACCAAAGAAAGAGAACCAAACAGCTCAAGTCAACGCTAAAGCAGGTGCCATACCTCCACCATCTGAATCGTTGTCCTTCTTGCGGACATACAAAGAGAGCCAACACCTTGTGTATGCACTGTGTCACCCAAATCAAGAATATCTGGAAGGAGGATATGCGCTTGACCCAAGAGCCAAACGTTGTTGAACAGGAGTTGGACCCTATGGATAAGAGAGTTATTTACCCAGGCAAGAAGCAGACAGAGTTTGAGAAGAACTTGGAGAAGAAGGACTACATTCTTCGTCGTACAAGAACACTGCCTGTTTCGAGAAAATGAGTGGTAGTTACCATGTTATACAATCTTGTACATATCACTATGAAGATGAAGGCATCTAGCAATTACAAAGATACATCCATTTAGAGTACTATGCTATGTTTATAGTCAATTGTAGTTGAGCGCTGTTTACATGATAGTACAGCATTTTGAGCCTTCAGAGGTCTTCTCTGTGGCAGTGGCAGCAGTAGCCTGTGCCTTTCTTGCATCACCAGTGGCAGCATCAGTGGCAGCATCAGTGGCAGCATCAGCACCAGAGGTAGCTGTAGTAGCAGCAGCAGCAGCAGCAGCAGATGTAGACTCTGTAGCCTTAGTGACAGGAGCAGGCTCTGTGGAAGTCTCGGATGAACCGAATTTCTGGACTTTTTCGTAGAAGTAAGAACCCTGAGCGGTAGCAACTCTCAATTCCAACTCAGAAGGCTGTCTTGAACCGTCACCAGCGGCAAATGCACCAGCACCCCATGGAGAACTTCCGTGGACTTCGTCAAGATTTGTAATATCAGCAAAAGCCTTTCCGTAACCCAATGGAATGAAAATCATACCGTGATGAGTAAAGATGGAAAGAGAGTTTCTCAAAGTGACCTCCTGGCCACCACCTGGAGTACCGGTAGAGACAAACAAGGCGTATGGCTTACCAGCCAAAGCACCACTGGCCCAAAGAGGACCAGTAGTGTCCCAGAATGAGGAAATTTGGGATGGGACATTACCGTATCTGGTTGGGATACCAAACAAGAAGGCGTCGTACTCCTTCAAGGTCTCCAAGGTTGCCAATGGGATGTCAGCTGGCTTTGGTGGTGCATAGATTAAGGCCAAAACCTCGTCATTCAAGGTTTCTGGGATCTGGAAGAGGTCTGCTTTGCCACCTTCCTGCTCGATACCCTTCTGGATAGCCTTAGCAAGCGTAGTAACGTGGCCGTAGGTGGAGTACTGGATGATAGCTATTTTAACCATCTTGTATATGTGCTATCAGTTGGCTTATGGGTCAATTGGAAAGCACAGGCTATATTTATGACTCCAAGTGGACAGGTATATGACTTTGAGAGTTGTGAGAAAAAGATAGATTGTGTTGCAAGGTGTGGATGTTTGTCAGCTGCGTGTAAGGTGGCTGGGGTGGATTTGTAAACTTGTCGCGGCCTGACACATCATTACGTGAGGCTTCGGATCTTCTGTTGGGCGTCTCGCTGGCGACATTGGGTCTCTATATGTTGTATTAAAAAGTCTTTAATAGATGCTATAAACGTATAAGTTCCCACAATTAACAGAAGGGATATCCAATTGATAGGTTATGCTTCCGTGGTTGCCCTTTTTTGGGCTTCTCCAGAGCAAGCATAATCGGTGTTTCACACAAGGCGCGTCTCCTTGACGTGGGGCCCGCCATCTGCAGGATCTGTATAAATAGACCCCCCGTTCCCTGTAGGCTACAACGGCAGCCTTACGAACTACAAAGGACTCGCCACGCCAGCAACACACTTCACACAATGGCTCCAAAGATTGCAATCATCATCTACACCATGTACGGCCACATTGCCGCCCTCGCTGAGGCTGAGAAGGCCGGTATCGAGAAGGCCGGTGGTGAGGCCACCATCTTCCAGGTTCCAGAGACCTTGAGCGAGGAGGTCTTGAAGCTCATGTACGCCCCAGCCAAGCCAGACTACCCAATTGCTACTCCAGAGACTTTGGTTGAGTACGATGCCTTCTTGTTCGGTATTCCAACCAGATTTGGTAACTTCCCAGCTCAGTGGAAGGCTTTCTGGGACTCCACTGGTGGCTTGTGGGCTAAGGCTGCTCTTCAGGGTAAGGTTGCTGGTATGTTTGCTACCACTGGTACTCCAGGTGGTGGTCAGGAGGTCACTATTCTCAACGCCATGTCCACCTTGGTTCACCACGGTATTATCTATGTCCCATTGGGTTACAAGAACACTTTCCCAGACTTGACCAACTTGAGCGAGGTCCACGGTGGTTCTCCATGGGGTGCTGGTTCTTACGCTGGTGGTGATGGTTCCAGACAGGCTACTGAGTTGGAATTGAAGATTGCTGAGACACAGGGTTCCTCCTTCTTCGAGACTGTCCAGAAGTTCTAAAGAAATTCATTGTTCTCTAGAGAACTCTGCTAGATGCTAGACACGAAAATTTTTTATCTTTCTTCTTTTAGTTTTAGACGTTGAATGTAGGCTCATACCACACACTGTTAAAGCACTCGATTTCTAATAATTGCCATAATCAATTGACAGAACGATGCGCTGTATGATGTAGCCATATATTTTTGACAACGGGCTGAAGACTTGAAAAAAAACATTGGTCTCGGGCTTTCGACTTCTGTCACTTGGCTTTCAGCTTCTCCCTTATAAGCTTAGAAAATACCATGAGTCAAATCCTAGATCAAATTCTTGTCGAAGACGTAAGTGAAGAAGTTGCATTTAGCGTCCTTAAAAAGGATGTTTTGCTCCCTCCCGCCTTGCCACTAACAGCTGGATGTTTAGATAGCGAAGTACTGTCCGCAGAAGTTCGTTGCTTATCACCAATGTATTCACGCAAATCGTGAAAACCCCATGACTTGTCTTTCACAACAGCAGGAATTATCCACATGTATCAGGACTGAGTAAGTTTCTTTTAGGGTAAGAAAGTTGATCATTCGTACAGCTACTAACCTATTGGCTATAGTGTTCCGGCCTTTCAGAAGATCATATCACAATGTGGTGAACTCCTACAGCAATATCAAGGGTGTCTTCAGAATAATAAAGTAAAGCAATCGGAGTGTGCTCCTATCCTCAAGCAAGTGAGAGACTGTGCCTCTGGCTGCGTTGATCTTTCGAGAGACCCGATGAACAAGCTTTCAGCTGAATGATTCCAATGGCTTTTTTGCAGTCGCTGAAAAATGCTTGGGCCATCGGCCATCGGTTAAGGGATTCTTGTTTCATAAAGTGTGTATATAACGTGTGAATTTAATATCAAGCAAAGAGTTGGTTTAAAATCTTTATTATATGGTCTTTTATTCTTCTCTTCTCTACAACTGTGGCCCAACTTTGTATGGCTCGATGATCCCACTGCCCCCAGGCTGCCGCTCAACAAAGTGCCGCTCGGAATCTGGCGCGATTTAGTCAATTCCCTTGCTCTCTCTACTATCAACAACCCCGGTCCCCAAGGCCTCCCACCAAGCATCGGATCAGCAGGCAGGTGGTACGCCTTCTTTTGTGTTTTTTTGTCTTTGAAGTTCTTTCATTTCTTGTACACTGATTTCCACTGCACCTACAGAGACTCCAAGTCAGCCGCCACGTATACTGCATTTTTGACAAGCCCTTAGCCGCCGCCTCAAACCATCATAGATCCAATGCAGTCAAATACGCCCAGTAGGCTCCAGAACAAGGACACAGGGAGCCGTCATCTGCCCCGAATTCTACTCAACTCTGGGTCAAATTCACCATATCATTCGGGGACTGCCTCTGGTACAGTCTCACCCTCCATCGCCTCGCCAGAAAGAACATCTGGACCCTCCAATCGCCCACGTACATCTGCGCAGAGGAGATTGGATGCCGATAAGGAGCTGATCTACAAACATATTGAGGTTCGAAATTCAGATGGCTCGCATGTCAAGTCTATTTCCGCCTTAAAGCCAAAGCGTTGGAACAAAGGTATTTCATTTGAGACTGTCACATCCAAGGAAGATATGTCGTTTGATGAATTTGGAAGAAGTCATCGTGGGCGCTCACTCACACGAACGCCCGGTGAAGAGGTTAATGACTACTTTGAAGGTTACTTTGATGATGCTGACTACTCGCGGTCTCCTTCTCCTATGAGAAACGAGGATATTATGTTGAAAATGGATGGTTGGAGCTCATCAACACAACGAGATGACCGGGGTTTCAGAACAGATTACCCATCTACACCAGTTTCACAGACTGACTCGTTCACATTAAATGTTGTTCCAGACCCAACTATTGAAGCACGGACCGTCTGGCTTGTTTACATCTCTGGCCGTCGTCACACTTGGGTAGCTTTGGATTATGCCGTGAAGTTTCTACTCAAACCCCATGACCATCTTGTTGTGGCCTCCCGAATTCCCGAATCATTCTTCAGTATCGGCCCTGACTCTCGCAGAACTCTAAACGAAACATCGGGCCGCATCAGGGACTATATCTCAAATATCTGTGATGATCTTATTCCATTCAGACTCACGGTGGAGCTTTTCTTGTGTGGGCATACTGATGAGGCTTTATACGACACTCTCCATCTCTACTCCCCACATATGCTCATTGTTTCCTATAAACCAAGTATTAGGTTTGCAGGTGCTGAGTCATGGTTCAAAACTAAGAGACTGTCTCATAGGCTTCTCAAGACGTTCCCGTTACCGACTCTCGTTGTTCCAGTTGAATCAGCCAATCGCTTTGAGTTGGAGTTGTTTGAAAGCTTAGGAGAAAAGAGAAATTGGTCTGTCAATTCTTCCATTTTGAAACAGAGATTACTGGAGATGGACCTGAGAAAACAATTGCTCCCGGATTCTGAATTGGACAAACTGTTACGTCGTCGCGTGGATGAGATTCGTATGGATAGAAAGGATGAGAAAGAATTGCAGGGTAAAAATTCAGATGCACAGAGTTTAGACTCACTGGATGGCACTGATGATGAAACCTCTGAAGAATCTATCGACTCCTCTTTCTCAGAAGATCCATACTTGAAGTTGACTGAGTTTGTGAAGAGAAGCAGACAGGAGCTTGGAAAACATTTTGATAAGGCTGAGACGCTTCCTCGGAGTGAAAAGTGGTACATGAACAACCTTCTTAAGGTTAGTGATGTTACTTCAAACGTTTCAAAGAAGATGGAAGAGGCTGCTGGTATCAATGAAGAGACTGAAGAGCTTGTCCGTACAATCACAGGTTTGCCAAAACTCGAGAAGTCTAAGTCCATGTTGGACTTCATAGATGCAGATGGTAATATGAAAGGTTCTGTTCGTAACCTACGGACTACTCTGAAACAATCCAAATCTTACTCTGCTACGAACTCTATGACCAACCTTCAACCGCAGAAATCGGCACTTACGTGGGACTTGGACAGAAAGAAGAAGAAGTCCAGTTTGTCAATGGATCTGGATTTGAGAAAGACTAAATCTGCCGTCAACAGCTCATGCTCTCCTCCTGCACCACAGGCGCAACTGGGACCAAGCAAGTCGCATGACAGCAGCCTGAAGGCAAAGGACAACCCAAAGAAGAAAGGATTCTTACGGAGCTTATTCCGTAAGAAGTGAGAAGACGATTACATATAAATATTCAATGACTAGATACGAATAAAGTACTGCTTTTTTGTAGTTTTATGGTTTGATGATACGAGTAGTCCTGTTTAAAGTTTCTTGGACGACTTGGTTCCGGTCAAGCCAACGCCAACAAAAACAAAACGCAGTTGCGCGGGGAAGCGTGGAGCAGGGAGCTCCGATCAATCCCGAAAGACTTTCGCAAACTAATTCGCTTCCTCCACTCTCCAGGCACATGTTTCTAAGCACCAGTTGACACTTTCCTCCAAGAGATCACACATAATACCCATTTCTTAATCCTGGATCGGGTCTTTGCACTTAGAATCCAACTTACCCCCGTAATACTGTCTTTTTTCACCGCTTTGGATTCGAACATTCCTTCCTCCTCGCCCCTTCCCATTTCGCCCCTCAGACCACACGATGTTCAGATCCACCCTCTCAACGCCGCTTAAGTTGGCCACTAGAAAGTACGCCACTGCTACTGCTACTGCTGCATCCCCTGTTGCTTCCCCACCAGTCGTGAAGCGTGTGGGTGCCTTCCGTGGCGGCCTCCTGGGCTTCTTTGCCGGTGTGAGCGCCACTTCTGCAGTGGTGTACTACTACGTTCTCGAGGAGTACCAAAACAGCAGCAATGTGATCATCAAAGATGTCCTCGGTCTGTCCAAGAGTATCAGAGTCCTTGAGGAACACGTCAAGGTGCTTGAAGACCAGCAGGCTAAGAAGTAGACGCTTCCATGACTCCAAAAGTCCCCTGTGAAGGTTCCGGCCTGGAGCTGGCCCCTAGGCGTCCCTAGTCCCAACGCCGCTTATTTATCATCTTGGTTTCCTAAGGTACACGTTATATATATTCATCATCTGTTTTAAATGTTCTATTATTCCACTTTTGCTGTGTTCATCTCCGTAATGCTTTTTTACAGCCCCCCTCTATATAACTCTCTGGGGATTCCTCCCCCACAACCAGAAAAAGCTTCTGCCGGGGCAACATCCGGAAAAGGTCCAACCAGCGCTCTTTTGTTCACCCGCGTCGCAGCGCCACCGCGAAATTTAATCAGAAGAACAACGGCGAAAGCGAATTAGTCAAACAGACGTGTCGTGCAACAATTATCGTTAAGCGCCTCCATTCACTCCTTTCCCGCTAACTCGGACAACAACCACAGAGCATTCACATACTTTGCTCTGCAGACGTTTTCTCTAATTAACAGCACGCCAACTGCACGTCGCTTCTCCGAAAACGCCTCTCCGAAGACGCCGCTCGAAGAGAGATTATCCCATCCCGCACACAATGAGCTCCAACCGCAGACCGTCCATGGCGGAGAGGAGATCCTCAGTAACCAACGGAGACGGCTCAGTTTCGTTAAGAAGACCATCCGTGGTCCCTCACCTCGCTGGTTTGGAAAAGCCACTCCCAGAGTCTATTCCGGACGATTTTGATGTCGTTATCGCAGGCACAGGCCTCGCTGAGTCTATTCTTGCCGCTGCCCTCGCATGGCAAGGAACCAACGTCTTGCACATTGATGCTAACACATACTATGGTGATTCGACTGCAACTCTCACAATTGACCAGCTAAAAACCTGGGTCCAGGATGTCAACAACCACAAAGTACAAGGCTATAAAGATGCCATCCTGTACATGCCAAGGGGAAATGAGCTGTCCTCGAGAGATTTTGGCATTGACTTGAGTCCAAACATTCTTTTCTGCAAATCTGACCTCCTATCGTTGTTGATCAAGTCTCGTGTGTATAAGTACTTGGAGTTCCAACCCCTCAGTTCATTCCATTTCTATGAGAATGATAACTTTGAGAAAATGTCCAGCACCAAACAGGACATCTTTACAAACCAATCTCTGTCTCTGACAACCAAGAGATCACTCATGAAGTTCATCAAGTTTGCGTTGGATTGGGAAAGTCAGCCTGAGGTTTGGGAAGCTTACAAGAAGAAACCTGTCAAGGAATTCCTTGCTGAACGATTCAAACTTGAGAAGCCACAAATCTACGAACTCATATTCTCCATTGGTCTCTGCAACAACGATGAAATTCACACTCCTCAGGCCCTTCTAAGAATCAAGAGATACTTGGTAAGTTTTGATGTCTATGGAAACTTCCCTGTCATGTATTCTAAGTACGGTGGTGCTGGTGAAATATCCCAAGGATTCTGCCGCAGCGCTGCTGTTGCAGGTACGACATACAAATTGGACACAAGATTAGAATCATTTGATGCAGACACAAAGATTGCCAAACTTTCAGATGGCTCAACCATTCATGTTAATGAGCAAATCATAGTTTCCCCTTCACAAGCTCCAGAGAAATCACAATTCTCTCCAAAACAGGAATACGAAATCCAAAGATTGACAGTTATTGTAAAAAAGGAGTGTACACAATGGTTTGAGAATGGTGAATCTGCTGCAGTTGTTGTTTTCCCATCAGGATCCCTTGAAAGTAACAACAAACAAGCTGTTCAAGCTATCATCATGGCTGATGGAACAGGCATCACTGCCAAGGGTACTTGCGTCTGGTACATGAGTACAATTGAAACTGGTGAACAAGGACGTAAGGACTTGGAAGCTGCTTTGAAAAATATGGAATCATCAATCCTAAGAGAGTCATCGGATCTTGATTCGCAAGATTTCTTTGATAACAACAATGGTATGTTGAACTCTGTCAAATTGGGGCAGTCGTTCAAGGATTTTGTTCCAAAGGAAAAGATTCAGTATTTACTGAAGTTCTACTACGTGCAAAAGACATCAATTCCACATGCTGGTGTTGTGGTTCCAAACCAATACAGAAAGTCTTCCGTCTGTGTTAACAGTACCGAAGGTGCACCAGACAAAGATGTCATCTACACATCTCTGCCTTCAAGTGAGATATCATACGATGGTGTAATTACTGCTGCTAAGGTCCTCTACGAAAAGATCGTCGGTTCTGATGATGACTTCTTTGATGTCGACTTTGAAGATGACGAGGAGATTAATGTTGAGACCGCTAATCTGGAGTCCGCAATTGAAGATGAGGACGACCATGTAGAGTCAGGTGCTGCTCCTGTGGAGTTTGCAGAAGACATGGAGCTCTAACATTTGGTTTTGTTTAATGCTGGTATCAGGTAACAAATAGAGTTTTTAAAAGATACGTATCAAGTAGTACATCAAGACCGATAGAGACGCTGATAAGATGAGGTCTAGAGCTTAGTGGCCTTACCAGTAATGTCCGGATGTTTGTGACTTCGAAAAATTTTCTGGTAAGCGCACGCTGCGCGAACGTTCACGGTTTTTTTTTCACCGTCCAGGCGACACTCTCTGCTCACACACACTCTGCTTCTCTTCTTTTTTCCCCATAGTACTGAGCAGGTTTTCCAAACGCTGTCGAAGAAGTCTACACTAGTACAAAACACTTATTAAAAATGTCTGACGTTGAACAGGTTGAACAGGTCGCTGTTGAGGAGTCTGGCTCCATCACCATTGAGGACGCTTTGAAGGCTGTCCTCAGAACCTCTTTGGTCCACGATGGTTTGGCCAGAGGTTTGAGAGAGTCCTCTAAGGCTCTTTCTAGAGGTGAGGCTCAGTTGTGTGTCTTGTGTGACGCCGTCACTGAGGCTTCTATCATTACTTTGATCGAGGCTTTGTGTAACGAGCCAGAGAACAAGGTCCCATTGATCAAGGTTTCCGACCCAAAGTTGTTGGGTGAGTGGGCCGGTTTGGGTAAGATCGACCGTGAGGGTAACGCCAGAAAGGTTGTTGGTGCTTCCGTCGTTGTTGTCAAGAACTGGGGTGCTGACTCTGAGGAGAGAAACATCTTGATTGAGCACTTCGCCAACAACTAAGTTGTTTCAACTGGACAAAAAATCTAATCTTAACGGTATTTTGTACAATTTTGCTTTTTTTAGCTTGTAGATTAACCTATAGGAATACTGGCACATCGATTGCAACATCTGGGTCGTCTTCTGGTTCTTCAAGAGGAACACTCTTGACAGCCTGAGCTGTTGATCCGTATGTACTTGTGCTTTGGATCTCATCATTCTCGTTGATGAAGTCTTCAATCTGTTCCTCTTTGTCTTCCAGTTGCAACATCTTGAAATCAAAGACTGTTCCTGTGTAATTTTTAGGTAAGTCATTACCAAAGAGGCATAACAAGTTGAGGTTAAGAATGCTTCGGTCTCTCTTAAAGCGACACTTGTTGGATAATCTCATGGCCTTTAGGGCCATGTTGAATAAACTGAACCTGTAGCAGCTAGCATCAACCTTCCTTGGATTTGATATGTGAAGGCTTTCCAAAATAGATCTGTCACTTGGAAGGTAGAGAGAGGAGTTCCCCATCTCTCCTTTCGATATGATTGCCATTCTTCGGCTTCTGTTTTGTGTGGAAGCATACAAATAGATCTCCTCAGTGTTAATGTCTTTTAAGTCTTTCAAAGAATCATAAAATACGTCTGCCTTAATCGTACCTTCTAAAAGGATCTCCTCTTGATTCAAATCAAAACCCAGGTTGTTGGCCTCGAAGTCAAGATTAACATATGTCGAGAACTCACACCTTTCCGTGATCTTTGAATCTTCATAGATTAGAACAAACGGATGACCATGTCGACGATAAAACATTGTGCATTGAGTTCCTGAAACTTGTGTCTTGTTGACAAGACTCAAACTTTCCACAATTGGTATAATATCAACAGTGAACTTGGCATCCTCTTCGTCCTCTGATTCATCATCCGTAGGGTCGCCATCTTCACTGTGTTCGCCCATCCTTGTTCCATTTCCTCTGTATGTGTAAGAAGTAAACAATCCTTTCTCAAGAGTTAACTCGACTCGACAAGTATGAGAATTCTCTGTGATGAAGTTGAGGCCCTCCTCAGTAATACTAACTAAGGCGCGTGAGGAAACGGAAGTGATAGCATTCAAGATATTCGAAATGTGGGATATGGAGGTTGTGGTTGCACTAAAGACGCATTGGGAATCATCAAGCATTCTGGTAGAAGTAAGACATCAAAGATGTTGTATCATGGGGATTCAATGTTCAAGTTTGTTTCCCTCTAGATCTTCGCCTACTTGTTTTACAAAACACCCAGACATCTCATCTTGGAGAGACCTCGGCTTTCCCGCAAGTTCTCCCCCAGTCCCTCAAATCAAACTCTAGGAACCACCCACATCGATACACACAACACGAACAAAAGTGTCTGACAATATACACTACATCTTCAAATGAACATACGCCAAAGAAGAAGGCAATGGGGGTTCCTTGGAGGGGCGCTTATTCTTTCCGCTGCTGCCTTCGCCGTTTACAAGTACTACACATCACGACTGACGGAGCAAGAAGCGGATACCAAAGCCAGTTACACTAAGAAACGAATAACTATTATCCTCTCAGACTCCATCATATCTTCTAAACTTCCTATTAATGAAATCCTTTCCAAAACAAGTGATATTGTGCTTGTTGTTCCCCCAGGGCTTGCAGTTGACGATCTTAACGAGAAGCTCGATGACTCCACAGCTCATAAAGTCATTGAATGTGATACATACGCTGGCGTATGGTCAGTCTGCAAGCACTTGGGAAGTGAAGTACTATTCGTGGTGACTGATGATCTGTCAAATGATATTCCAAATGATCTACCACGTTATGTTGGTGACGTTATGGAGCTTGATCAGAATCTATCGGTTATTAACGAGGCTATCTTATCGTCCATTATCACATAAACGTTTCATTTCATATAGTTTATTTCCCTGTAACACTTCTACCTTTACCAAATACAACACCTTCAGTACTCTGAGAGGCACCTTTCATGTATCCATATTCAACGGAACTCCATGCAGGTGCCCCACTCAGATTCTTTGGTTTCTTTGGTACCACCGGTGGCTGTTTGGCACTCAACTTTGGACCAATAACTGGGATTGAGGGGTTCTTCTCATGTGCGTATCTTGACAAAGAAACGATGGTCTGTAATACACTGGCGATATCTCCCTCCTCGTATAAGTCAATGGTTTGAAATGTTTCATCCTCTGGAACTCCATAAGCCTTGACAAACTGCAAGAAGCCCGCTATATTCTCCATCTGTGAAATGTTCTGTTAGTTACATCTTGTAGTATTCCTAGAGGCTTTTACTTACCTGAACGAATGGGAATTTACTCTCCTTGTACTTGACGTTGCCTCCCAATGATGTGGCTAATCTTTTGCGATGAGGTTAGTACGGGACCCTCTTAAGGGCTGAAAGACACTAAACTTTACTCACTTGGCAAGTGCAACACCGTTCTTGATCGCCTCAATGAACTCATTATGTGGCTCTGGCTCTCCAATCAAGTTGAATATCCAAGCTCTGGCCTGTTCTGCAAGAGCCTTGTCATATTTGCTGCGTCTCAGCTCTTTGAGGTCAGAATCCAAGGATGAGACATCGGCTTTCTTCTTATAAGGGTCCTCCGAACCAAGAGACTTTGGCTCAAGGTTATACATAGTTTATCTGACAGTGATAAAAGCAACTTATTTTATTCTACCTGTAAGGATGTCTGTCTTTTTACCAAAAATAACTGAAGAGCCTCGACGTGTGGAGGCGAAGTTCAGGTTACGTAATCCTCCAACTGCAAATCTTTGTGCGGTCCCTACCGTCTCCCAAAGCGGCAAACTCCAAACAATCCTTCTAGACACAACAAACCATCCGCCGCATCCTCTGTAACACAACCGCAAAACACGGAATTCTCTGTGTAAACAGAACCTGTGATCTTTTCCAAGATTACTGGCTGTTCCCCATCTACTTTACCTTTGTTTGATATACCAGTCACTGGCTTCCTCTCCCTGTTGTGTGGCACCATACCTGAGATCTCGACTCTCTTTCATATCTAGCATCACGCGTTTCTCCCCTGCAATTTAACCTATATCTATCTTTTCTTTTGGTACCAGACATATACACTTTACCATGGACTTTCTCAGGTCTCTATGGCCCAACTCTTCCACAAATGTAATCACAATTCCTCAACATATGGAAGGCGAGCTGGAGGACGATCTGGATCTTAAAGTTAAATCATTAACTTATCTTTTCAAACGACTGGATGTTGAAAACCTTCCGGCTTTTGTCAATGATGGGAATGGGATATACAGTCTTGGATCAACTGATACCTTAATCTCTGGGGGAAATGAGAAACTCGATGCCATCTACAACAAAATCGAGCTTGAGAGGGTTTTGGTTTCTGATGAGCATAGAATCCTGATCGACTGGTTCAAGAACAGATTCCGATCCATTTGCATACTTTCTGATCATCCCAAATCGTCTTATGAGAGAACACTGGGTAAGAACTTCAAATTTGTTGTTCTGAAAGCTGATGCTCCTCATGAAGTGTATGTCAACACCCTTGTGGAATCGGACATATACATTGAACATCCTATCGATCCCATTGTGAAGAGACAGATTGCACTCGATGTCATTCAAGCTCAAGCTCAACTCAGACCAAGCAACAAGAGATCATTCAACAAGAATGATCGTTCGATCATTGTCCTCAGATACGTACACAAACTGAGTGAAGTTGTTCAAATCGAGAGAATCTACAAGGCATCATTACTCACCAAACTCGAATCATTCAAGAATCACAAACTTGGTCAAATCAAGGAAACTATGGAAGAATTTGAAAACACATTGGATGCCGATGAAGAGAATGGTGTTCACCTTTTCCCTTCCAGTGCTGTGAGATCCTCCAGGTCACGCTCACCTGTCAGACGTTATTCCAACGAGCCTTCGAAGACACCCTTATCTATCGCAAAGCTCAATGTACCACTTCAACCAGTATCACCATCTGCAGCTAAGCTGACACCCCCTTCCTCGCCTACAAGATCTTTTGTCTCTCCTTCAAGACAGTTGAGATCGAGATCTTCTTCCCCAGTCAAGTCTCTCAAGAAGAAACAGTCTATGACTCTTCTAAAGATGGACAAGTCATTACAACAGACAGAACCTGAGGCATTTAGGGATGACGAAGAGTGGATCTCTAAAGAGGAAATGGCCTCCATGCAACAACAGGCTGAACAGGCTGTGTTGTTCCGCGTTGACAGAGAACGCAAACTTGTTCGAGTCCAGTGATTTTCCCCTATTGGCTTCCTGGGACACTATACACACACTTAATATGCATTACCATACATACCTTTGCCTTCCTTTCACTCAATATTTATCTCTTGGCTTGTCCACACATGGTTTTCAGTTCTACACACCGCTTCATCTTACACAACTTTGGTTTTTATGGGTTCATTTGTCTTTTCATACATATAAGTTTTATGCAAGTATACCAAGAAGCGTAACATTCATATCTTCGACTGCTTTGTTTTTCAAAGCCACACGTTGAGACCTAAAGAAGTATGTACATGGGTAACGTGAAAGCTTGTAACCTCATAGCTCTTTTATATAGACACCATGTCCGGGTGTCTAAACTCTGTGTCTGGCAGATGGGTCAACGTGGAGTGGAGACCATACACCTCTAACAGAGTCATTAATACTCTCAACCTTGGAGTTTCTCTTTCTGAGCTGCTCACCACTGGCCTCTCTAAGGAGGTTGAGCTTGTTCTGGACGTTGTCGATGTTCAAGTTGCGGACACAGATTGCCTTTTCTCTTCCATTAGCATATTCACCCTTTATCACTGGATGGCCAGCCTTCTGGAGAACTCTGAATTCGATCTTTGTGTTCTGCTTAGCATACTGATCGAGTCTGAGCTTGAGGAAGTCTCGAAGACCTTGTGATGATCCACCAGCCTTGTCGAACTGTAATGTAATACGCTTGCAAGATAGCACAAATGCTCCCAGGCCGTTCTGGAGTGTTGGGAGACGGGTTAAAGGCTTAATAGGCATGTTTTGTATGTAGTAACCGTACCTCCAAAGAGAAGGTCTTAAGGTCAACGTTCTCTGGTTCGTCCTTTTTTTTTTCTTTGCATCGCCAATTCGCGACGGGCCAAAAAGATCCCTTCAACAATCCCCCGCAACTTGTTACTTACCATCTTCCAATAGCCTCCAAATAACAGAGAAAAGCATGTGGAGACGTTCCGTTTCATCTCTCAAATACGCCACAAGACCGAGATTCTTCTCACAGGCAGCTGTGGTGAGCAAGGAAGAATCCGTTATTGCGTCGCTTGATGTTCTAGCGGACGCCAAAACGCCTCTCAACAACATTGACACAGTGACAAGGGATTCTTTGATATTCTCCTCAGGAATCTTAGTTAAGGATAAGGCAGCATTCTTGGTGGCAAACCAAGTTCTTGAATTTCAGCCGAACTATAAGATCAAAAACGGCTTCATTGTGGAGTTCTCACCAGAATCACTCCAGTTCCTTAAGCTTATCAACCCGCAACCAGATCTTCTCGTTTTGGGACTCGGGAAGAAGAGTAGACTTCTGAGCCAAGTCAACTTGGAGATGTTCCAAGAACTTGGAGTTCGACTTGAGGTGTCGGATACGAAGAATGCAAGTAAAAACTTTGATCTTTTGGCAACTGAAAGACCAAGTCAAGTTGCAGCCATTCTTCTTCCCCCAAACGTCTGACTTAATCTATTTATTTGTCCTTATTATTCATTCTATTTATTATTTATAATCCCCTCTTATGTCTATTTATACTCATTAATCTACGGCTCTCTTCTTTCCATTAAAGAATCAGTTTAGATCAGCTATTTATGAGATTTACCAATCATCGTCGTCTTCCTCTTCATCACTATCTCCACCCATCTTGCCTGCTCTGGCTCTCAGGGCCTCTGCAAGACCTCCAGCGAGATTACTTTCCTCCTGTTTCTTAGCCATTAATGCAGCTGCCAATCCACCGGCTAATCCATTCTGGTCTGATCCGTTAGCAACTGGAGTTTGTGCCTGTTGGGGCTGAGAGTAAGCCTGAGCTGGTGCTGCAGCTGGTGGTGGTGGTGGTGCAGCCTTCTGAGCAGGAGGAGCACATTCAACAACGTAAGCACCTGGAACCCAACCTTCTTTGGATCCATCCAACAACTTAGCAAGCCACCATCCATTGGTTTCCTTCTTCAAAATGTAAACAACGGTATCCTTGGAAATTGGGAGTTCAGATGCAGCACCTGTACCAGCAAAGTCATAAGCAGCCTTGAATGTAGGGAACTCTGGAGCAGCAGCTGGTGGTGGTGGTGGAGGTGGTGGCTGTTGTTTCTGAACTGGAGCCACTGGAGCTGGTTTTCTTTGAGCAGGTTGTGGGACTGCTTGTCTCTGTGGTTGTGGGACTGCCTGTCTCTGTGGTTGTTGTTGCTGAGGTGGTTGTGGTCTTGGGTTATATGCTGCAGAAGCTGCTGCAACTGCTGGCTGTGGAGTCTGAACAGGAATGTTTTGTCTCTGTGAAGGTGCTGGTGGTGGAGCTTTTCTTGCAGTTCTTGGTGTAGCTGCGGAAGCTGATGCAGGTGGAGCTCTGTATGTGTTTCTAGGAGTAAAATCAAGAGCAGCACCAGAGGATATCTTCTTTGGTTTAGCCTTTGATCTGGATGCAGCAGGACGACCTGGGCGCACAGTAATGGTACCGGACTTGTAAAGGTCACCAAGAACAGGAGCTGTAGGTGAAGAGACAGACTTCACAGTGTGGTACTTACCAGGCTTCTTTTGGTACTGGATAGTGGTGTCAATGTTGATAGCAATGTTTCTGTTGAGACTCTTAAGCTGTGTAACAAACTCCGTCTTGGCCCACACGTTGATGAATGCATCCACAGCTTGTGAAGTTTGCGAAACAGCAACCCAGTCATCTTGGAGGTTTGTAAGACCCAAATACTTGATGTTGTTGATTGGAATGGACAACTCAGTGGTGTATGAAGCTTTTCTATCGATAACTTGGTGGGCAACAACGTAAACAGCAGAGTTTGTAATGAAGACAGATCTTGGAAGTCTCTGTGATGATCTTCCAAACTTGGAGTGCAACACTTCACACTCACAGGAGAAAACAACATTCTCCGAAATACCAGCCTGATTCTTGATGAGAGCACCCTTCGATCTCTTCTCGTTGGCATTGAGATAATCACCCATGAACTGTCTGTATCCGAGTAAAGACATCGAACGACGTTCTTTTCTTCCACCCAAGAGTTGAGTACCATAGTCACGAAGCTGCTCATACTGGTTTCCACCAAGTCTTTCTCTCCAGAATCTCTGGATCTTAATAGCCGAATCAATTCTTTTCTTCATGAATCTTCTAATAGCTCTTTGGATTCTTGCAGCCATGTTGTGCCAGTATCTGTCTCTCAAAGATTCTAAACCAAAAAGGGTCTCTGGGGTCTTGATGAACACCTTTGTAACACCCATCTGATACTCAGTTGATGGGATAGCGGAGTCGTTCAAAATGTGCAACACTGCATCTTTGATGTTTCCCGACCATGTATAATCACCAGCATACGAACACTGTGGGGAAAGCAAATAGAATCTTTCCACAAACTTCTCAAACGTCTGACGGTATGCAAAGCCAGCTCTTCTGATTCTAACGTTCTCCTTCAAACCCAAGTACTTAATCTGGTGCAAAACCTGTTTATCATCGAACTCTGTAGCGGATCTGTTCTGGTTTGGTTTGATGGTTCTGATGTAGGAAGGTTGAGAGAGGGACAAAGTTTCCACAAGTTCATTGGCGGACTTGATAATCTTATCACCAGCTGTTGGGGGTCTCTTTCTGGATCCGTGGTCAACTGGCTTTGGGAACAATGTATGGATGAATGGGTTCTGAGAAGTGGTGAGCATCTCCAACAAGTCCTTCTGCAATTGATCCTTGTTCTTATCAGTCATCTGGTTGATGTCGTAGGTAACGTCACCAGCATAGTGCTTGACAAGGAACTTGCTCTGTCTCAATTCAAAGTGTTGGTTGGAGGTCATAAGGTTCAATCTCTGGGCGAAAGAGGCATCACTCTCATCACTCTTTGCATGAGCAGTGGCGCATGCATCGTTCAAAGCGGCAAAGATACCTGGCGGTCTCTTCGCCTCAATCAATTCAACGACGACTTTGTTGTTAAAGAATTGGATAGGAGTCCATTGGATCTGTTCACGGACATATTCATCTTGTTCGGACTTCAAGGTCAACTGAATGAAGATCTGCTGCAACTTCTCGTTAACGTAGTTGATACAGAGCTGTTCGAAAGAGTTGTGCTCAAAGATTTCGAATCCATAGATATCCAAAATACCAATTGACTTTGATTTGTTTCCCTTGTTCAACACGTTGTTCAAGATCAAGATAATGTAATCAAAGAGTTCAGAGTACAAAGCTGCAGCAAGTGCATTTCTAACAGCTGTAGCCTGAGTTCTGTTAAGTGGGATCTCATAGGTTTCATTAACAGTAGTCATTTGTCTCTCTCTGAGGGATTTGATCAAAGTTTGTTCATCAACGGCAAGCAAGTATGCAACAAACGCTGTAACAGATTGATCGTTGATTTGGGCATTTCCGCTTTCATCTTCTTTGAAGGTGATGTTGCCAATCCACAAGATAGCAGCAATAATCTTGAAGATCTCATCCTGTTGAGATTTTTCGATACCAATGGTTTGCATGGCCTTCAGAGTGTCTTGGAAGTCCTTGACATCGTCAATAGAACTAACAGAAGTTGTTCCAGATGTGTACAAGTACTGCTCTGGTCCTTGGATACCGTATGTCTGTCTGTATGAATCTGGAGCAGCCTTAGTCAATTGGTAAAAGATATGGAAGTTTCTTTCACTCTTGGTTTGGCTCACAACTCTTTGTTTCTCGAGCAAGTAGTTTGTGATCTTACCGCTCACAGGTTCGAATTGAGCATTGAAGTTGATCTCCAAATACTTTCCGTGTCTGGAAGAGTTATCATTACGGAGGGTTTTAGCACAACCAAAAGACTCCAAGAGAGGGTTTGTGGCCATGACGATGTCTCTAATCTCTTTGATGGATTCATTTGTTGAACCTTCGGCTGTAGCGGCGGCAATATACTGCATAATTCTCTTTGCAGCTTCGGTCTTACCTGCACCGGATTCACCAGAGATAATGACACATTGAGACTCGTTGTAGGCCTTCATGTTGTAAACCATGGACTCAGCCACGGCAAAGACGTGTGGAGGGACCTCAAGTCTGTTTTTACCCTCATAGGAATGGAGGACATCTTCTGTGTAGATTCCAAGGTCCCTGAAAGGGTTGACAGAAATAAGGACGTGACCAATGTATGTGTAGATAGTACCGTTCTGGAATCTCTTCTTAAGGTTCTCGTTGATTGCCTCATCAGTGATCTTTGTAAGCAGAGTGAGATCAGACACACCTACCTCTCTCTTCTTTCCTGAGTCGAACGTGGCTTTCTGGATACCATTGCGTTTCGGTGGCTGTTGCTTCTGGGCATTCTTGCCCGCTCTTCTGGTGATACCCATGAGTAGTGTCAGCAGCAATTGAAGAGTGTTGAGTAGGGCGGTTACCAGTAAACTGCAGCGATTTGTAGTGGATGAAGCGCTGATTTGTATTGTTGATGGAGGGACAAGGCAGTGTCGGCTTCTCACATTTCATTTCCGGGACGGGAAGCCGGTTTCGCTTAGTCAGCAGATCCCGCCTCCTTGTATGCTTAGGGGCCTTCATTGGTTCTGTGCTATTCAGAGTCCTGGTTTCTGTATATATTTGGAGCAATTGGAGAGTGTTTCTGGCGAATTAACCGAAATTTCGGGGTTTTGAAAGATTTTAATTTCTATTTTGCGTTCTGTGTGATTCTCGGTAGAACAATAGGAGTTTTGTATCCATAAACGTCGTCGACTTGAGATCTACGGCAAATCTAGAGCAGCAACCCTGCAAGACTACCCGACTCCTCACGACACGCCACATCTACACAAGGATATGTTAATCAATAAACAATAAAGCTTTTAAAGTAACTGAAATTGAATGGAAAGCGAGCTTGGTGTCCGGATGTAAACCCGCACATCTCCCGGACCTCGAGACCTCCCCCTTAGCCCTTGTTCCTCGCTGGAATCCTGCAATATCTTGGTTGCCAATTAGACCCTTTGCGGTAATATACGTCATTGGTCACACTTGAGAGGGCCCCAAACACCTCAAACGCAGCAATTCCTGCAACTTTCCTTTTTATTTACCCAGCTAAAGTATGTGTGCCTAGCCTCGGAGGACCCCCGAACAAGAGACAGAACGAAAATCTCAACGAGCTTCCCCCATAATCCTGCATTACACACCTTGCAGCTTTCTCTCTCACTACTAGAACCAAAGATGGCTTCAAAGACCGCCGATCATCATCTGAGCTCCGGGGTCTCTGCGAGATTCTCCGGTTACGTTGTATATAATCCTCATGGACTTTCCTCTCCGACCTCCGCTCCTCCGCTCTCCGTCAATTGGATCTGTAATCACAAACAATGCGGTTCTTTAAAGCATTGATGTTGGGGGCTCAAGCCACCCTCGTCTACTCCATTGCTGCTGTCTTTAAGGAAACCGATAACTCTATCCCACTATTCACTTCGGACACAGACACGGTTTTGATCATTGACTCCGAAGGGGAATGGCCTGGTGTCATTCGTGCTTCCAACGACCTCATTAAGGATGTCATTGCCGTCACAAACGTTTCAGATGCATTGACCCTCCATAACTTCACAAACTCCGATGGTCTATCCGATATTGATATCTCCGCAGACACCGCCATTATCGTCGGTACCATTGGTAACTCTTCACTCATTGACGAGCTGGTAAGTGACGAGTTCATTAACGTCACTTCTGTTGCCGGAAAATGGGAGTCCTATGCCATTATATACCTCGAAGACTCTCCAATTGATGGTGTTTCCAACGTTATTGTCATTGCTGGTTCAGACAAGCGTGGATCCATTTACGGTATCTATTCCATCTCTGAGCAGATTGGTGTTTCCCCATGGTACTGGTGGGCAGATGTTCCAATTGCCGAAAGAGATGAGATATATCTCGATGTCTCAAACGACACTTACCAAAAGGAACCATCTGTGAAATACCGTGGTATTTTCCTAAACGATGAAGAGCCCGCTTTGACTGGATGGTTGAACCAAAGATACCCAGAAGGTGCTTACACACACTTCGTCCATGAGTTCTACCAGGATGTGTTTGAACTCCTCTTAAGATTAAAGGCTAATGCTTTGTGGCCAGCCATGTGGAGAGGTATGTTCTGGCTTGATGATGAGCTTAATGCTTACTACGCGGACTACTACGGTGTTGTTATGTCCACATCTCATACTGAACCTCTTCAGAGAGCTTCCAACGAGTGGAGTTATGAAGGCACTGGTGATTGGGATTATACTACAAACAACGAGTCCATCATTGAGTACTGGAGAGAGGGAATTGAAAGATCTAAGCAGTACGAAGGTATCTGGGTTGAAGGTATGAGAGGTCTTGGTGATACTGCCATGTCCGATAGTGTTGAGACTGCTCTTCTCGAAGAGATCATTGCCACTCAGAGAGAACTTCTCATAGAAGGATTTGGAAATGATACTGATATTACTGATATTCCACAAGTCTGGTGTCTTTACAAGGAAGTCCAGTCCTACTACCAACAAGGAATGGAGGTCCCAGATGATATTATTCTCCTTTGGGTGGATGACAACTGGGGAAACATTCGTCGTCTTCCACAGGGAAATGAGACAGACAGATCCGGTGGTGCTGGTATCTACTACCATTTCGATTATGTTGGTGACCCACGTAACTACAAGTGGATTAACACCATTTCTCTTGAGAAGACATGGCAACAAATGCATATGGCATTTGAGAAGGATGCTCAGGAATTCTGGGTTGTTAACGTTGGTGATTTGAAGCCATTGGAAGTTCCAATCTCTTATTTCATCGACTTGGGATATGACTTTGACACATGGGGACAACCTGGTAAAGTTGTTGAATGGACACAGAAATGGGCCCAACAGCAGTTTGGCGCAGCTTTTGAGAAGAACACCACCTCGATGGTTTCGGAGATTGCTGATATTATTGACTTGTATGGATTCTTGGCTGCTCGTCGCAAATTTGAGTATGTTGGTCCAGATGTTTTCTCCACTGTCAACTACAACGAAGCCACTCGTGTCTTGGCTGAGTGGGAAAATTTGAAGAACAGAGCACAAACCGTGTATGATTCTCTTCCAGAAGAGTACCAGGCCTCTTTCTTTGAAATGGTTCTTCATCCTTGTACTGCTGGTTGGATTGTCTATGATATGCAAGTGTATGCTGGCAAGAATGCCCTTTACGGTCTTCAAGTGCGTGATCAGACTAATGCTGCTGCTGAACGTGTTTTGGAGAGATTCCAAGATGATTACGACTTACAAATGCGTTGGGATGACCTTCTTGATGGCAAGTGGATTCATATGATGGATCAAGTCCATTTGGGATATATCTACTGGCAAAACCCTGTGAGAAACTCCATGCCTGGTGTTAAACAGATCCTTCTTAATGAGGAATCACGTGCAGGGTCTGCTTGTGTCACAGTCAATGGCGCTCTTGGTTCTGTTCCAGGAGACAGTTTGTACAATATGGCCACATATGACAACAACACCATCGAGCTTCCTCAGTTGGATCCATTCTCTGCAAATGGTACTGGTTGGATTGAAGTGTTCTCTCGTGGTCCTGAAGTCTTCGAATTTGAGTTCACGCCATGGAACGATTATGTCACGGTTACACCATCTACTGGTGTTTTCAACTCCACAAACAAGACTGTGGACAACTCTGTGTTTGTTCAAGTTGAGGTTGACTGGGACAGTGCTCCTGATGACTGGTCATTGGAATATATCAACTTCACCACCAACGTTTCAGACATCTGGTACACCACTGAGGTTGTGCTATTCCTTCCTATCAACAACACCAAGATCCCATCCAACTCCACATTCGACTACGGCTTTGTCGAGACAGGCCAATACATCTCCATTGAGGCTGAGCATTTCACTTATAATGTCTCTCAGAATGATACTTACTACGTCACAATTGATCGTTATGGACGTACCAAGTCAGGTGTTACTCTCTTCCCGGTTACTGTTGACTCCCAGGAGGCTACTGATGATGCTTCTTATTTGGAGTATGACTTCTACACTTTCACTGCAAATAATGAGACCAATATCACTTTGGTTCTCTCACCTTCACTGAATACTGATCCTTACAGACCTTTAAAGTATGCTATTGGTATTGATGACGAAGACCCACAGGTTATTCAGATCTACGAAGATCCAACGGATCCAACTGCTTATCCTGAAGGTTGGGAAGAGGCAGTGGAGCAGGCTGCTTGGATTAGAAACACTACACATGACTTGGGCTCTACAGGTGAACACGTCTTAAGGCTTTGGGCTCTGGAGCCTGGTGTTGTTTTCCAGAAGATTATGATTGATTTGGGCGGATTAGAGGAGTCCTTCCTTGGTCCTCCAGAGACATACTTCTTGGACTCTGAGTAAACTCTACATAAAACGAACTCTACAGATAATTCAAAAGAGGCACTATGTAGTTTATCTAGTACGAATGATACCAGCAGCGATCAAGATCTGAATCTTCTTAGCAACTTCTGGGTTCTTCATATGCTCCTGAAGAGCAGCTGGATTCTCTCTTCCTTGATTGAGGATGGAGTTCATGACTGGGTCTTGCATGATAGCGGCAACTTCTGGGTCTCTAGAGGCTCTTTCAATAGTTTGTTCTGGAGTTTCATTTGGCTGAGCGGCGAATCTCTGGGAATAAGCCTTGGCTAAGAGTTGGTCAATTTCACGCGTGCTTGAGCCGTTGTTAACAGCAACATCCTTCTCCCTAGCCTCTTCAAGTGTCTTAACAGCACTTGAGAAGTCTTTAACTGCAATCTCAGCAGTAGCTTTACGGATGTAAGCTCTGACAAAGTTTGGATCCTTCTTGATAGCCAACTCACAGTCCTTGATAGCGTCTGGGAAGGACATCAACTTAGCCAATGCAGCAGCTCTGTTCGAGTAACCACGAGCATCTTCAGGAGCACGCTTGATCATTTCAGTGTAAGCAGCGACAGCCTTTGGCCAGTCACCCTTTGTGAAATGCTCTTTACCTTCAAGACGTGCCTCTTCAGCCTTCTCCGGGTTGATATAACTCTTTGCCTCCAAATCCTTAATGAGTTTCTGGGTAGCTCTAAGCTTGGTCAAGATCTCTGGGGTTCTGTGCTCAGTCAAAGACTTCTCAAAGTATTGAACTGCTTCTGGGTACTTCTCAAGTTTGGAGTAGGTGGTACCCATACGTGCAAGGGACTTGGCAATGACTTTGTAATCAGCATGGACTTCACGACCCTTATCGATAGCCTGTTGACATGTTTGAAGAGTTGTTTCGTAATCACCCTTTTCGAACTCAGCAGCAGCTCTGTTGTTCAAGTATGTGACATCTGGATATAATTCGAAAGCTTCGTTGTATTTGGCAATTGCTTCATCGAACTTTCTCTGTTTGTAGAGTTTGTTACCTTCAGCCTTTGCAGCATCTGCAGAAATCTTGGAATCATCTGTCTTCCCTTCATCAGAGACTTTAACATCACCATCTTGGTCCTTCTCTGGTTGCTTAGTTTCTGGTTTAGTCTCCTTTGGTGTTTCCTTTGGAGCCTCTGGAGCTGGTGGAGCCATTGGAGAATCGTCATTAAGGTCAATTCCCAAAAGAGCACCCATAATAGTCAAAAGACGTGGATCAGACATCATCAAGTTAGCACCAGCCTGTGGGTTTGCCTGGATCTGAGCCACCTTCTCCACAAGAGAAGGATCATTCATCAACTCTGCAGTCTTTGGGTTTTTCTTCAAGCTCTCAATCAAGTTTGGGTTACTGAAGATGTTGTCAAGACCCATACCTGGGTTAGAAGATCTTGCCTGCTTAAGGGAAACAACAGAGTCCAAACCTTCCTTAGCAAGCTTGTTGGAAGGATCAAGCTCCAAGGCTTTCTGGTAGGAAGCCTCGGCAGCATCGAGATCGTTAAGACCAAATTGAGCGGCAGCAACACGAGAGTAACCCTTGGCCCAAGTTGGATTAATCTGAACTGTCTGTAAAGCGTCTTCTAACGCGTGGTCGAACTGTTTCAAAGAAGCATATGAAGCTGAACGGTTGGAGTAGAGGACGTGGTTTGGTTGTGGAGACACCTCGATGGCCTTAGTGAAGAACTCAATGGCCTTCTGGTAATCTTTAGCAGCGAAAGCCGCGTTACCTTGACTCTTGTACTCTTCAGTAGACATTGGACTGCTTCTTACAGAGAGATTACAGGAAAAGAGATCGAAGGGAGAGGGTTGTCGGTATATAAATGGACGCGAAGGAAATTCTAGAAAAAACGTTGCTCTTACCATTAACCCGGACACCAGTATATACATGATACCTTCTCATTAAAGCAGTTTACTCCATCGAAGTAGAGAGTGTTCCTTCGATATAATAGAGAGGTGTAGATGATAGACATAAGGTGACAATTTATCCAGATCGTCGACATATAAAACTGCTCCTGTTACCATGTGCCCTTGTCCATATTTTTTTTTTTTCAACACACACTTCGCTTCTCTCTCTTTTTATACCCTCTAAACTCTTTAAACAATGGAGTTCAACACTGCTACACGAAACTTTGAGCAATGGTTGCTCTCCTCGGGCTACCAAGTCTCTCCAAAAGTGAAGATCGCAGATCTAAGGCCTGACCAAGGGCGAGGTCTGATAGCACTCGAACCCATCAAACAAGATGAAGTGTTATTCTCCATCCCACGTAACGTCATGCTGAATATCGAGACAGGCACACTTGCCCAAGTCCATCCAGAGAACAAGGAGAAGCTATTAACGAAATATAACCACTGGGAGGGCTTGATCCTTACTATTCTCTTTGAACTCTCGTTAGGAGATGCGAGTAAGTGGGCACCATACTTCAACGTTCTTCCTGAGAAGTTCACCAGTCTGATGTTTTGGAACGAAGAAGAGTTGAACTATCTCAAACCATCACTTGTTTTATCTCGAGTGGGCCAACAAAAGGCCGAAGAGTCATATAACAGACTTATCCCTGCTGCATTAGAAGACTTGCACGTCTCCATGGATGTTTCGCTGAGTAGGTTCCATCAGGTTGCAAGCACGATCATGTCGTATTCATTTGATGTTGAAAGACCAGACTTTAATGAAGATGAAGAAGATGATGAGTGTGTGAAATATGACGGATACTTCAAATCAATGGTGGCGTTGGCAGATACATTAAATGCTGATACAAAACTCTGCAATGCCAACTTGTTCTACGAGACGGATTTCCTCGTTATGAAGGCGGTCAAAGACATCCCAGCAAATGAACAGATATACAACACTTACGGAGACCATCCAAACAGTGAATTACTAAGAAGGTACGGATATGTCGAGTGGGATGGGTCTAAATTCGACTTTGGTGAGTTACCTCTACAAACCATTCATGAAACCATTGTGAGCTACTTTGAATTACCATATACTTTCATCGAACAATGTTTGGATTTGATATCAGAGGCTGATGTTGAGGAGATTGAAGAAGACATCGTTTGTGATTCATACGATGCTTATAATGATGGTGAAATCAATCCAGAGGTCCAAATCCTGATTCAAGTACTCACTACACTCTCTCAAATTGCTAAAGTTGAAAACGTCATGAACTCTTCAAAAGATGCACTTGCAAAGACTATCAATAGAGTATTAAAGAAGTGTTATCAGTTGATTGAATCAGGGTCGATGACCCAGGGAGCCGCTTTGATCTGGGAACAATGCATTACGTCTCGTTTAAACGACTATCCAAGCCATGCATTCAGAGATTTCATCCTTCCACAACCTCATGAACGTCTAAACAAAGTGAAGATGAGTGAATGCATCTTAAAATCTGAAGTTGGGTCCTTACAAGCATGTGCCAAGTCGTTTGAGAAGTTCAAGCTTATTGATGATGAGAAGTTGACAAGAAACATCCTCAAGAGGAAACTGGATGGAACGGATAAATCAAACAAAAGACAAAAAATTTAATTCTTCTTCGAGATACCTCCAACTCGTATGTATAACTTTGACTTAACCCTTGGTGTTTCTCCCAACGTTGCATTTGTCTTAAAACTGTCATCACTCGTAGCAACTGCTAACTTATCCTTATTACAATCCATAGCCACCACACTCTGACCAAGGGAAAACTGTTTAAGTCTCTTCTTAGCAACATGATTCCAAATACACACATTCCCATCAGCGCCTGCAGTGAGTAGCGTCTTGCTATTGAACGATAGGCAATTGACAGGAGAAACGAGATCCATATCAGATGATGATAACCTATGACACTTGAACGCATACTTTCTCATCTGAGACTCTGTAGAAGGATCGAAATACTCAATAGCAACACGTCCCTCGATGGAACTCTGGGCATATCCTTGTGCATCAGGCATACATTTGACATCCCTAGTTTGGTACTTCAAGCCACTTTCCCTTATCTGTAATGGTTCCAAAGGCGATCGTACGTCATAGATATGAACTGTTCTATCTGACATTGAAACGACAACTGTATCATTGATTGAGTCCATGGCGAATACCTTCCCTGGTAATGTCACCTTATGGATAGCTTTGTTTGTACGCGTATCCACGTATTGTAAGGATTTATCCCAGGAGCCAGCCAGTAGAGTGTTCGGATCAATAGCGATAAGGGATTGTATCCCCAGCTCATGCTTACCTCCAATGGAGCTAACACGCATGTTTTCAAAGTCAATCTCTTGGATCTCTCCACTGGTGTTGGATAAGAAGGAGCGCCTCTGGTTCCAACACACTGAGAGAACTGGGGAGTCAGTGGGTAGTTTCGTCAACAGTATAGCATCAGAGTATAGTGATAGACCTTCCCATGAACCGACCAATAAGTGATCATAAACTGGAGAGAATTTGATAGAAGAGACGATATCATTGGGTCCTTCTGGTAACTCGACTTTTTGATGTATTGTTAGCCTCTTACTTGTTGGATAATTGGGAAGATTTACATACAGAATCCGTTATTCATACTCTTCCTTATTACTTGTTAACACTTCTTGAAATATAATATGCAGGTTACTACTTGTTCTTCTAAAGGCGGATTTGTAAAGAGGTTATAAGGTAGAAAGGAAGTGTGTCTTTGTTGACAAAAGGTGTCCGGGTGTGTAAGCGCGGGGTGGCCAGGGCCTCGGCTCAACAATTTTGCTGTCTACTGTCATCTCCTTTTGTTCTTTGCCTGTTCTTCTTCTATCTTCCTTTTACTTCCATCTATAACCCATCACCTTCAGTTCTACGAGAAGCTATAACCATGGACGTATCTTTCCTCAAATGGGAAGACGATAAGTCCACAACATCGTTTGTACAGGACATCTCCAGCTTCTTTACACAAGATGAACTAGCTGCCACGTCTTCCAGAAAGAGCACAGATTCCGCTTCCATCAGTTCTGACACTATCAAGCAGCAGCCCAAATCACAGCTCATGGATGTTCTGATTGAGAAGCTCCTATCCATGGCGCTGCCCTCTGACGGTGCTCAAGGCAGGGTCCAAGCAGGCAGAGCACGCCCTTTGCTCTCTGTTCAAATCATGAGTAAGAACTTTATCCAATTGAATTCCAGATTATCATTTCCCTTTGGAGTCATTGATAACGTTATTAAGTTCTTTTCGTGGGAAAACCCTTCATTGACACTGACTATATTGACACTATTTACCCACATTGTCTTAAACCCATTGCCCATTCTCTCCTCTTTACCATTCTTCTTCGTCATCATCTACATAATGACTCCGGCATATACCACAAAACACCAGCCTGATCAATTCACAATATTGGGGAAGAACAATCCTGTATTGGCTGAAGGACCTGACCTTCAACAGGCTGAAACACCCAAGCCAGCATCCGAATTCTCCCAGGAATTCATCCTGAATTTGACAGATTTACAAAACCATATGACGTTATACGTCATGTGTTGGGATTCAATCGTTAAGTTTTTGGGCAGATTTGCTTATTACAAAGATGAAGCAGTATCTCCGTTCGTTTTCTTGACTTGCCTATTGGCCGGAACTACAATGCTGTTATTTGGTGATTCCTTGATTGCGTTGATACCTATCAAGTTGACACTAATAATAATTGGTTGGTGTATCACTACTGCATTCCACCCCTATTGCTATGATTACATCTTCAACATGGTTTATTCTGAAGATACAAGGTATTTCATTCTGGGGAAGACTAACAAGATGGAGGAGCTCATACACTCATACTTCCAATTCGATGAGCCTCAAGAACAGAAAGAAGTTGAGATCTTTGAAATCCAGCAGTTCAACAAGGAAACTAAAGAATGGAACCTATTGTTCTTCCTGGACAACGATTTCAGTGAGGTGTCAGAATCAAGAATCTATTACGATGAGAAACCAATTGGTACAACTTCAAAATCTTCAGTGATGCCTCCAAAGAACTGGGAATTTGTCACAACAGATTGGAAAATTGATCTCTCACCCGAGATTTGGATCAAGACCCATCTCATCTCTGGTGTTGTAAGAACTGACAACGAGACCAAGTGGGTGTATGACCTCAGCGCCAAGGAGAACGACTACCAGCCACAATATAGAAGAAGAAGATGGACTAGAAGCGTGACCAGAAAATCCATGCTTAATGATGATACAGATGATTAATGAACGTGACCCCCCTTTTTATATGATGCTTTTCTGCTTTATCATGATCCCATAAAGTCACTAAGATTGAGTAATCCAGACTTCCCACGCTGTTCTGATTCCCGCTTCTGTGATAACAAATTGGAGAGATTGTTCTTCTTTCTCTTCTTAGCTCTTTCTCTAGCCTTTATAGTCTGATCTTGCGCCTTTGCAGCTGGGCTCCACTCTGCTTTAAACGGCTTAACCTCAGGTTTTGTAGTGGTCAGAACCTCCTTCATGGTCTTATTGCAACAGAAACATGAAACCATGAGCTTGCGGCCACCCTTGTATGATACTCTCATGGACATGTTGTATCCTGGAATGAGGATGGTGTTACAATGAGAACAGTACTTGGACGAAGGTAATGAAAGTCCCTTCTTGTTGAATGTCTTGATGAGCTTGAGGGTATAAGCGGCTCCTAGTTCAGGGACTTCAGGGACGGAGTGGGAGAGGTCGTAAAGGTGTCGCACGTGTTCCATTATGCAAATGAAAGATCAAAGAGCAATATTTAAAGAATCGACACCAAGAATAAAGGTAGAATAAGAGAAAAAGAGAGTAGAGAAGGAGGCAGAAGAAGGGGGAAAAAAGGTCGGAACTCAGAAATTCCGACCACACACTTCGCGAAAATCCCAAAGGTAAACAAAACCAAAAAAGTAAACAAAACCCCTGACGTATGAACCGACCCATAAACAACAAGGGAAAACGTCCACTTTCACACAACCAGAGAGTTCTCACTAAAGAAGATCAGAAGTTCAATTTACATACCCGACAAAGAACTTCCTTTCGCTTTATCTACCTGAACCCTACTTCTCTTCCCCCAAGGGGAACCACACAAAACCTGAAACGTAACCGCAACCATGAACAACAACAACTACCAAGGTCTGCCCAACCCAAATCAATCATTGGACTATGATCTATGGGTTAACAGTCTTGCCAATATTCCTGAAGGTGTGTTACAAAACACTCCATTGACAAGTCACATCCTTCAACAGATGAATGCCCCACCGCATCCACTCCATCCGGAGATCGATCTGTACTATGATTCCCCAGAGAGATTCTACAGAGAGATCATCAACGAATCTCCAATAATCTCACGTACCCCACAAGTCGGTCGTACACCGTTAAGAAATCTAAGTATCAACTTCAGCACTCCCAATTTCTTGAAAAACCTTGACACTAAGGGTCTCACGCCTTTGAAGAATCAGTTCAATAACGAAATGTTTCAAACCCCATACGGTGCCAAAGTTCCCAGATCAACTGCTTCAAACACTTACAGGGAGGAACCATCGACGTTGAATTCTTCTCCAACAACCATCAAAATGGGTTCTTCCGCAGTGAAGGCCGATACCGAGGGCGTTAAGATTCTACCACCGTCTCCAACACCTGTATCCAAGGCATTCCAAGAGCCAACCGGTGCACCAAAGATGGGACGGTTCACCAAGACCCCGGAACCCGAGAAGAAGAAATCCAAGCCGGCACAAACTTCTAATTTCCAAATCATTATGACTGATGTTAACTCTTTTACCAATAACGTTAAACCACCAAGGAGAAAGAAGAAGCTTACACGCTCTTCGACAGTGGATCAATCCTCTAAAGTCATGAAGAAGTCTCTAAAGAGAACTCTATCACAACCACAAGCTAATAAGGTATTAGATGATATGAACTTACAACCGATCCAACCGAATATCCAGCCGGTACAACAGCAGATCCCGATACAGCAACAACAGCAGCAACAACAGCCACAGCAAGTTCCGCAACCACAGATACAGCAACCAATGCAAATGCCAATACAGCAGCAATATGGAACATATCAGCAAGGACAGGCTTATCAGCAGACTTATCAGCAACCGTATCAAGGACAAGAGAATGTATTCGAAGTTAGAGATGATGGGGAGAGATATTTTTAAAAGAGAAAGGAACAATGATTGGATGAACAATGGGTTTTTGTTAAGGTTTTTTATTAATTTTTGGTTTCTTATGGGTTTTTTATTTTGTTAACAGAATTTATACATGTTTTTCTTCTTTATTATAACAGTCTTTATTGTTCTTCATTCATTCCCCAACCCATTCAAGAACACGAACGATCTCACCGTGGATCTCCTTAGTGGATGATCTAACATTTGAGTTCTTTTCAATCTGAGCAAGGATGGAATCCCATAGCTGGAACTTTTGGTTGTTAACCATAGTGGATAACAAATCATCACGCAATTGAATGGCACTCAAATATCTGTTTGTCAACCCAGTACTATCACGGATAGAATTAGCCTGTTGCTTCTTTAATCTCGTGATGATGATATCGGAAATCTCTCTAATCTTGGATTGTCTCTTTTGATACTGTGTCACTTTGTAATAAAGTCCACTAAGCACCGAAACGATAACGGAGAGGACAACGAGGTATTGCTTGTTGGCCTCAAGTCTCTCATAAACCTCCTTTTGGAACTTACACGACATGCTCAATTTAGCGCCCGAAGTCGATCTGAGAATGGTTTTGTGTTTTGGCAGAAGATGTGCCTCCTCTTCATCTTCATCGGAGGAAATGTCGTGTGAGGCTGATCCTTCACTGTCAATGTCGGCAACTCGTAACTAAAAAAAATGCGTTAGTATTTCATGTTTTGCAAAGTAAAATGGGCCCACACTTGCCTTACAGTTATTTCTGGTTCATTTCCAAGATCTTCAAGAACCTTGGCCCAAATTTCATCGAACTCCTCATCACTTATAGATGCCTTCTTGGAACTGTAAAAGAATTGATACAATTCCTCATCACTGATTCCAACTTCAGAATCATCACCATCACCACACTTAATCTTCGCATTTCTCGTTCTGAGAAGGTCCAAACTCTTAGACACAACTTCGTTGATGATATTCTCCTTCTCTTGATCCTTGACACAGTAATCACTGAATGGAAGAAGGTTGTAAAGCTTGTACCACGGCTGATAGACAATGTAGTCCTGCTTACATCTGATCTTCATGCTTGGTAAACAAATGGCATTATCAGGACACTTCAGGCACTCTGGTCTCACGTTGTCAAGTAATGATTCGAGCTTTTGGGTATACTCATTATCAAACTCAAACGTTGGCTGATAAATCTCTGAGCCGCAGTATCCAATAAGAACACGTTGCTCACGGTACCAGAGACCCAGGATAACAATAGAAACAAATCCAAAAAAGATGAAGATCTGTTTGAAGGTATCAAATACAGAACACCAGTTAATCAATGGCGTTTGTTTAGTTGGTACTGATGTCTTTTCTTCAGAGAAGATCTCATTGACTTGCTTGATGGCCTCTTCTGTTTCTTGTAAAACAGTTGCATTAGTAGACTCAATCTCATTCTGAAGGTTTATTAAACTGGTATCCTTTTCTTTATCTTCCTCATCATTAGACTCAATCTGTTCAAGGTCAATAACAACATCATCCTGTTTCTCAACAACGTCTTCCTGTTTCTTACCCACGTTCAAAGTCTTTGCAAATCCTGAACTTAGGTTAAACTTGGAGAAGTCTGGAATCAATGATCTTCTCGTAGAACGTGATGGTGTTTGGTGTGGTGAACTGTCCAAAGAAATACGACTAGCGTTTCCATCCAATGGTGTCGTAAATGTTTCAGACGCCTTTGGGGTGTCTTTCAAAGAGTGTTCAGGTTCCACAGGTTGTTCAGGTTCCACAGGTTCAATTGGTAGCTCTGGTTCTTGAGACTGCTCTGACTCATGCCTACCAAAGCTGATATCTGCCTTATCCTTGAACAAAGGTGAAGAGTTTTCAAACTTGGAGATTCCGTAAGACTTTGAAGGTGACTTCTTTGGTGACTGTACCTGTGGAGACGATGAGAAGGCGGTCTTACGAAGGGACTTCTTTGCTTTAGCAGGTGATTTTGTTGTCTCGGCAGTTCTCTTACGAGGAATTGTTTTGAAATCTGGAGATGAGGGAACGTTTTGGAACACGTTATCGTTTGTGAACGAACTATCAGCCTTAGGGTCAACTTTGAATTGTGAGATCTTGGTATGCTCCAGAAGCTCAACATCAGAG
The DNA here is from genome assembly GCA_030580135.1 of Petasospora easanensis. Taxonomy (NCBI): domain Eukaryota; kingdom Fungi; phylum Ascomycota; class Saccharomycetes; order Phaffomycetales; family Wickerhamomycetaceae; genus Petasospora; species Petasospora easanensis. The sequence goes on along the minus strand of JAKTSI010000028.1, from coordinate 32,543 downwards.
TCTGAGCTTGATTCATCCACTGGCTCAACAGGCTCAACCTTTTTACGCGTAGTTCTCGTTGGCTTCTTCACCTTAGCTGACTCCAATTTTGGTTTGACCGCCTTAGAAGCTGGGGATTCGGACTTGACTTTCTTCTTTGGTACTTTCAAATCAGGAATATCTTGAAGCTTTTCAACAGGAGCCTCTTCTTTAGTCTTCTTCTTCCTTGGTGACTTTCTTGCAGGTTCAGGTTCATCTGCGACCACTTTCTTCTTCTTTTTCTTCTCAACTATTTCGATGTTGTCATGGTTAGCAACAACACCTTGAAGCTCCACGAGTCTCTTAGCAGCGGAAGGCTTCACCTTTTCATTGAACAAGTTAATCAAGTCCTGCTTCTTAGCACCAGCTGGGAAAGCGATGTCATTCTGGACTAACACGCCTCTCAATTGTGCAACTTTGTATTTGGACGGGTTGAAGTCTGTGAGGCAGGTTAGTAAACGATCAAAACAACGCGGGAGGGAAACAAGAACACGTACCCGGCTGGAGATACTCGTACTCATCAAAGTTCATTGTTACAATGAGCGATAACGAGATATATAAACACAACAAAAACAAAACTGAACGAGGGACGATGGCGGTTAAAAAGTTTGTTTTGATTTCCCTTTGTTTATGTTTTCAGATTCGTCCGGGTAATGCAGATGGTGTCCGGGTGTGTTTTCAGCGCTTTTCCCCCTCCCGCAATTTCCCCAAATTCTACACGTCACAAGCATCAACTACAGCACCTTTAGCATAAGAACAGAGAACAAGCAAAGAACAATGGGCGAGCACGAGAAGCCAGACTTCAACCCTCCAGGGGGCAAGATCGGCAAATATCAAATCATTAGAACCCTCGGTGAGGGTTCCTTTGGTAAGGTGAAATTGGCGTATCATTTGACGACTGGCCAGAAAGTTGCGCTTAAGATCATTAACAGAAAGACGCTTGCCAAATCGGACATGCAGGGAAGAATTGAGCGTGAGATTTCGTACCTCCGTTTACTCAGACATCCACATATCATCAAGCTCTATGACGTTATCAAGTCCAAGGATGAAATCATCATGGTTATCGAGTTTGCCGGCAAGGAGCTATTCGATTACATCGTGCAAAAGGGTAAAATGGAAGAAAACGAGGCACGTAGATTCTTCCAGCAGATCATCAGTGCTGTGGAATACTGCCATCGTCACAAGATTGTCCATAGGGACTTGAAACCGGAGAATTTACTCCTTGATGACCAGTTGAACGTCAAGATTGCAGATTTCGGATTGTCCAACTTTATGAGTGATGGTAATTTCCTAAAGACAAGTTGTGGATCTCCAAACTATGCTGCTCCAGAGGTGATTAGCGGTAAGTTGTATGCCGGTCCCGAAGTTGATGTTTGGTCATGCGGTGTTATCTTATACGTGATGTTGTGTGGTCGTTTACCATTTGATGACGAATTCATCCCTGCTTTATTCAAGAAGATCTCCAATGGTGTCTACACAATCCCTAACTACCTTAGCCCTGGTGCTAAGAATCTCCTGACAAGAATGCTTGTTGTGAATCCTTTGAACAGAATCACTATCCATGAAATCATGCAGGATGAATGGTTCACGGTGAACATCGCTGACTACTTACTTCCAAACGACGTTCCAAAGAAACACACAGATATTGATGAGAACGCCATCAACCAGTTAATCCGTACCATGGGATACGACAGAGACGAAATCATGGAGACGTTGAAGAACAACACCCAGAACGAGATTATGGATGGTTACCTCCTCATCAAGGAGAACAAGATGCTTCTCGATGACATCAAGAAGAACGGAGGTGAGGAGACGGATAAGTTGGACGCATTCTTAAGTCAGTCCCCACCAGCATCTTATGAACACAAGGAGAACACACATGAACAGAAGAGCATCAAGGATGAAATCACATACCAGGCCCTTTCTCCAAATTCAATGGGCCAACACGACTCTCAAAGCACAATTGCCATCCTGCCAACATCCTTACCACAGATACACAGAGCAAATATGGCCCAATACGGACCTGAGTCCGCTGCTAAGATTAATCCAATCAGTAACAAGAAGTCCAAGACGAGATGGCATTTCGGTATCAGATCAAGATCTTATCCATTAGACGTTATGGGAGAGATTTATAGAGCATTGAAGAACCTAGGAGCAGAGTGGACCAAGCCTAATGAGGATGAGCTTTGGACAATCCGTGTACGCTGGAAGTACTCGCCAAACTCCAACACTGAAGAGGTTAAGATCCCAGAGATGATGAAGATGATTATCCAACTGTTCCAACTGGAGCCAAATAACTATCTTGTGGACTTCAAGTTTGATGGATGGGAGAACAGTGATGGAACTACTAAAGAGACAAAGAACGACGATGAGATTAGTAGTTTCTCTGCATATCCTTTCTTACATCTTGCTACGCGACTCATTATGGAATTGGCTGTGAACAGTCAGGGAGGTTAATATTGCACAAATTTGTTTTTGGAATTGAGTGTAGATTTGTATTAATAGCACCAATAATGCGTTTCATTACACAGATGCCGATCTTTACTTACTTTATACGCGTCTTTACGCGTCTGGCCCATTTCTTGCCAAATGAGGAAGTATAATTGAGTGTTGCCATGGAAACACAGCGCACTTAGTAAACACGCAAAAGCGCGTCGCGTCTACTCCTTCACACTGAAAAGATGTTCTTTCTTTTCGTTTCTTTCTCTCTTTCTTCCAATCAATCGGACCTATCATTCAATCTATCAAAGTATTCTGTCTCTAGGAATGTCAGAACTACGAACAGTGCACACAAAGATCCACAAGGCCCGAAAAATGGTGGTCCTTACAGGAGCTGGTATCTCTTGTAATGCTGGAATCCCAGACTTCAGATCCTCCACAGGTCTTTACAAGCTGACGCAATCACCGAAGATAAAGGGAAAAGATCTCTTTGATATCAGTTTATTTAGCAGGAAAGATACCCTCGAGTGTTTTGCTCTATTCATGTCAAACCTGTATCTATGCTCGAAAGACGCCAGACCTACAAGGACACACAAGTTCATCGCATCACAGATGTCCAAAGGAAAGCTGTTCAGATGCTACACACAAAACATTGATGGTATTGAATCCAAGTGTGGACTGAATTCCAAACTGGAGGAAGAAGAGGGACAATTGACACCGCTTCAGAGATGGAAGAGACTACAAGTCGTTCAACTCCATGGTGATATGAATACACTATCATGTACTAATTGTGCTAACCTGAGCGAGTGGAACACACAAAACTTGACAACATTACAGAAAGGAAACCTCCCTGAGTGTCCTCATTGCGTGGAGATGGCAGAACTACGAAGATTGGCAGGAAAGAGAAACGCAGGCCAAGTTGGCTCATTAAGGCCAAACATTGTTCTCTACGGTGAGAACCACCCAGAATCCGACATGATAACATTGGGATTGAATTCCGATATGAGGACACGCCCAGATTTGCTTTTGATTATGGGAACATCACTCAAAGTTCATGGAGTCAAACAGCTCGTGAAAGGTCTAGCAAAGGCAGTGCATTCTAAAGGAGGTATTGTGGTATTGGTGAACAGAGAGAAACTTTCAGGATGGAATGGTGTGATTGATTATCAAATTGAATCTGACTGTGATACTTTTGTTCAACAATACGAAAGATTCGAAACCATGGCACTGACACCACCATCTACGCCAAAGAAGTCTTGTAAGAGAAACTTCACTGTGTTTGAAGATGCTACTTCACCAAGCAAAAGGCAGACAACATCACCAACTAAAAAGAAGAAGACAGAGACACCAAAGAAGAACCGGAACCCACTTCCAACACCAGAGACTACACCTCGTGCTCGCCGCATCACAACCCCGGAAAGCACGCCTCGTGCCCGTCGTGTTCTTGGTGCTTCAAATCTGTCCAGAAAGAGTCTGACCAAAAAACTTATGGGAGCCTAAGGGCTTGGCTACACCACCGTGTTTAATATTAATGCATTAATGCGATTTATTATCAAAACGGGGAGGGATTCCCGTGGCACGTGTACTAGTGTAGCTTGAGGTGCATGCGCTATCAGCGGAGATCGGAGTATAGGAACCCCGGGGACATCGGGCACAAAGGGGAAAGGACACTCTAAGACAAAAGGGTATAATCCTGAGTGTATAACATACTATTCGGCTTCTTTACTCTTAACACTGCTATCTCTTTGCCTATTTGTAGTGCCAGGTGGCAGGCACCCGACCCCACGTTGGTACCCCAGGGGCCACGTTTTCTGCAGGTCCCCCAAGCAAAAAAGGGGAACCAATAAATCCAAATGAGACTAATGCATCACAGTAAACAGCCTGCGTCCGGGCCGGTTCACTTCTGGGTCGCTCTCTGGTGAACAATGCATTCGTCTTTGTTTGTGCCGAGGAGTTATAAACTCGGGGGAAAGACCACTTCCCTTGTATCTTCCCTCCCATTCTTCTCACCACCACAATGAAGACAGCCATCCTTCTCCTTGCCCCAATCGTGGCCGCAGCTTACCCTCGTTCCAAGCCATACCCTCAAGACTCCATTGAGCAGTATAATGTGCTTAGATACTCCGGAACCACAGGCCCTTACGTCGAGGCCAGAGGCTATGGTATCGACACTGAGGTTCCCTACCAGTGTAATGTGACACAGGCACATCTGTTCATGAGACACGGCGAGCGTTATCCAACTACTGGAACTGGAGCATCCCAGAAGACAATCTACCAGAAGATCAAGAATGCCACCGAAGACATTGAGAACCCTGTTGGTCCATTGGCCTTCTTCAAGGACTATCCATTCTTTGTTACTGATGATGCTTACTTGGAGACTGAATCCAATGCTGGCTACTACGCTGGTTTGAAGGATTGTTTTGACACTGGTGCCATTCTAAGAGGAAGATACGGCGATCTCTTTGATGCAAAGACGGTCCACCCAGTCTTTGCAGGTGGTCAGGCTCGTGTCGTTGAGTCTGCAAAGGCTTTCGGAAAAGGTTTCTTCGGTGCTAATTACACGGATTTGTGCTCTATCCAGGTTATCCCAGAAGAAGAGACTCAAGGTGCTAATTCATTGACCACACACGATGCTTGCACCAACTACAATGGCTCTTTATACTCTGATTACATTGATGCCTTTGATGACAACACCAAGTACTTGGACAAGGCAGCTGCTCGTATCAATGCCCTTTCTCCAGGTTACAACTTGTCATCTTCTGACATTTACAACTTGATGGGATACTGTGGATTTGAACTTAACGTCCAGGGATACTCCAAAGTGTGTGAGATCTTTACCATGGAGGAGTGGCTCCACTTTGACTACTCCAAGTCTTTGGAATACTACTATGAGAACGGTCCAGGTTACAACTTGTCCATTGCCCTTGGTTCCGTGTACGTTAACAATACCTACACTTTGATGAAACAGGGATCTGATTATCCATACAACCTCACCTTCTCCTTCTCCCATGACTCCGACCTCATGACGTTTGCCTCTGCTTTAGGAATCTACGACTCTGACTCTCCTCTCACCAACGAGGAGATCGACTTCAACATCCAATATAAGACAAACCAAATTGCTCCAATGGGTGGCAGATTCATTACAGAGAGATTGGAGTGCGCAGATGTTCTCACTGGTGAGGTTGACGTGTATGCCCGTGTGATTGCCAATGGTGTCGTTGTACCAATCTCTGGATGTCAAAGTGGTCCTGGATTCTCATGTCAATTGGATGAATACTTTGAGGTCTTGAATGATCGTCTTGATGGTATGACTTATGTCGAGTCATGTGGTGTGAATGCCTCTTATCCTCAGTATACTACCTTCTACTGGGACTGGAATGTCACATTCGATGACAACTAGAAAACTCTTTATACCCTTCCCTTTTCCTTTTTCGACGTCTACTCATCTTTGAAACTTTCTCAGAGTATGATAAACATTTACTGCTTGATATAAATGAAACCTAATTGGTCAACTTCATCTCCTGACTCACCGTAGAATCCAGCAATTTGGTAACCATCTGGAGCAGTGAACGTGGTACATGTGTCTGTCTCAGTTCCTGCACTCACAGAGTTACCAGAGGAGGTCTCAGCGGAAATGTAGAATCCTCTAGTCTCATCGTTGTAGTCACCAGTACACACAACGGCAGAAGTCCAGTACTCATCATCACCAAGCGTCAAGCTGGATTCGTTCCCACCATCACCACCGTGGGAGAAAGTTGTACCGTCACTGAGCGTCAAACCAACGGAGTCAAGCCTTTCGTTACCTCTGAAGGTCAAACTCTCAACCTTTGTACCAGTTGTAATGCTCTCAATGTCGTTGAAGTAGTCACTGTTATCTCCACCAACCAATGCAGAAGTCTTGTACTCATCACTCAGAGTGTAAGTAAAGTTCACAAGAATTGGATTATGATCAGACAGCTGGTTACCCTCATAGGTAAAGATATCTGCGACATAGTCAAACTCAATGGCAGACAAATCAATGGCCTTGGAACCTCTGTAGAAAACCTTATCGACAATCTCACAGGTCAAAGTGGTAGCAGGCAAATCGCAGACCAAGGCATCTGCACCCTTGGCTGGAGCGACACCACCAAGTTCCAACTCAACCCAAGCATCAGTAAGACCATTTTGATCACTGAAGATGGAGATGTTGTCCAATTCTCTGGTGTAACGACAGTTAGTATCACCATAGACAATGACGGATTCACCATAGGCAGATGCATCGATCCAGTCTGCAACTTGTTGCAGGTTGGAGTTTCTAGCAGTCTCATCCTCATCTTCAACACCAGCGTCAGCATGAAGGTTAATAAAGTTGATATAGACACCTTCCTCCAATTCAACCTTCATATGGGTGAAGCCCTTTGGCGTCAAACAGTCGGACTCAGAAGCATCAGAGCAAGTGTCCCATTTGACTCTTTCAAAATTGATCCAGTCATAGTTTGAAAGGGTGTTCAATCCAGATCCAAACACAATTCCACCAGATGTAGCAGTTCTATAAGGATGATCATCGTACTCGTACAGGGTTGCGTGGTAGTTGAAGTCCTCCTGAACATGGATGATATCGAGAGAGTCCCTGTACTCTGCAAAAATCTCACCAATGTGCTGGGTAGCCGTAGTTTTATCCAATGTCTCATCATTATCCTGAAGGATCTCTGGAATTCCAGCAACGTTGAAGGTCAAAACATTGAACCCTCCGTCAGCCAAGACGAGTGCGAGCTGTGAAAGAAGTAAAAATGGAAGCATTTGTGTTTGGTCCCCTGTACCTCAAAGGGGTCCACCACACAAAGGGGACGGGGAAAACAGCCTATTATATACAGATCATCAGTCAATTTGCATTCTCTCCGATATTTTACCCCTCGTGGCCTGAAATCTCAGGATCATCTTCTTGCGATTGGCACCTGTGCAGATCTTCACCACCTAAAATTTTGATCTGCGGCATGGGCAGACCTGCATCCGAGATCTTCACAAGGGTCCCCCTAAATCCACGTGTCCATATTTCTATACTACAAAGAAGTATACATATGCAAACTTTCTACTTTATAATAAATAATTCACTGCTCTGGGATGTCATCGTGGAAGTACTTTCCCTCCAATGTTGGCTTAATGACACCCACTCTGATGCAGAAATCACCGAAATGCTCACCTTCTTCTCTCTCCAACGCCCATCTCTTGAACAAAGGTTTCAAGATATCCAACACCTCCTGCTCCTTAATACTCTGTCTGTAGATCTTGTTCAAACGCTGGCCATGGTAACCACCACCCAACATCAGGTTGTAGACACCATAAGCCTTACCAACAAGGGCAACCTCCGCGAGCCAAGGTCTGGCACAACCGTTAGGACAACCGGTCATTCTCATCACGATAGAGTCATGTCTCAAACCATACTCCTCAAGAGCTTCCTCCAATTTGGAAACAAGAACAGGCAAGTAACGCTCAGACTCGGCCATTGCCAAACCACAAGTTGGGAAGGCAACACATGCGGCACTTGAAAGACGTAAACCTGTGAAGTTGGTGTTATCAAGCTTGTACTGAGCCATGAGCTGCTTCACTGTTGGCAATTCCTCATCGGAAACTTGAGAAATGAGCACGTGCTGGTTACCTGTCAATCTGAAGAGACCCTTTGACTGAGGTCTTGATGCAAAGTACTCGGCAATCTTCTTGAAACCAAGCTTCTGTGGCAACTCAGCAGTGTTCTCAACACGACCGTTCTCAATGAAACAAGTGAAGTGATGAAGGTTCAACTCATCAGTGACCCAACCAAAGTGATCAATGTTGTCCTTAATCTCGTATGGTCTCTCAGGCTCAAACTGTTGTCCCCAAAGCTCCTCCACCTTGCTCTTGTAGACATCAACTCCCAAAGTGTCAACGGTGTATTTGAGTCTGGCATTCTTTCTGTCCTTTCTGTTACCATTATCTCTCTGAACAATCATAATCTTCTCACAGACAGTATGGATCTGATCCAAGTAGACGAAACCAAAAGAGGAACCAGCTCTTGGGTATGTCTTCTTGTTGTTGTGGGTAGATCCCATACCACCACCAACGAGAACGTTGAAACCAACAACAGTGTTATCCTCAATAATAGTGATCAAACCAACATCTGAAGACCAAACGTCGACATCATTATATGGTGGGACTGTGATGTTGATCTTGTACTTTCTTGGAAGATAAGTGTTACCATAGAATGGCTCGTAATCAACGAGAGCATTACCAGCAACCATAGTCTTCACCTTCTTTGGACCATCTTTTCTCTTCTCAAAGGTCTCTGGCCATGAAGGATTGTCATCCTCTGGGTCCTTACCTTGGAGCCAAATCTCATGGTATGCCGTTGTCTGTGGCAACAAATGTTCAGAGATCTTTGTGGCAGCAGCGGCAACCTCACCATGGATCTTAGCGTTACCTGGAAGAGCACTGATCATGACATTTCTGTTAACATCACCACAAGCACCAAGGGTATCCATAAGAACAGAGTTCATGGCTCTAATGGAAGGCTTCAAATTGTGCTTGACAATACCGTGCAATTGGAAAGTAGCTCTGGTGGTGATCTTCATAGTACCATTACCTCTCTGATCAGCCAACTTATCCAAGGCCAACCACTGTTCTGGGGAAGTGTTACCACCTGGGAGTCTCACACGGGCCATAAAGATGTAGAATGGCTCCATACCGGCAGCCTTTCTGGCATCTCTCAAATCACGATCATCCTGCATGTAGATACCGTGGAACTTGGTCAACTGCTGGTCATGTGCAGAGATAGCACCAGTAGACTCGTCCTGCAATCCTTCAGCGATAGTACCTCTAAGGTAATCAGAAGCCAACTTGATGTCCTCGTTGGTGATTGGAGGTGGTTCATCAGCGGTCTTGATATCATCAACACCAAGGGACTTCCAGAGTTCCTGTTCCCATGGGCCATAACCTGTCTGCCAACCATCAGCGTCCTGATCATCACCAAGACCCAATGGACACAATTCTTTAGCATTCAAGAACAATAGTCTCTCAAATAGGTCCTTGGCTGGCTTGTTGTAGTAGTGCTTATCCTGTGCTCTTGGCCAGTACTGCGAATCACCGAGACCGAAGCAGGAAATCTTGGAGAACTCCAAGTCCAAATCACCGGAACCCTTGATAGAATCCCAGAAGTTCTTACCATTCTGTGGGAACTCACCTTGACCAGAAGTGGAGGTCAAGAAGACAATGTTCTCCTCGGTTGGAAGGTCCTCCAAGATGATATCATCCATGGACAATGCAACAGCCTTCAATCCTCTCTGAGAAGCTCTCTTAGCCAACTTCTTGGCAACGTTCTCGGCCGTACCACCATCAGAAGCAAAGTAGATAGACAATGGAGGACCAGACAAACCCTCAAGCAACTGGTTGTAAGCCTCCTTAGCCTTCTTGTCCTGTTTCTTCTTGATCAATGAACCTTGAGACTGTTCCAAGGATCTTGCAAACTGTGGGTTCTTAGCAGAGAGCAAAGTGAGCTTGTTCTCACGATTCAAGAACTCCTTCAAGTTCTCCTTGATGACAGTGGAGTCCAACTTGAAGTCTTCCTCAACAGGGTTGTAACGATACAATGGCACATGACCAGCATCGACGCTTTTCTTCGTGCTTGTGAGGATATCAAGAGGTGTATCGTTCTCATCCTTGATAGGGAGGTATGCGAGAATGATGGATGGTCCGTCAAACTTAGCAGCCTCAATCAGAGTTGTGAGCACCTGTGTGTAGGAAGAGTAGATGGCAATCGATCCAACATATGCCTTGCCGTAGTTCATGGCGTAGAGGCCGATATCCTTCTTTCTCAAAGCATGGAATGATTTCTCACCAGTCTTAGCATCGTATGTCTCGTTGTCAATGATCATCATGTTGATGTTTGCATTGGAGCTGAGAACGTGATGAACACCAGAAGAACCCAGGTCATAACTCCAAGAGTCAGAGCCGATCAACCAGGTTGAATGGTGGAAGAAGAGGTCCTTGAACGAGAGTAATCTCTGTCCAAGTTCTGATTCATCGGATTCCAGGATCTCAATAATAGAAGATGCAATGTCATTCTGGGCCTGTTCGGAACGTGCAAGAACGAGCCACTTGGTCAAGAGATCAATGAGTTCGGAAGTTCTTGGTGTTGTGAACTCTGCAGTTTCCAACGAAGAGTGGACCAAATCAATGAGCTTCTTCTTCTGTTCAGTCTTGTGGATGTATGCACCAAATCCAAACTCTGGAGTAGAGGCATTAACACTGTCAGAATCAAACTGGTTCAAGATCTGAAGGTTATCAAAAAGTTGTTCCAAGATAGAGATGTAGCTCTCTTCCAATTTGGTGACTTTTGTAATTGTGTCCAATGGTCTTGAAGGCTTAACAGCGTCACCAAAGAACAAGTTCTGGATTGGGCTCTGAGTGGCCAAGTTAGCCTGGACAAGCTTGACAACGCTCTCTGGCTGGAAGTTTGTACCGAGAGTAGAAGATGCAATTTTGGAGATGTTGTGATCCACGAGAAGAGATGGGTCCTGGAAGAACTCAAGCAACAATGGGGAGAATCTGTGTGATGGCTTGCTCGATGAGGATTCCAAGATGGCAATGGAGTCAACAGCCAACTGAGTAACAATGGCCTTAGCGTCCAATGGAAGCTTCTTGATTGTTAAAGTTGGAAGGCCAGAAGCAGCCAATTGTTTGTGATGTGGACCAAGATGAACAATAGCTGTTGAGGATGGACCCTTAGTGTACTCATACTCGCTAACAGTGTAGCCATTACTCTTCAAGAGCTGCAAGCACTGGTTGTATTGGTCATCTTCAAACAAATCATGCGATAACACCTTCTCGATGGATGCCTGATCCACACTTGCTTCGAGGGAATAATCAATGAAGTGGATCACGGTCTTTTGCAAGTGCTTGACGAGTAAATGAGAAAGTAACAAGAAGGTCACCAAGTCCTCAGAGGTGTTGGAGATGAGTGTGATGGCGTCAAGGTCCTTCACTGCAACAACGTTCTGGTAATCTGTCAAACTGGCATTGATAACCAATGGAGACAACTGTGGAAGGTGAGGCAAAGACTGCACAAGAGAAGAATCACCCACAAACACAACGACTTCGTGGTCCTGTTGAAGCTCTATAACAGTAGAGAATGGGTCTGTAGAGTCCAAAAGCTCAAGATCAGCCAGAACTGGGGACTTTGATGCTCTCGTAGGCTTTGAGGCGATGAGCTTCACGGGTAGCTGCGCTACCTTATAGAACTCAGCGACGGCCATACTGGTAGAGGATAGGTAGAGAGTAGTAACGAGAGAGTGTACACTAAAGACGAGCAGAGTCGGAGATGATCAATTTTTTTTCTTGTTCCTTTCCTTTCTTCTTCGATGTGGAGACAAGTCCCGAATTGTGAATATGATATTGCAGCAAGTCACGTGTTCTTTAGCGGAGATGTGGCTAATGGCTTACGAAACGCTGGGCTCTCATTGGATGTTTTCGCTGGGGGTTCTATACTGTCAGGGGGCCAATTTGCCGTTGATTTATTGTTTGTTTTCGTGTTGTGTTGTGTGATTAAAGAGACGAACTGTTACAATTAATGCCCATACTTGGACTCGTCTCCCATAGTTAACGGCGCCCCCCATAGTTAACGACTGTGGCGAAGCTCGGGGTTCATGTCGGCGCCTGCTTCAAACCCCGAGCGCCACAGTGGCTGGAGCAGTGGCTGGTGTGTGGGCTCTGGACTCTGGAGTTTCAAAGACCGACTTCTCCATTGATCTTTACACAAAAGAGCCACACTCCATCTCTTTGATCTGATATGAGTGCAGCCAATTCAAGCGAGTCGGTCAGTGGTCACTACAGCACTTCCATATGACCTAAGACATAAGACAACAAAGAACCAGGTAAGGAGATGAACACCTATGGCTATCAAGATAAGAAGAGGAGCACATATGACAGTTACTTGGTTGTTAATTTCCAGAGAACAAGGGAATGTTCATCTACAGGAGTGGATGTGTATACCCAAATTGGAATTCATTAAGAAAAGGAATGAGAGTGAAGTATTAACAATCATATAAGAACAGAGGAAGCCGTGAGAAAGGAAGCAGAACACAAGACATCTTCAAGCCCTCTGCTTAACACTAGCCAAAAGAGCGAAGATACCGATTGTGAAGACGAGAATGTAGGCACCAAATATGAAGCTAAAGCCCAGAGAAAGAGTGAAGGTATAGTGATGGATATGATAAACATGAGGTGGTCTTTGTGCTTCTAGGTCTTGATTTAGAAGCTCGTATGCCCCCGGGTTTGGTTCCGTAGACATTATAGCGTGTTCGACTTTGGAATAAGCAGGGTGATTAGAAACAGTGACCTAATTCCCATATTCCAAAGCTCAAGAGGATTATGTCTACATTTTGATTTGAAAACTTGGGTTTCTGGGTGTCTTCCGATGGGCACTAGGTGTGTAAAGGTCCTTGTAGTGAGCTTAATGTTCACCGTTTGGCTGTGTGGATAATAGTTGGGAACAGTCAATAGGCCCCAAAGCGTGCTCTACAGTTGGAGCCTGGAGAGATGGGGATCAGATGCCAAGAAACAAGATATGTCGTATGTTGTATGTAACTTGAGCATCATGAGATCTTGATTCCTGAGTCTTCGACTTCGATCTAGAGCTGCGTAAAGGTAGTGGTATCTCTTCCATAAAGACCAGAGCCAGACTATTAGTCACGCAAGCGACATACGAGATATCTGTTTTACATAACCTATGCAATACAACTTATGTAAAGCTTAGAGATTCAAAAGTGCTCTTATTAACGGTCTGGAACCAATCGCATCTTGGACCGTGGACGGAACCAATCGCATCATGGACCGTGGACTCGTGGGGCATTATACACCCGAGTTTCGTTTCTTCTATGGTAAGGTGCTTAAAAGGACTGTGATCATATTACCAGACACTCAGAGGCTGGATATGGAGAATACGATCATTTTACCAATTTCACACACTGGCACAGTATCCTTTAAGACGTAGACATATATTCACTTGATCCAAGCTACAGATTAAGGACATAAAACAAGATATGAGTGATGTGCCTTCCTGCTTAGCTCAGGACATTTAAATAACTAATATATTAGACTAGAGAGGTCACAAGTCCAATTAGCCACTCATTTGAGGGTGTTTATTTGAGCTTAAAATTGGGCCCGTACAGGGGACCAAAGTTTGAACCATACAATTCTTTCAACCCAAGAGCCAAGATATTACCCCTGAGCCCTGAGTACTTCATTATTTTTGAACATTAACGTAGAGTCTTTTAAAAGGGAAAAATTAGACAATTTATGCACACAGAAGGAAGAGTGAAAAGCCCCGGACGTCTTCTTTTAAACTTCCAAACCTTACACCGTCACATCACAAACGCAAAACCTTCTCTCCTAGTGGCCAGATACGGGCGAGTTCTTTCTCTAATCCCAATCCCGAGTCAACATCACACTAACAATATACGGAACACCACAGTTCATCCCATAAAAAACCTCTTAACTCTTTCCTGATCTCAATTACAAGGATTTAGCTGTAGACTCTGTGGAACACCCCGGGGGTCCTTGAAGATCACCGGTTTTAACTTCTAAATGGAAGGAGGACTGAATTACCAATCAAAAGAGAGATAACGGCAATCCGATAAACTTCACCTTATCAACCCAATGGAGGTGTCTCAAAAATACTGTATTCTCATAGACTCATAACCTATACTCCAAGGGTAACAGTGCTCTCAGCACTCAAGGAAATGACAAATACGCAGTCCATATACTTCTAACCTCGACACATCATCAGATCTGATCCAAGCCTCAAATTATTCTCCATAGATCATCTTTGGATGATCTGTCCCGGGGGCGAAAGAGGCGGAAACACGCTTCTACCCGTACTTTCCCGGGACATTGACATATATTTCCCCCAAAGAGTTTATAACAGGCCCTTCCCTCATTTCTCATTTCCTTAGATGGATAACCCTTCCTAGAGTATTACACAGATGCGCTACTTTATGCTCCTTTTCGCCAGTTTTGCCTGGTGCCAATCAGTCAATTATGGCACTCCAGTGTGGGGGTACATCTCTGGATGCCCACTAGTCCCCGAACTCGAAGAAAGACAAGTCTGCTACACTTTAATGAGCACTTCACCTGCCTCCGCTTTATCCAAAGAAAGGATCTTTAAATTTTCAGGCTCTTCCAGTTGCGTCCTCTCTCAAGCACGCGTGGATGATTCCAACACCGCCACGGAACAGGCGTGCATCGAGCTCCTGAAGGGGTTTGACCAGGGGTTCGATTACTGTTCATTAAGAGAGAAGGTACGGACTATTGAGAAGGGTATATGGAAGGACACCGACAGAATAGCGTTTGATAACCTCTTGGTGTCGATGAAACATGTATGAGGCTACAAACAGCAGCAAGAGGAAGTTAAGGCATTTTATAATGTCTGTGCCAGCACAGACAACTCTTTCAACATCATCTCATCCATATTCATCCACTTGGAATGCTTCGTCAACAGGAAAGTCACGTAATGGAGCAAGGAACTCAACAGTTCTGGCTTTGGAGTCTTTTCCAAGTTGAAAGTCACAAACAACAGTGCGTTCTCCTTTGTCGAAGGAGACTGACCCAATTTGTAATCATCCTTATAATAGAACGCCCAGCAGCATATAGAAGCCAAATAAGTGACATAAGCCATGTGTGGGATCCTAGAAACGAGGTCCTCATCGTTCAACACCGTGCGTAGCAAGATGGAAGCTTGCATTAGGGCGTATTCACCATCTCTGGACTTGGACCATGCCTGGACTAGGATGTTTGTCTTGGTAGTTTCAATAGCATCAAATCTCACTCTTCCAGGTGAATGGTTCCATGATATGTTCTGCTTCGTGACAGACTTGGAGTAGTACAACAGCATTTCAAAATTGCAGTACAAACCGAGAAGGCCAGAATGCAGGATAGTTAAATTTGACCAAAACATTGGGGAGTTGTCAAAGCTGTTCAGTGTAGCTCTTCCACTTGAGTGGAATTGGAAGTATGTTCTCCAACTGATGAATCCATGTTCCACTTTAGCGGCCATTCCAACGTCAAACAGACTCATGTTTGTCCTTAGGTGCTTAATCAAAGACACAATTCCGTGGACAAGGATGAGTCTTCCAAAGAGAGAGAAACAATCAAAGGCATATTCACGATCATTAAGCACAACATTTCCATGTGTTTGCATCATTCTTTTCAAACTCCAGAGCAAATTTGGCCAATCGTTTTCCGCCTTGACGTTGGGGATTAAGTTCCCATTGGCAAACACATCTTCATACCGACAGCTTTGTGATTGGATATCCACATCAAGAGCCTTTTCTCTGACAATTAACTCTCTGGGTAATCTCTTATATTCCATAATGAACTGCTCTGGGTCTTTTGCAAGCCACACGGAGTCAGAATACGGAAGCTCCAGCTGCATGTCAAACACTGAGACAGAAGGTGCCATACCAAAGAAGAAAATGGCCTGGGTATCCAGTATGAATGCAAAGAAGGCAATTCTTTTCAAACTCTCGTATCTGATCCATTGACACCATGAGGCATAATTCAAGTTTTCAATGTCGATGGAAGGTTCATGGAGGTGCTTAAACACCTGCATCTCTTTCAAAGCGTTGACGACGACAGGATGGTATATCTTGAACATCTTTTGCTGGTCTGCATCTCCAAAATACATGGTGAACAAGTCATTAATGAGTAATGCCTGAAGTAACTTCAAGGGAACAAACGAGAAATCACAAGCGTCCATGTGATCGTACAAATGGCGCCTTAGCTTCTTCTGGATTTCGATGGCAATCTTGTACTCTTCTGTGTAAGCCTGAGCCTCTGTACTTGCAAACACAACGCCCATAGTGATTAGTGAGAGTAGGAATATAACGTTCAAGTTGGACTGTTCATAAGCGTTGACATCAAATGTGGCTTTATGAATCACAGGGAACACGTTGTTGAACTGGTTCCAGTATTGTGTTAGGAAGAAGTCAATACGGCGTAGACTGAATAGATCATATGCCTCTGTATCAATGTTTTCCTGTTTTAAAAACAATAACATCTTGCCCAAAGTCTCCTCGGATATTTTGAAATGGACAGGGTCTTCGATCCCTACTGCAGGGGTTGCAAACTCGTTAAAGTCCATAAACTCATACAAAGTCTTGGATTCCGACTTAACAATGGAGTCGGGGCCAAATAGCCAGCCGTAAGAGTCCTCTATTGCATTGGCGACATGCTGGAACTTCTCAGTATCTAACACTGTATCCATAACATTCTCAAATGGTTCAGGACTGTCCTTGGAGAGGGCCAAGGTGTGTGTTTTGGATCGTCTGTGCTTGTCCAGAAGATCTTTCCGGGCAAAGGATATGGAGCAGAGAGAGCACACGAACGGTCGTACGTTTGAGTGGTTGGACTCGTGTCGTGTTAAGTAGTCACGTCGCTTGAAGGCCTTGTCACACCCAGGGAACGAGCACGTGAACTTCTTCATTGTGTTTGTGCGTGGAGATGGTGGATCAGAAGGATGTGCGGTTGCTTGTTTTTTTTTTTTTTTTTTTTTGGAGGCTACTGGAAGGACTGGGGTGCGCCTGTGTTAAATACGGGGCCATTGATGCCGTTGGGTGGACACAGAGTTTGAGCCATTTCGGCTGTTCTTTCGTACACTTTTAACTATGGGAGATGTTGTTTATTCGGGGAGGGTCCACACTCGTTGTTGTAAGTGTCTGTTAAACACCAGATGACTCAGCCTTTCAACAATAGCCTATGCTCCTATGCTTAACCGCTTGTACTGGAGAAAATTGACAGGTGTTGTCCGATTGGCCCGTCTGCTTGTATGTTGGCGAATTTGCTGTTTGGGTGTTGTTCGGCGTTCCTTCTTCTGCTTTTGGTCTGTCCTTTGGCCTTGTCCATCTGCTCACGTCCTGTTTGTGCACTATAGCTCGGGAGTGTTCTGTATAGTTGATAATTACTTGCAATTGCCGTTTAAGGAAATCTAAATATCTCCGCTGAGCATCTCCGAGAACTTCGGTCTTTGTCGGCTTTAACTGGTAGTACACTCTTCCAGCCCCCCTATTTCCCCTATTTAAAGGAACAATCCTGCTCTCTGCTCCTTCTCTTTGCTTCTCTAGAGTCAATGATAACAGCAAATGACCCTCTCTGCTCTCAAAAGATACTTCTATCGCCGTAATAAGACAAAGGCAGAGACCTGTGTGGTTACGGGCATTAAGCTCGATCATCCAATTACTGCAGAACAACTACTTCCCTCGTTGAAGCAATTGGTTTCCAAGAGGTATCTGCTTCGTTTGAACATCTTTGACTTTGAGATCAAGGAGATCAACTGGGATATCACTATCGAGACGCTTGATATTTCCCCTGATGATGCACTAGACGTCCTTCATGACAACTTCTATGACACTGATTGTGAATCTCCCCTTTGGAAAATCTCCGTTGTAGATGACTGGATTTTTTTCTCCTTTGACCACCTGTTTTGTGATGGAACCTCTGGCATTATGGTCTTGGAGGAACTCATCTTACTATACAAAGGGCTCGAGATCGCACCAGATGCTGATCTCGCTGACGCTTTTGACAAGTTTACCACACCATCCATTTGGTTTGTCACAAGGGCTGTTTACCGTGAGATTTCTTCATCTGTCATCAATTACTTCCACGGGAAACCAGCTTATGAACTTGTCAAACCAGATGCCCAAACCTCTCATTTCACTCTCAAGCTAACCTCCCAAGAAATGGCCCAGATCAAGCTGTTTACTCGCAGGGAAAAGATCACATTTACTGGATTCCTTGCAATAATGAATGCAATTGCACTATACCAAATCACAAAGTCCCCAAGTATCCTATTCAAAGTCCCCATTAACTTAAGAAGATTTCTTGGTAACGATAGGGCATATGGTAACCTGAGCTCTTCAGCAGATATCCCAATGTCACCAACCTCCTGGGAAACCATGACTAGATCTGTGGGAATAACAGAGGAAATGATGATGGAATCAGCAATGACAGTGGGGATGCTTGGATACATCAATCCTGAACAGTTTGTCGATTCCCAATTACTCAAACCACCAAACCCAAGGTCTTATGAAGTGTCAAACATCGGCTTAAGACCTCGTGTTGATTCTATCACCGAGTACATCTTCTCACAACCAAGAAATGGTATGTCTAAGTGTTTTGTTAATAGTGTTGTCTCTTCAGAGAGTATGGCTACTATTACGATGAACTATGGCTACGGTGAAGCCATTTTTGAAGAGTATAAGGAGAAGATCTCTGCTCTTATTCATGATGTTGCTAAAGGTAACGATACAGTCAAGTCACTTAATGTTTAATTTAAGGCTTTGTTTCTTAGTCATACCTGTAGATTATCCTGGAAATTCCGTATAAGGAAACCTGTATATCCAAGAGCCAAGAGTGGGTAGGAGAACGTTCTTAGCATGGTTTAAGATTGAGAGACAATTCCTAACAATTCATAGACAATGCCAACACCCCCAATTCCAAAATAAATAACGTGTTTCTCTTCTGTTTTTCTGCTTTCTTTAGTCATGACTTCCATCACTCAGTGAAACAATGCCGCTTCGTCTCATTGACAAGTACTTCTACCGTCGTAATAAGACCAAGGCGGAAACATGTGTCGTGACGGGCATTAAAGTTGACCAGCACTTAACTGCTGAAGATCTACTTCCATCCTTGAAAGAATTGGTATCAAAGAGGCGTGCACTCCGTTGTAATATTGTGAAGTACAATATCATTGAGGTTTCTTCGGAGATCTCCATTGAGACCCTTGATATCCCACTCGACGACGCACTGGAAGTTCTCCACAACAACTTCTATGAGACGGATGTCAATTCTTTCCTATGGAAACTTTCCATCTTAGATGATTGGATTTTCTTTTCTTTTGACCATTTGTTCTGTGATGGAACCACTGGCGTGTTGGTGTTGGAAGAGCTTATGTCACTGTACCATGGGTTAGAGATCCCAGAGGATGATTACCTTGGAGATGCCTACCAGGAATTCACACATCCATCCCTTTGGTTTGTCATTAAGGCCTACTTAAACGTCTTCCGTTTATTCTTTGTCCACTTGTTCTATCCGGTTCCTATGTGTCCACCGATTGATTCTGAAGTGTATACTCCTCGACTGACATTCAAGTTGAACACTGAGGACATGTCCCGGATCAAAGAGTTCACACGTAAGGAAGAACTCACATTCACGGGATTACTGGCTATATTGAACCTTCTTGTTTTGTCTGAGATCAATGGATCTACTGATATGACGTTCAGAGCTCCTATTAACCTCAGAAGATTCCTTGGAAATGACAAAGCATATGGCAACTTGGTCTCCTCTGCAAGCATCCCAGTTTCCACCAACGTTTCATGGGAGGACTTGAAAAAGTCAGTTGTGATTACTGAAGAGATTATGATGATTTCTGCTAAAACTGTTGGCTTGTTAGGGTTCACAAATGCTGAATCATACGTCGACTCTCTCATGATCAAACCTCCAAACCCATGTGCTGCAGAGATCTCAAATATCGGACTGAGACCACCAATCCCATCAGTTGAGGAATACATGTTTTCCCAACCTAGAAATGCCATGTCCAAGTGTGTTGTTGACAGCGTTATTTCATCTCCAACCACCACTACTATTACAATCACATATGGGTATGGTGATGAGTTGTTCGAGGTGTATAAGGAGAAGTTTCCGGCTGCTGTTCGTGCAGTTGTTAAAGGAATCACTGGTGATGAGTGCATGGAGATAGTTAAGAGACTCTAATGTCTAATGCAATATTCTAAATTGATCTTATCGAGTTGTAACTTTGTGATGGTTTCTTCCTAAACCTGCTTGATAAGGACACAGGCAAGATATTTAGTGCAAGACACCCTGTGAGCTTCTTTGGAGGGAATTGGAATTGCTCATTTACATCACAATATGGGGGTTAGAAAATCTTAACTACGAGATTCTTGGCAAAATCTTGGTAATTTGAGAGGATACAATGCCTCGTGAGGCAATGGTTTAACCGGACTTCTCGCCCGCAGAATTGCCGGACCAATAGACGCGGTTCTAACTTCTAGGTAGGCCAATAGCCACTCACTAGGTTCTAGAATACGTAACAGGATTTCTCAGTGTGATTCTTTGATGCTACTTTGGATGGAGTTTTTGGAAATCTCAACTACAGTGAAATCGAGGTTTCAATAGCTGTGCATCTATGACATCATCGGACCCTCGCTTCCCTTCTGGGACCTATAGATCCCAGCACAAAGGCATATACCTAACGAATTACACAGACGAGCGACCGGATGTCTAATCAACATTCCATCTACTCATCAGCCCTACTTCCTCATTCTCTGTGGACTTCCGTGCCCCGTGTGGAGGCAACACCGAGCGAGGTACCAAGAATTACACCAGGACCAGAAAGTACAACACAAAGACCGACGCACCTCTTCAGTAAATAACATCATGAGAAATCTGAGTACTGACAACACACAACGGCGGCGTTTCATTGGCCCACGACAACCACAAAATCCCTCAAATGACGTAGCACTTTGTGCACACTCTGGCTTCCATTGGTCCACCCGCCAGCAGATGCCATTTGCAGAGAAGTCGCTAACAAAGAACTCGACACATGTTGCCAAACAAACCCGAGGCGCAGTTTGTCCACCATTAATGGCCCGAAGATCACTATAAAAGGTCAGAGATGTACTTGGAAAGTCTTTCCCTTTGTTCCTATTCTCTCAGTACCACTCACCAACAATGTCCAAGAGAGAAGAGGAAGATCTGTCCAAGTGGAACACTGAGTCCACCACCGATGACGTTGAGGCCCAGCGCCCACAACGTATCACTTTCGACCAAGAGGCTAGAGGAAGAACTACACAGAAGAGTGGCCTGAGTAGAAGATTGTCACTTTCCTCCCGTGAAAGCAGTGCTCACAGAGTTGATCCTTCCGTTGCTCTCCCACCCATCTTCAAGACTGTTTCTTACAAGGTTGACAACACTGGTGATTACAAGGGTACCGCTATTGATAACTCTGCCCGTCATTTCAGTGCTAGCACATGGCACGTTCAACCAGTAGATGTTGTTACCAAGTCATTTGGTACTGATTCTACTAAGGGTCTTTCTCACAGAGGGTATCAGGACAGTCTGAAGATCCACGGTCATAACATCCATCATCCGCCTCGTCCAAACTACTTCAAGAAGGTTTTCATGTACTTTTTTGGTGGTTTCGGTTCTCTTTTGTTTGTTTGTGGCATTCTCTGTTGTATTGCTTGGAAACCTCTTGGTGAGCCAAACCCTGCTATTGCAAACTTGGTCCTTGGTATTGTCTTGTTTGTTGTCTTCCTAATCCAGGCCGCTTTCAACTTCTGGCAAGATTTTTCTTCCTCTCAAGTGATGAGTTCCATTGCCAATATGATCCCAGAACAAGTTAAGGTCATCAGAGATGGTGAGATGGTCAACGAAGAGGCTAAGAACTTGGTCCCTGGTGATCTTGTCTTTGTCTCCAATGGTGACAGACTCTCTGCTGATGTTCGTTTTGCTTCTGTCCAAGGTGCTGATTTCTCCTTCGATAGGTCTATCCTTACTGGTGAATCCAAACCAATATTTGCTACTGCTAACCCTGATGAAGTTGGTTCGAATTATTTGGAGTCTGCATCTGTTGGCTTCCAGGGTACTTTCTGTATTGGAGGCTCCGGTCATGCCATCGTCATTGCTACTGGTGATAACACCGTCTTTGGTGAGATTGCCAAGTTGTCTTCTAAACCAAAGGTTGGTCTCTCTCCACTTCAGAAGGAGATTTACAGATTCATTTTTGCCGTTTGTATGATTGTTCTCTTCCTCTTGGTTCTCGTCTGTATTCTTTGGGGTGCTTGGTTGAAGAAGGATCACCCAGATTGGATCAACGTCCCCACCCTTATCATTGACTTGATCTCCGTTGCAGTGGCTTTCATCCCAGAGGGTCTTCCAATTGCTTTGACAACATGTCTTATCATCACTGCTGGTGCCATGAGAAAGAACAAGATCTTGTGTAAGTCTTTGAATGTCGTCGAGACTTTGGGTTCAGTGTCTACAATTTGTTCTGATAAGACAGGTACTTTGACAAAGAACAAGATGTTTGTTACCAACTTCTGTATTGGTGACACTATCTGCTCCCTGGATGATGGATTGACTGATGGTACCGAGGTTATGGCTGCTATCTCAAAGCTCTGTAATGCATCCAAGTTTGACCCAACTACATTGAACTTGCCAGTGAAGGAAAGAATCATGAGTGGTAACGCTACTGACCAGGCTATCTACAGATTTGGACATGCATTGGATGAGTCTGATCTTTCCAGAGAATGGATCATGAAGGCTGAGGTCTCGTTCAACTCTAAGAACAAGTTTATGATCAGATTGTTTGAGCATGGTGAAGAATTGATCTTGATGATCAAAGGTGCCCCAGATATCCTCATGCCAAAGTGTATTAAGTATTTGACTCCATCTGGTGAAGCTCATGAATTGGATGGTGATGCTGTTAAGAGAATCTCTGACATCCAAAAGGTTTGGGCTACTGAGGGTCAAAGAGTCGTCTTACTCGCTTCTTCTAAGGTTGACAAATCTCTTTTCAATCTCATTGGATATGGTTCTAAGGAGACTCTTGATCTCATGATGGAATTGGCTCAATCTGATTTGGTTCTTACTGGTCTTGTTGGTATCACTGATCCGCCAAAGGATGATATTCCATACGTTGTTCAGGCTTTCAAGGACGCTGGTATCAAAGTGAGTATGGTCACTGGTGACTTCGAACTCACTGCTGTTGCTATTGCTAAGAAGTGTGGTATTGTTCGTCCTGAGATTTCCTTCGACACTATCCATAACAGAAAGCACTTGGACCCTTCATTTGAGATAGCTCCCTCAAAGACAAAGCTTAAGGACCGTGTTGTTACCAATGGTGCCATCTCTATGACTGGCCCTGACTTGCTCGATCTTTCTGATAATGAATGGGAACACTTGACTTCGTACTCTGAGATTGTCTTCTCCAGAACTACTCCAGAACAAAAACTCAGAATTGTTGAGGAGTTCCAGAAGAGAGGCCATGTCGTTGGTATGACTGGAGATGGTGTGAACGATGCCCCTTCTCTTAGACAAGCTGATATTGGCATTGGTATGGCTGACGGTTCTGACATTGCTAAAGAGGCTTCTGACTTGGTTTTGCTTGAATCTTTCTCCTCTATGGTCACTGCACTTATGTATGGTCGTCTTGTCTTTGAGAATTTGAAGAAGACCATTTGCTACTTGCTTCCAGCTGGTTGTTATGCTGAACTGTGGGCCATTTTATTGAACGTTATGTTTGGTCTTCCACAGATGTTGTCTTCCATCTGTATGATTCTTATCTGTTGTTTGACTGATTGTGCTGGTGCTATCACTTTGGCTTATGAGGCCCCAGAAAGTAACTTGTTGCAGAAACCTCCAAGATCCATCTCCGGTGCCAGACTGGTTGACAGAAGAATGACGTTGCACTCTTACATTATTATTGGTACCTACTACACTTTTGTTGCCATGTTTGTCTCTTTCATCTACTTCCAAGAGAAGGGTATCCAGTTCTCCGATCTTTCCTTGGCCTTTGGTGAACTTCCAGAAGGTATCACCGACGAGTACTACGCCGAGGTGTACAGTGTTGCATCTTCCATCTACTTTGTGACACTTGTGATTCTTCAGTTCTTCAACTTGCTCTCCACAAGAACCAGATACCTTTCTTTGTTCCAACAGAGACCAATCTTGAACAAGAAGACCCAGAATTACGCAATGTTCCCAGCCATGGCTTTTGCTCTTGGTGTCACATTCTTCTTCAACTACTTGCCTTGGTTCCAGGATAACTTGAGCACTGGTATTGTCCCACTCAAGTACTATTTCATTGCTGTTGGATTTGGTGCTGTTGTATTGGTCTATGATGAGTTGAGAAAGCTTGCTGTGAGAACTTATCCAAAGTCTTTTATTGCTAAGATGGCTTGGTAAAGGGTTGTTTCTTTTATAGATATACACGTTTGTGGTTAGGTGATATCCTTGTAGGCTGAAACTAGACTAGACCTCTATAGCACCTAAATGCATCTCCTCTTGCTTCGTCTGAGACCCCCCGGAGGATTATCTGGATCCTTTGTCACTCGTTTATCTTCTTTTTTCACCTCAGGAGTCTTTTTGGTAGCCTTCTCAGAGTCTTTGTCAAGCTGTGCCCCAGCAGCTTGTATAGCAGGAGTAGTATTCAATACAGGTTCATTTTTGACTGGCTGAGAAGGAACTGTAGGAGTGGAGTTGGTAGGCGTTGGCTTAGAAGCTGGAGTTTGAGGAGAACTGTGAGGAATGGCAGGAGCAGCGGCAGTAACTGGTTTAGGAACTGGGCCGACTTGTTTGGGAGCTTGTGTGGTTTTGTTTGGATTATCCGGTACTGGGATAACCGGTGCAGGAGCTGGTGTAGCGGTAGCTGGGGCAGTGGTGGTAGCTGGGGCAGTGGTAGTAGATGGGGCAGTGGTAGTGGTGGCTGGGGGTACCTGTGGAAGTGGAAACTGGAGCAGTGGTAACAGCAGTGGTAGGACTAGTGGTTGCAGGAGCACGAACAGTAGCAGTAGTAGGAACAGCAGTAGTAGGAGCAGCAGTTGAAGGGGCCGCGATAGGTGTAGTAGTAGATGCGGCACTGTCAGTAAGAACTCGGGCAACAGGAGGCCTGGATATATATAGCATACTCTGCTTTGGATGTGTAAAGTTGCTATTCAATTCTTTTCCGGAATAGCATTTACCGTTGATCATAAACACCAACTTGTTAGATTTCACATCAATTATAAAGTGAGACTCTCTGTGTCTTGACAAACTGCTCTTGGGTGTATTCCGCTGATGTACAAGGGAAAATGTTGAAGAGTTTTTAAGAGGTACATCAGAAGGAAAGAACTCTTTGTCACAATGACGGCAGGTAAATTTCAAGCCATATGTGTAGGATCCGGGAGTAGAGCCTTGAACCACCATCAGGTCATTGCCTTCTCTTAAGACAGTTTTATTGAAGAAATCATAAGGCGGGTCTGACAATTCAGAAGCGAGGAACTTCTTATTGTATTTTTTTGTGAATTCAAGTAATTGTTTGAATTGGCTTTACATCGTTGTTGTTCCTGTCGCTGTGGATGGTGTAACGTGGTAACGGCGCTGATCTCAAGAGATTTCTTTAACGTGATCGAAGAAGTCAAAAGGCTCAATGAGGAAGTCAACACGCCACCCAATGCGCTTCATTCAGTAATTGAAGCCACATTCCCATGCAATCAATCCATACCTTTAAGACGGGCTACAAGGCCCAAAGATAAAGACTAAAGATCTTGAGATCAGAACTAAATATACCCGCCTCCATCTATATGTTGCCCTTACCGTGATTATGTAATCATCTCTAGCCTTGAAGTCACATGTCTAGCACCGATACACTTGGAAAGAGAGCCAAATGCCTACAACTAACATGGTGTTAGGGGAAGCAAAAGGGATCAGAGAGAGAGGGGGTCACATGTGGTCCGTAACGCTCTCCACTCCTTCAGGATTATTATTACATGCTGATCCTTATCATCCCGAGCATCTTTGAGCTCTTAATATAAGCTGCCGTCTCGCCCCTACACACACCAACGCACAGCAGTATTACACACTCATGAACAGCATACACAATGAATGAACCTTGGTGGAAGGATGCCGTTATTTACCAGGTCTGGCCTGCCTCTTTCAAAGACTCCAATGGCGATGGCATTGGAGACCTCAAGGGCATAACCTCCAAGCTCGACCATATCAAGTCTCTCGGTGTCGATGTTATCTGGTTATCTCCTCACTATGCCTCGCCCATGGATGATATGGGTTATGACATCTCTGACTATGAAGCTATCAATCCACAACATGGCACAATGGAGGATATGGATGACTTGATTGCACAGATCAAGTCTCGGGGTATGAAGTTGATTCTTGACCTTGTGGTTAACCATACTTCCTCCGAGCACGAATGGTTCAAAGAGTCAAGATCCTCGATGAATAACCCAAAGCGAGATTGGTATATCTGGAAGGATAAGCCTAATAACTGGGCTTCATACTTCTCTGGGTCTGCATGGAAGTTGGATGAGACCACAGGACAGTACTACCTCCACTTATACGCTGAATCACAACCTGACTTGAATTGGGAGAATCCAGAAACCAGAGAAGCAATTCACAAGTCTGCATTAGAGTTTTGGTATAAGAAGGGTGTTTCAGGTTTCAGAATTGATACGGCGAGGTTGTATTCCAAAGTCCAAACTTTTAAAGATGCACCTATCACATTACCTGGGAGAGAGTACCAGCCTGTTGGAACTTTATGCAACTCAGGTCCACGTATTCACGAGTTCCATAAGGAGATGTATGACAAAGTTACCTCGAAGTATGATGCTATGACTGTGGGCGAGGTTGGTTACACCACAAAGGAGAACGCCCTGCGGTACGTTAGTGCCAAGGAGAAGGAGATGAACATGATCTTGTTGTTTGATCTGGTCAACGTTGGTTGTAATAAAGGTAATCGTTGGGATTATAGTGGATTCAAACTTACAGACTTCAAAGATGCCATCATTACACAGTCATCCTTCATTTACGATGCCTGTGGTCAGAGAAACGATGCTTGGACCACTGTGTTTATTGAGAACCACGATCAACCACGCTGTGTTTCAAGATTTGGTAATACCTCTAACAAGTTGCTGTGGAACAGATCTGCAAAGATGTTATGTATCTTGCAGATGACTTTGACTGGTACTCTTTTCATATATCAAGGCCAGGAAATTGGTATGACCAATGTATCACCTGAATGGGACATCTCAGAGTACTTGGACATCAGTACCATCAACTATTGGAAACAGTTTAACGAAGGTAAACATACAAATGCTGAGAAGGAGGAACTGTTCAAGATCATCAACTTAATTGCCAGGGATAATGCCAGAACTCCAGTGCAGTGGGACTCTACCGAGTACGGGGGATTTGGAGGTAAACCATGGATGAGAGTCAATGACAACTACAAAGAGATCAATGTTTCCTCTCAAGAGGATGATCCTGATTCCATTTTGAACTTTTACAGAAACGCAGTGAAGATTAGAAAACAGTATAGGGATGCACTTGTTCATGGTGACTTTGAGATCGTTGACTATGATAACTTGGAAGTGTTTGGATACACCAAGACTGGTGATAAAACTATTTCTGTGACCTTAAACTTTACAGATAAAGAGATTGAATACCCAACTCCAGAAGGTGAAATCATCTTGACCAACGTTGAGAACGGCACTAAGGGGAAGCTTCAGCCATACGAGGGTAGAGTTGTTGTGGTAAACTGAGAGTATAGTCTCTATAAAGTGAACTAAGACATTGACTCTAGCGATCAAATCATGTATTCATCACACCTCTTGCCCACAAATGCAGCTTCAAGAGATCAGTAGAGATAAGAGATACCACCTGGCCACGCGATCCTTAAAGCGCGCGCGTTCGAACCCTCATCGCAATATCTTTTTTTAGCAGATGCAACAATTGCGTCAACGCCTAAAAAACAAAAAACTGTGGAGACCCCCACACAGCTTCTTTCACCCCAATTGGACATAACACCGTAGCCAACCCCGAAACACATCACCGATCGCCGCCCAATTGGCGCCATTGAATCAACAAGGAAGCCACACCACTGGCCCAAATGGCTCCACCTCCGACTTCTTGTCCCGCCTCTCCGAGTACTTAAGGCGTTGGACACCCCTCGCTCTCTTTGGAACATAACCACTGGCTCATCAACAAGCAATCCACAATGACTACAGGCCCAGCTACCAAGAAGCAGAAGCTCAGAAAGCACACTCGCTCTGAGCCTCTCATTATCAACTTCTTCATGTCCTTTGCCCCAGTGCTTCACTCCCCTGGTCAATGGAGAAACCCAAGAGATGAGTCTCGTAACTACACCACCATCCAGCACTGGACCAAGCTTGCTCAATTGGCTGAGCGTGGTAAGGTCCATGCCATCTTTGTTGGTGACTCTCTTGGTGTCCCAGGTGCACAGGAGTCTCAGGGACTTGGTGGACCTTATAGTTTCAAGCCGGCTGCCAAGTTTGGTAACAACTTCCCAAAGAACGATCCAACCGCTTATTTCTCTGCTGTTGCTGCTGCCACTAAGAACGTCTCCATGGGTATCACTTGTTCTACAATCACTGAACATCCATACCACTTCGCTAGAAGAGCTGCTTCATTTGATCATCTCTCTGGCGGTAGATTTGGTTGGAACGTTGTCACCACTGTCAATGCCTCCGCTGGTAGACAATTGACCGAAGGTAACAAGCATTTGGACAAGGAGGTCAGATATGAGAGAGCTGATGAATACCTCCAAGTGTTCTATGAATTGCTTTTGTCCTCATGGAGAGATGATGGTATGGTTTGGGACGTTGAGAACGGCATTGTCGCAGATCCAGACAGAATCAGAGAGATCAACTATGAAGGTACCCACTACAAGGTTCCTGGTCCCCAGATCACTGAACCAACTGCAGGTAGAATCCCATTGATTATCCAGGCTGGTTCCTCGGAGAAGGGAACTCTTCTTGGTGCTAAACATGGTGAACTCATCTTTGTCCATGGACATCTTCCAGGTGAGACTAAGAAGCAGATCGAAAAGACCAGAAAACTTGCAAAGGAGAGATTTGGAAGAGATCCATCTCACATTAAGTTTGTTTGTCATTTGAGAGTTGTTCTCGGTAAGACTCATGAGGAGGCACTTGCCAAGGCTGAGGAGATTGAGAAGTATCATGATGAGAAGGGTTCGTTGATCCAAGTTCCATTTGACCTTTCCGTTTATGGATGGGAAGAGGATCTCACCAAGGTTGAGCATGAAGGTGTTAAGAGATTTGCCTTGGGCTTCACTCAAAGATCATTCTACAAGGAAGGTGACATTGTCTCTCCAAAGTACGTCGGCCGTAACCAATGGCGTTCCTGGTACTACATCGGTACCCCAGAAGAGGTTGCAGACCAGATTGAAGATTTCCTTGAGGACTCTGGTGTTGATGGTTTCAACTTTGATAATGTCCTTTTGCCAGAGACATTTACTGACATTGTTGATTTGCTCATCCCTGAATTGCAAAAGAGAGGATTGGCTCAGAAGGACTATGCCGTTGACGGTGGTTCTTTCAGAGAACAGGTGTACAGACAAAAGGGCCAGAAGT
Source organism: Petasospora easanensis (assembly GCA_030580135.1). NCBI lineage: Eukaryota > Fungi > Ascomycota > Saccharomycetes > Phaffomycetales > Wickerhamomycetaceae > Petasospora > Petasospora easanensis. Next base: position 2,904 of record JAKTSI010000028.1, on the reverse strand, counting down.
TCGTTCCAGAGGACCACTATGCTTATGGTTGGAGATGGAAAGCTGGTGAATCTCAAGAGAAGTTTGAGAAGAGATTGGAACAGTTGAAGGAGATTCGTGAGAAGCATAAGATCACTTCTGAGTCCACTTTTGAAGGTGCTGGCCCAGGAAAGTTCCAGACTGGTTTCTCGGACTTTGTTGAGAAGCATAGATAAATACAAAAAAAGAAGCATTTATTGACTTTATGACAATTCACTGTAGGTATTGCTGTCTGAACCTTTCACGGACCCCTGAACCTTCTTTCAGACCTCCAACGCCTGGTCTTATCCCAAGTCAAAGGCGCACTCTATTCCAGTTCTGTCCCACAGACATTTATTGGTCTGCAATTAGTGAAGAACTACATTTTTATTTCCCAATGAGTATAGATTGTCCCGATAAAGTGTCCTAATCATGCAAGCTCTATAGAGCCCTCCTTCTCATCCTCAGAGTTGGAACCAGCCAACGCAGCTTCCCTTCTCTTATCCCTCTGCTCAAAGAACACCGCAACGAGAGTGAGTACAGCACCAGCAGCTCCAAGGAAAGAAACATAAGTGAATCCCTTGTGGAACACAGGAGCGTCGTCCTGGTCAAAAGTTAGCAATGGCGTCCATGCCGAAGTGACGTACGCCAACACGTTTGTGCACACAACAACAAAATTTCTCTTCATATCATCGTGGTGTAACATACCATTGACCCAGGAGAAGATAAGAGGTTGACCCATAGAGTTTGGAATACCAGCAATAAAGTAAGCAGCCCAGTGAAGACCTCTTGGAATATGCCATACTGCCAGCGTAGCGTACCCAAACACAAAACAGAGGAACATACCGAAAATAAATGTAGAAGTAAACTTAGAACGATGATAGTCGTTGAAATAAGCAACTGAAACAGCAAGCGCAATACCAACACCGGAAATGATACTTGGGTATGTGTTGTAGTAGTAAGAGTCCATTTTCAACGTATTCTTCATCCAAAGTTGGAAGGCCTGGGAAGTTATAGGCTGGTAGGAGTTGTTGTAGCAGAGGAAAAGTGGTGGGAAAACAAATATGTGCCAAGTATTGAAGAAGGATTTGATCTTAGCCAGTGTATATGGCGTACGTGTGTTCAACTGGGAACCATCACGACGTCTTCTCTCCAATGCCACCAGTTTGTCCTGATCATTGAAGTAGCGAGCTGTCGTAGTTGATGGGGTATTTGGATCAACAAACAGAGTGTAGAATGCAACAGGGTATGAAATAGCAGCATCAATGACAAACATCCATTGGAATGGCTGATGGTGATGGTGAGCCCAGCCTGAACTGAGAATGGCCTGTTGTAAAGGGCCACTGATCAAAGAGGCGGCAACACCAGAACACCCAAAGAAGGTAGCACGCTTGGAAATCTCCTTTCTTGAGTACCAACTTCCAATGAGATACTCCATACCCGGGAAGAATCCAGATTCCGTAAGACCAACAAGGAATCTAATGGCGTACATACCATGGATACTCTTTGGTGTAATAGTCAAGAAAGTCAAAGTAGCCCAAATGAACTCAAGAGCAGCCAAGTAGTAACGAGCAGATATTCTGTGCAAGATCAGGTTGGAAGGAATCTGGCCAAGGATATAACCAACTGTCCAAAGAGTAGTCAAGAGGTTGTAATCGTTACCCTTCATATCGTAGTACTCCTTCATACCATTCGTATAAGCAGTAGCAATATTGTTCTGGTTCAAAGTCTTAATGAAGTACCCAAGACAAGAGGAAGACATTAAGAAGAAGTCCAATTTGAATAGGAAAGCACGCTCCTTTGGGTGCTTATCAAGACCATCATAGAGGAAGAACCCGACTTTGTAGTACCAGGTGGAACGTCTCTGGAGCTCCTCTGGAGAGAGCTCAACTTCAATGTCAATATATGGTTTCGAAGGATCATGATGAGCAATCAAGTTGCTGTCATCAGTGGATATGTTGTCCTCCACAATGTTCAGGTCGTTCTTGTTATCTGAAAGACCCATCTTGTGTGTGATGGTGCCAAGGTGCCAAGATGCCAAGATGCCAAGGAACACGGGACAATAGGAGCGTAAAAGGCCCCATACTTATACGTGAGAAAGTAAACCCAACATGATTGGAGAGTAGCCACCACAGTTGTTCAGTCTCTTGGTAGAGTTTCCCACTCATCGACAATTACCAGCGTAGATGCCTTGAAAGGGCCCGACAACCTCCGATAGCAACAAACGCACCGCTTGAAAGCCACACCTCCGACAGCACTCCGCTACTTCGCAAGGATCGGTATGAGATCAGAGATAATCACATAGCCTTTTGGCTTGTTTCATTCTCTCGTGAATTGTGGCTTCTTTGTCTTTTCTGGGTGAGCTTCTAGTACAAGAGCAGGCTAAGTTAACCCCAATTGAACATCCTCACGGTGAAGTGGCGATCTTGAAGGACACTAAACTGGCTTTTATGTATGTAATAAAGAGGCAATGCGAGTTAATCTGAGATCTGAGACTGTGATCATAGTGACACTGTACACAATTTAAACAGAGCCTACTGTGGATGAGTCACGAGACAGTCCTCTTAACAGTTTTATCAGATGCAATGCACATTGGAACGCACTCCAGAGATACCTCGGTCCTCATACAAAATGGTCACGTAACTGCGTGGTATCTGAGTAGACAAGGAAGGGGAAAGGTAGAAGATAGTATTACAAACACGAAAGGTTGCCGGAAGTAGCGGTTGACCGGCCGTTATCACCTTAGTCGTTCGGGTGGTTTAATAGCCCCTGCGAAGCATTCGGGTGTGTGTTCGGGTGTGTTCGGGTGTGTGTTCGGGTGTGTGTTCGGGTGTGTGTTCGGGTGTGTTCGGGTGTGTGTTCGGGTGTGTGTGCGGGTGGGTGTGTGGGTGTGTGTTTGGGTGTGTG